>CM042984.1:14755872-14908514 GCA_023678885.1 Pogostemon cablin
GAGTAAAAATATGCAACGAAACGAAGGAAATGTTGAACGTAATGAAGTAAATATGCATAAAATATACTTCAAAATGAAGAAAATATGCTTCAAAACGAAGGAAATGTTGAACTTAATGAAGTAAATATGCATCAAAATGAAGTAAATATGCATTGAAATGAAGGAAATGTAGATTGTAATGAAGTAAATTTGCATGAAAATGAAGTACATATGCATCGAAACGAAGGAAATGTTGATCGAAATGAAGTAAATATGCAACGAAACGAAGGAAATGTTGAATGTAATTAAGTAAATATGCATCAAAACGTAAAAAATATGCATAGAGACGAAGGAAATATACATCGAAACTAAGAAAATTTGAATCAAAATATAAATCAAAATGAAGTGAATATGCTTCAAAACGAAGAAAATGTTGAACGTAATGAAGTATATATGCATCAAAATGAAGTAAATATGCATCGAAATGAAGGAAATATTGATCGTATTGAAGTAAATATGCATTAAAATGAACTAAATATGCATTGATATGAAGGAAATGTTGATTGTAATGAAGTATATATGCATCAAAATAAAGTACATATGCATCGAAATGAAAGAAATATACATCGAAATGAAGTAAATATTGATCGTAATGAAGTAAATATGCATCAAAATGAAGGAAATATGCATTGAAACGATGGAAATGGTGATCGTATTGAAGTAAATATGCATCAAAATGAAGTAAATATGGATCGAAATGAAGGAAATATGCATCGAAAAAAGTAAATATACATCAAAATGAAGTAAATATACATCGAAACGAAGTAAATATACATCAAAATGAAGTAAATATACCTGGAAACGAAAGAAATATGCATCGAAACGAAGGAAATGTTGATCGTAATGAAGTAAATATACATCAAAATATGCATCAAAATATTCATCAAAATGAAGTAAATATGCATAGAAGCGAAGGAAATGTTGATCGAAATGGAGTAAATATGCAACAAAACGAAGGAAATGTTGAATGTAATTAAGTAAATATTCATCAAAACGTTGAAAATATGCATCGAAACGAAGGAAATATACTTCGAAACGAAGTAAATATGCATCAAAATTTACAGCAAAATGAAGTGAATATGCTTCGAAATGAAGAAAATATTGAACGCAATGAAGTAAAATGCATAAAAATGAAGTAAATATGCATCGAAACGAAGGAAATGAAGATTGTAATGAAGTAAATATGCATCAAAATGAAGTACATATGCATCGAAACGAAAGAAATATACGTCGAAACGAAGGAAATGTTGATCGTAATCAAGTAAATATGTAACGAAATGAAGGAAATATGCATTGAAACGAAGGAAATGGTGATCGTAATGAAGTAAATATGCATCAAAATGAAGTAAGTATACCTCGAAACGAAGGAAATACGCATCGAAATGAAGGAAATGTTGATCGTAATGAAGTAAATGTACATCAAAATATGTATCAAAATGAAGTAAATATGCATCGAAACGAAGGAAATGATGATTGTAGTGAAGTAAATATGCATTATAATGAAGTAAAAATGCATCGAAACAAAGGAAATTTGAATCGATATGAAGTAAATATGCATCAAAATGAAGTAAATGGGCATCGGAACGAAGGAAATATTGATCGTAATGTAGTAACTATGATCGAAACAAAGGAAACGTTGATTGAAATGGAGTAAATATGCAACGAAACGAAGGAAATATTGAACGTAATGAAGTAAATATGCATAAAAATATACTTCAAAATGAAGAAAATATGCTTCAAAACGAAGGAAATGTTGAACTTAATGAAGTAAATATGCATCAAAATGAAATAAATATGCATTGAAACGAAGTAAATATACATCAAAATGAAGTAAATATACCTGGAAACGAAGGAAATATGCATCGAAACGAAGGAAATGTTGACCGTAATGAAGTAAATATACATCAAAATATGCATCAAAATATTCATCAAAATGAAGTAAATATGCATCGAAACGAAGGAAATGTTGATCGAAATGGAGTAAATATGCAACGAAACGAAGGAAATGTTGAATGTAATTAAGTAAATATTCATCAAAACGTAGAAAATATGCATCGAAACGAAGGAAATATACATCTAAACGAAGTAAATATGCATCAAAATATACAGCAAAATGAAGTGAATATGCTTCGAAACGAAGAAAATGTTAAACGTAGTGAAGTAAAATGCATCAAAATGAAGTAAATATGCAACGAAACTAAGGAAATGATGATTGTAATGAAGTAAATATGCATCAAAATGAAGTACATATGCATCGAAACGAAAGAAATATACGTCGAAATGAAGGAAATGTTGATCGTAATGAAGTAAATATTCAACGAAATGAAGGAAATATGCATTGAAACGAAGGAAATGGTGATCGTAATGAAGTAAATATGCATCAAAATGAAGTAAATATGCATCGAAACGAAGGATATATGCATCGAAAAAAAGTAAATATACATTAAAATGAAGTAAATATACATCGAAACGAAGTAAATATGCATCAAAATGAAGTAAATATACCTCGAAACGATGGAAATGTTGATCGTAATGAAGTAAATGTACATCAAAATATGCATCAAAATGAAGTAAATATGCATCGAAACGAAGGAAATGTTGATCGTAGTGAAGTAAATATGCATTATAATGAAGTAAAAATGCATCGAAACGAAGGAAATATGAATCGATATGAAGTAAATATGCATCAAAATGAAGTAAATAGGCATCGAAACGAAGGAAATATTGATCGTAATGAAGTAAATATGCATCAAAATGAAGTAAATATGATCGAAACGAAGGAAATATTGATTGAAATGGAGTAAATATGCAACGTAACGAAGGAAATGTTGAACGTAATGAGGTAAATATGCATCAAAATATACTTCAAAATGAAGAAAATATGCTTCAAAACGAAGGAAATGTTGAACTTAATGAAGTAAATATGCATCAAAATGAAGTAAATATGCATTGAAACGAAGGAAATGTGGATTGTAATGAAGTAAATTTGCATGAAAATGAAGTACATATGCATCGAAACGAAGGAAATGTTGATCGAAATGGAGTAAATATGCAACGAAACGAAGGAAATGTTGAATGTAATTAAGTAAATATTCATCAAAACGTTGAAAATATGCATCCAAACGAAGGAAATATACATCGATACGAAGTAAATATGCATCAAAATATACAGCAAAATGAAGTGAATATGCTTCGAAATGAAGAAAATGTTGAACGTAATGAAGTAAAATGCATCAAAATGAAGTAAATATGCATCAAAACGAAGGAAATGAAGATTGTAATGAAGTAAATATGCATCAAAATGAAGTACATATGCATCGAAACGAAAGAAATATACGTCGAAATGAAGGAAATATTGATCGTAATGATGTAAATATGCAAAGAAATGAAGGAAATATGCATTGAAACGAAGGAAATGGTGATCGTAATGAAGTAAATATGCATCAAAATGAAGTAAGTATACCTCGAAACGAAGGAAATACGCATCGAAACGAAGAAAATGTTGATCGTAATGAAGTAAATGTACATCAAAATATGCATCAAAATGAAGTAAATATGCATCGAAACGAAGGAAATGTTGATCGTAGTGAAGTAAATTTGCATTATAATGAAGTAAAAATGCATCGAAATAAAGGAAATATGAACAATATGAAGTAAATATGCATCAAAATGAAGTAAATAGGCATCGGAACGAAGGAAATATTGATCGTAATGAAGTAAATATGCATCAAAATGAAGTACATATGCATCGAAACGAAAGAAATATACGTCGAAACGAAGGAAATGTTTATCGTAATGAAGTAAATATTCAACGAAATGAAGGAAATATGTATTGAAACGAAGGAAATGGTGATCGTAATGAAGTAAATATGTATCAAAATAAAGTAAATATGCATCGAAACGAAGGATATATGCATCGAAAAAAAGTAAATATACATTAAAATGAAGTAAATATACATCGAAACGAAGTAAATATGCATCAAAATGAAGTAAATATACCTCGAAATGAAGGAAATATTGATCGTAATGAAGTAAATGTACATCAAAATATGCATCAAAATGATGTAAATATGCATCGAAACGAAGGAAATGTTGATCGTAGTGAAGTAAATATGCATTATAATGTAGTAAAAATGCATCGAAAAGAAGGAAATATGAATCGATATGAAGTAAATATGCATGAAAATGAAGTAAATAGACATCGAAACGAAGGAAATATTGATCGTAATGAAGTAAATATGAATCAAAATGAAGTAAATATGATCGAAACGAAGGAAATGTTGATTTAAATGGAGTAAATATGCAACGTAACGAAGGAAATGTTGAACGTAATGAAGTAAATATGCATCAAAATATACTTCAAAATGAATAAAATATGCTTCAAAACGAAGGAAATGTTGAACTTAATGAAGTAAATATGCATCAAAATGAAGTAAATATGCATTGAAACGAAGGAAATGTAGATTGTAATGAAGTAAATTTGCATGAAAATGAAGTACATATGCATCGAAACGAAGGAAATGTTGATCGAAATGAAGTAAATATGCAACAAAACGAAGGAAATGTTGAATGTAATTAAGAAAATATGCATCAAAACGTAAAAAATATGCATAGAGACGAAGGAAATATACATCGAAACTAAGAAAATTTGAATCAAAATATAAATAAAAATGAAGTGAATATGCTTCAAAAAGAAGAAAATGTTGAACGTAATGAAGTATATATGCATCAAAATGAAATAAATATGCATCGAAATGAAGGAAATATTGATCATAATTAAGTAAATATGCATTAAAATGAACTAAATATGCATCGATATGAAGGAAATGTTGATTTTAATGAAGTATATATGCATCAAAATGAAGTACATATCCATCGAAACGAAAGAAATATAAATCGAAACTAAGTAAATGTTGATCGTAATGAAGTAAATATGCATCAAAATGAAGGAAATATGCATTAAAACGATGGAAATGGTGATCGTATTGAAGTAAATATGCATCAAAATGAAGTAAATATGGATCAAAACGAAGGAAATATGCATCGAAAAAAAGTAAATATACATCAAAATGAAGTAAATATACATCGAAACGAAGTAAATATACATCAAAATGAAATAAATATACCTGGAAACGAAGTAAATATACATCGAAATGAAGGAAATGTTGATCGTAATGAAGTAAATATCATCAAAATATGCATCAAAATATTCATCAAAATGAAGTAAATATGCAACGAAACGAAGGAAATGTTGAATGTAATTAAGTAAATAGTCATCAAAACGTAGAAAATATGTATCGAAACGAAGGAAATATACATCGAAACGAAGTAAATATGCATAAAAATATACAGCAAAATGAAGTGAATATGCTTCGAAATGAAGAAAATGTTGAACGTAATGAAGTAAAATGCATCAAAATGAAGTAAATATGCATCGAAACGAAAGAAATGATGATTGTAATGAAGTAAATATGCATCAAAATGAAGTACATATGCATCGAAACGAAAGAAATATACGTCGAAACGAAGGAAATGTTGATCGTAATGAAGTAAATATGCAACGAAATGAAGGAAATATGCATTGAAACGAAGGAAATGGTGATCGTAATGAAGTAAATATGCATCAAAATGAAGTAAGTATACCTCGAAACGAAGGAAATACGCATCGAAATGAAGGAAATGTTGATCGTAATGAAGTAAATGTACATCAAAATATGTATCAAAATGAAGTAAATATGCATCGAAACGAAGGAAATGTTGATCGTAGTGAAGTAAATATGCATTATAATGAAGTAAAAATGAATCGAAACAAAGGAAATTTGAATCGATATGAAGTAAATATGCATCAAAATGAAGTAAATGGGCATCGGAACGAAGGAAATATTGATCGTAATGAAGTAACTATGATCGAAACAAAGGAAACGTTGATTGAAATGGAGTAAATATGCAACGAAACGAAGGAAATGTTGAACGTAATGAAGAAAATATGCATAAAAATATACTTCAAAATGAAGAAAATATGCTTCAAAACGAAGGAAATGTTGAACTTAATGAAGTAAATATGCATCAAAATGAAGTAAATATGCATTGAAATGAAGGAAATGTAGATTGTAATGAAGTAAATTTGCATGAAAATGAAGTACATATGCATCGAAACGAAGGAAATGTTGATCGAAATGAAGTAAATATGCAACGAAACGAAGGAAATGTTGAATGTAATTAAGTAAATATGCATCAAAACGTAAAAAATATGCATAGAGACGAAGGAAATATACATCGAAACTAAGAAAATTTGAATCAAAATATAAATCAAAATGAAGTGAATATGCTTCAAAACGAAGAAAATGTTGAACGTAATGAAGTATATATGCATCAAAATGAAGTAAATATGCATCGAAATGAAGGAAATATTGATCGTAATGAAGTAAATATGCATTAAAATGAACTAAATATGCATTGATACGAAGGAAATGTTGATTGTAATGAAGTATATATGCATCAAAATAAAGTACATATGCATCGAAATGAAAGAAATATACATCGAAATGAAGTAAATATTGATCGTAATGAAGTAAATATGCATCAAAATGAAGGAAATATGCATTGAAACGATGGAAATGGTGATCGTATTGAAGTAAATATGCATCAAAATGAAGTAAATATGGATCGAAATGAAGGAAATATGCATCGAAAAAAGTAAATATACATCAAAATGAAGTAAATATACATCGAAACGAAGTAAATATACATCAAAATGAAGTAAATATACCTGGAAACGAAAGAAATATGCATCGAAACGAAGGAAATGTTGATCGTAATGAAGTAAATATACATCAAAATATGCATCAAAATATTCATCAAAATGAAGTAAATATGCATAGAAGCGAAGGAAATGTTGATCGAAATGGAGTAAATATGCAACAAAACGAAGGAAATGTTGAATGTAATTAAGTAAATATTCATCAAAACGTTGAAAATATGCATCGAAACGAAGGAAATATACATCGAAACGAAGTAAATATGCATCAAAATTTACAGCAAAATGAAGTGAATATGCTTCGAAATGAAGAAAATATTGAACGCAATGAAGTAAAATGCATAAAAATGAAGTAAATATGCATCGAAATGAAGGAAATGAAGATTGTAATGAAGTAAATATGCATCAAAATGAAGTACATATGCATCGAAACGAAAGAAATATACGTCGAAACGAAGGAAATGTTGATCGTAATCAAGTAAATATGTAACGAAATGAAGGAAATATGCATTGAAACGAAGGAAATGGTGATCGTAATGAAGTAAATATGCATCAAAATGAAGTAAGTATACCTCGAAACGAAGGAAATACGCATCGAAATGAAGGAAATGTTGATCGTAATGAAGTAAATGTACATCAAAATATGTATCAAAATGAAGTAAATATGCATCGAAACGAAGGAAATGTTGATTGTAGTGAAGTAAATATGCATTATAATGAAGTAAAAATGCATCGAAACAAAGGAAATTTGAATCGATATGAAGTAAATATGCATCAAAATGAAGTAAATGGGCATCGGAACGAAGGAAATATTGATCGTAATGTAGTAACTATGATCGAAACAAAGGAAACGTTGATTGAAATGGAGTAAATATGCAACGAAACGAAGGAAATATTGAACGTAATGAAGTAAATATGCATAAAAATATACTTCAAAATGAAGAAAATATGCTTCAAAACGAAGGAAATGTTGAACTTAATGAAGTAAATATGCATCAAAATGAAATAAATATGCATTGAAACGAAGTAAATATACATCAAAATGAAGTAAATATACCTGGAAACGAAGGAAATATGCATCGAAACGAAGGAAATGTTGACCGTAATGAAGTAAATATACATCAAAATATGCATCAAAATATTCATCAAAATGAAGTAAATATGCATCGAAACGAAGGAAATGTTGATCGAAATGGAGTAAATATGCAACGAAACGAAGGAAATGTTGAATGTAATTAAGTAAATATTCATCAAAACGTAGAAAATATGCATCGAAACGAAGGAAATATACATATAAACGAAGTAAATATGCATCAAAATATACAGCAAAATGAAGTGAATATGCTTCGAAACGAAGAAAATGTTAAACGTAGTGAAGTAAAATGCATCAAAATGAAGTAAATATGCAACGAAACTAAGGAAATGATGATTGTAATGAAGTAAATATGCATCAAAATGAAGTACATATGCATCGAAACGAAAGAAATATACGTCGAAATGAAGGAAATGTTGATCGTAATGAAGTAAATATTCAACGAAATGAAGGAAATATGCATTGAAACGAAGGAAATGGTGATCGTAATGAAGTAAATATGCATCAAAATGAAGTAAATATGCATCGAAACGAAGGATATATGCATCGAAAAAAAGTAAATATACATTAAAATGAAGTAAATATACATCGAAACGAAGTAAATATGCATCAAAATGAAGTAAATATACCTCGAAACGATGGAAATGTTGATCGTAATGAAGTAAATGTACATCAAAATATGCATCAAAATGAAGTAAATATGCATCGAAACGAAGGAAATGTTGATCGTAGTGAAGTAAATATGCAGTATAATGAAGTAAAAATGCATCGAAACGAAGGAAATATGAATCGATATGAAGTAAATATGCATCAAAATGAAGTAAATAGGCATCGAAACGAAGGAAATATTGATCGTAATGAAGTAAATATGCATCAAAATGAAGTAAATATGATCGAAACGAAGGAAATGTTGATTGAAATGGAGTAAATATGCAACGTAACGAATGAAATGTTGAACGTAATGAGGTAAATATGCATCAAAATATACTTCAAAATGAAGAAAATATGCTTCAAAACGAAGGAAATGTTGAACTTAATGAAGTAAATATGCATCAAAATGAAGTAAATATGCATTGAAACGAAGGAAATGTGGATTGTAATGAAGTAAATTTGCATGAAAATGAAGTACATATGCATCGAAACGAAGGAAATGTTGATCAAAATGAAGTAAATATGCAACGAAACGAAGGAAATGTTGAATATAATTAAGTAAATATGCATCAAAACGTAAAAAATATGCATAGAGACGAAGGAAATATACATCGAAACTAAGAAAATTTGAATCAAAATATAAATCAAAATGAAGTGAATATGCTTCAAAACGAAGAAAATGTTGAACGTAATGAAGTATATATGCATCAAAATGAAGTAAATATGCATCGAAATGAAGGAAATATTGATCGTAATGAAGTAAATATGCATTAAAATGAACTAAATATGCATCGATATGAAGGAAATGTTGATTGTAATGAAGTATATATGCATCAAAATGAAGTACATATGCATCGAAATGAAAGAAATATAAATCGAAACTAAGTAAATGTTGATCGTAATGAAGTAAATATGCATCAAAATGAAGGAAATATAAATTGAAACGAAGGAAATGGTGATCGTATTGAAGTAAATATGCATCAAAATGAAGTAAATATGGATCAAAACGAAGGAAATATGCATCGAAAAAAAGTAAATATACATCAAAATGAAGTAAATATACATCGAAATGAAGTAAATATACAACAAAATGAAGTAAATATACCTGGAAACGAAGTAGATATACATCGAAATGAAGGAAATGTTGATCGTAATGAAGTAAATATCATCAAAATATGCATCAAAATATTCATCAAAATGAAGTAAATATCCATCGAAACGAGGGAAATGTTGATCGAAATGGAGTAAATATGGAACGAAACGAAGGAAATGTTGAATGTAATAAAGTAAATATGCATCAAAACGTAGAAAATATGCATAGAGACGAAGGAAATATAGATCGAAACTAAGTAAATTTGAATCAAAATATAAATCAAAATGAAGTGAATATGCTACAAAACGAAGAAAATGTTGAACGTAATGAAGAATATATGCATCAAAATAAATAAATATGCATTGAAATGAAGGAAATATTGATCGTAATGAAGTAAATATGCATTAAAATGAACTAAATATGCATCGATATGAAGGAAATGTTGATTGTAATGAAGTGTATATGCATTAAAATGAAGTACATATGCATCGAAACGAAAGAAATATAAATCGAAACGAAGTAAATGTTGATCGTAATGAAGTAAATATGCATCAAAATGAAGGAAATATGCATTGAAACGATGGAAATGGTGATCGTATTGAAGTAAATGTGCATCAAAATGAAGTAAATATGGATCGAAACGAAGGAAATATGCATCGAAAAAAGTAAATATACATCGAAACGAAGTAAATATACATCAAAATGAAGTAAATATACCTGGAAACGAAGGAAATATGCATCGAAACGAAGGAAATGTTGATCGTAATAAAGTAAATATACATCAAAATATGCATCAAAATATTCATCAAAATGAAGTAAATATGCATCGAAACGAAGGAAATGTTGATCGAAATGGAGTAAATATGCAACGAAACGAAGGAAATGTTGAATGTAATTAAGTAAATATTCATCAAAACGTAGAAAATATGTATCGAAACGAAGGAAATATACATCGAAACGAAGTAAATATTCATAAAAATATACAGCAAAATGAAGTGAATATGCTTCGAAACGAAGAAAATGTTGAACGTAATGAAGTAAAATGCATCAAAATGAAGTAAATATGCATCGAAACGAAGGAAATGATGATTGTAATGAAGTAAATATGCATCAAAATGAAGTACATATGCATCGAAACGAAAGAAATATACGTCGAAACAAAGGAAATGTTGATCGTAATGAAGTAAATATGCAACGAAATGAAGGAAATATGCGTTGAAACGAAGGAAATGGTGATCGTAATGAAGTAAATATGCATCAAAATGAAGTAAGTATACCTCGAAACGAAGGAAATATGCATCGAAATGAAGGAAATATTGATCGTAATGAAGTAAATGTACATCAAAATATGTATCAAAATGAAGTAAATATGCATCGAAACGAAGGAAATGTTGATCGTAGTGAAGTAAATATGCATTATAATGAAGTAAAAATGCATCGAAACAAAGGAAATTTGAATCTTATGAAGTAAATATGCATCAAAATGAAGTAAATAGGCATCGGAACGAAGGAAATATTGATCGTAATGAAGTAAATATGATCAAAACAAAGGAAATATTGATTGAAATGGAGTAAATATGCAACGAAACGAAGGAAATGTTGAACGTAATGAAGTAAATATGCATAAAAATATACTTCAAGATGAAGAAAATATGCTTCAAAACGAAGGAAATGTTGAACTTAATGAAGTAAATATGCATCAAAATGAAATAAATATGCATTGAAACGAGTAAATATACATCAAAATGAAGTAAATATACCTGGAAACGAAGGGAATATGCATCGAAACGAAGGAAATGTTGACCATAATGAAGTAAATATACATCAAAATATGCATCAAAATATTCATCAAAATGAAGTAAATATGCATCGAAACGAAGGAAATGTTGATCGAAATGGAGTAAATATGCAACGAAACGAAGGAAATGTTGAATGTAATTAAGTAAATATTCATCAAAACGTAGAAAATACTCATCGAAATGAAGGAAATATGCATCAAAATGAAGTAAATATACCTCGAAACGAAGGAAATATTGATCGTAATGAAGTAAATGTACATCAAAATATGCATCAAAATAAAGTAAATATGCATCGAAACGAAGGAAATGTTGATCGTAGTTAAGTAAATATGCATTATAATGAAGTAAAAATGCATCGAAACGAAGGGAATATGAATCGATATGAAGTAAATATGCATCAAAATGTAGTAAATAAGCATCGAAACGAAGGAAATATTGATCGTAATGAAGTAAATATGCATAAAAATGAAGTAAATATGATCGAAACGAAGGAAATGTTGATTGAAATGGAGTAAATATGCAACGTAACGAAAGAAATGTTGAACGTAATGAAGTAAATATACATCAAAATATACTTCAAAATGAAGAAAATATGCTTCAAAACGAAGGAAATGTTGAACTTAATGAAGTAAATATGCATCAAAATGAAGTAAATATGCATTGAAACGAAGGAAATGTAGATTGTAATGAAGTAAATTTGCATGAAAATGAAGTACATATGCATCGAAACGAAGGAAATGTTGATCGAAATGAAGTAAATATGCAACGAAACGAAGGAAATGTTGAATGTAATTAAGTAAATATGCATCAAAACGTAAAAAATATGCATAGAGACGAAGGAAATATACATCGAAACTAAGTAAATTTGAGTCAAAATAATAATCAAAATGAATTGAATATGCTTCAAAACGAAGAAAATGTTGAACGTAATGAAGTATATATGCATCAAAATAAAGTAAATATGCATCGAAATGAAGGAAATATTGATCGTAATGAAGTAAATATGCATTAAATTGAACTAAATATGCATCGATATGAAGTAAATGTTGATCGTAATGAAGTAAATATGCATCAAAATGATGAAAAATGCATTGAAACGATGGAAATGGTGATCGTATTGAAGTAAATATGGATCAAAATGAAGTAAATATGGATCAAAACGAAGGAAATATGCATCGAAAAAAAGTAAATATACATCAAAATGAAGTAAATATACAACAAAATGAAGTAAATATATCTGGAAACGAAGGAAATATACATCGAAATGAAGGAAATGTTGATCGTAATGAAGTAAATATCATCAAAATATGCATCAAAATATTCATCAAAATGAAGTAAATATGCATCAAAACGAAGGAAATGTTGACCGAAATGGAGTAAATATGCAACGAAACGAAGGAAATGTTGAATGTAATTAAGTAAATATTCATCAAAACGTAGAAAATATGCATCGAACCGAAGGAAATATACCTCGAAACGAATAAATATGCATCAAAATATACAGCAAAATGAAGTGAATATGCTTCGAAACGAAGAAAATGTTGAACATAATGAAGTAAAATGCATCAAAATGAAGTAAATATGCATCGAAACGAAGGAAATGACGATTGTAATGAAGTAAATATGCATCACAATGAAGTACATATGCATCGAAACGAAAGAAATATACGTCGAAACGAAGGAAATGTTAATCGTAATGAAGTAAATATGCAACGAAATGAAGGAAATATGCATTGAAACGAAGGAAATAGTGATCGTAATGAAGTAAATATGCATCAAAATGAAATAAGTATACCTCGAAACGAAGGAAATACGCATCGAAATGAAGGAAATGTTGATCGTAATGAAGTAAATGTATATCAAAATATGCATCAAAATGAAGTAAATATGCATCGAAACGAAGGAAATATGCATCAAAATATACAGCAAAATGAAGTGAATATGCTTTGAAACGAAGAAAATGTTGAACATAATGAAGTAAAATACATCAAAATGAAGTAAATATGCATCGAAACGAAGGAAATGATGATTGTAATGAAGTAAATATGCATCACAATGAAGAACATATGCATCGAAACGAAAGAAATATACGTCGAAACGAAGGAAATGTTAATCGTAATGAAGTAAATATGCAACGAAATGAAGGAAATATGCATTGAAACGAAGGAAATAGTGATCGTAATGAAGTAAATATGCATCAAAATGAAATAAGTATACCTCGAAACGAAGGAAATACGCATCGAAATGAAGGAAATGTTGATCGTAATGAAGTAAATGTACATCAAAATATGCATCAAAATGAAGTAAATATGCATCGAAACGAAGGAAATGTTGATCGTAGTGAAGTAAATATGCATTATAATGAAGTAAAAATGCATCGAAACAAAAGAAATTGGAATCGATATGAAGTAAGTATGCATCAAAATGAAGTAAATAGGCATCGGAACGAAGGAAATATTGATCGTAATGAAGTAAATATGCATCAAAATGAAGTAAATATGATCGAAACGAAGGAAATTTTGATTGAAATGGAGTAAATATGCAACGAAACGAAGGAAATCTTGAACGTAATGAAGTAAATATGCATAAAAATATACTTCAAAATGAAGAAAATATGGTTCAAAATGAAGGAAATGTTGAACTTAATGAAGTAAATATGCATCAAAATGAAGTAAATATGCATTGAAACGAAGTAAATATACATCAAAATGAAGTAAATATACCTGGAAAAGAAGGAAATATGCATCGAAACGAAGGAAATGTTGATCGTAATGAAGTAAATATACATCAAAATATGCATCAAAATATTCATCAAAATGAAGTAAATATGCATCGAAACGATGGAAATGTTGATCGAAATGGAGTAAATATGCAACGAAACGAAGGAAATATTGAATGTAATTAAGTAAATATTCATCAAAACGTAGAAAATATGCATCGAAACGAAGGAAACATACATCGAAACGAAGTAAATATGCATCAAAATATACAGCAAAATGAAGTGAATATGCTTCGAAACGAAGAAAATGTTGAACGTAATGAAGTAAAATGCATCAAAATGAAGTAAATATGCATCGAAACGAAGGAAATGATGATTGTAATGAAGTAAATATGCATCAAAATGAGTACATATGCATCAAAACGAAAGAAATATACGTCAAAACGAAGGAAATGTTGATCGTAATGAAGTAAATATAAAACAAAATGAAGGAAATATGCATTGAAACGAAGGAAATGGTGATCGTAATGAAGTGAATATACATCAAAATGAAGTAAATATGCATAGAAACGAAGGATATATGCATCGAACAAAAAGTAAATATACATTAAAATGAAGTAAATATACATCGAAACGAAGTAAATATGCATCAAAATGAAGTAAATATACTTCGAAACTAAGGAAATATTGATCGTAATAAAGTAAATGTACATCAAAATATTCATCAAAATGAAGTAAATATGCATCGAAACGAAGGAAATGTTGATCGTAGTGAAGTAAATATGCATTATAATGAAGTAAAAATGCATCGAAATGAAGGAAATATGAATCGATATGAAGTAAATATGCATCAAAATGAAGTAAATAGGCATCGAAACGAAGAAAATATTGATCGTAATGAAGTAAATATGCATCAAAATGAAGTAAATATGATCGAAACGAAGGAAATGTTGATTGAAATGGAGTAAATATTCAAAGTAACGAAGGAAATGTTGAACGTAATGAAGTAAATATGCATCAAAATATACTTCAAAATGAAGAAAATATGCTTCAAAAAGAAGGAAATGTTGAACTTAATGAAGTAACTATGCATCAAAATGAAGTAAATATGCATTGAAACGAAGGAAATGTAGATTGTAATAAAGTAAATTTGCATCAAAATGAAGTACATATGCATCGAAACGAAGGAAATGTTGATCGAAATGAAGTAAATATGCAACGAAACGAAGGAAATGTTGAATGTAATAAAGTAAATATGCATCAAAACGTAGAAAATATGCATAGAGACGAAGGAAATATACATCGAAACTAAGTAAATTTGAATCAAAATATAAATCAAAATGAAGTGAATATGCTACAAAACGAAGAAAATGTTGAACGTAATGAAGAATATATGCATCAAAATAAATAAATATGCATCGAAATGAAGGAAATATTGATCGTAATGAAGTAAATATGCATTAAAATGAACTAAATATGCATCGATATGAAGGAAATGTTGATTGTAATGAAGTGTATATGCATTAAAATGAAGTACATATGCATCGAACGAAAGAAATATAAATCGAAACGAAATCGTAATGAAGTAAATATGCATCAAAATGAATGAAATATGCATTGAAACGATGGAAATGGTGATCGTATTGAAGTAAATGTGCATCAAAATGAAGTAAATATGGATCGAAACGAAGGAAATATGCATCGAAAAAAAGTAAATATACATCGAAACGAAGTAAATATACATCAAAATTAAGTAAATATACCTGGAAAAGAAGGAAATATGCATCGAAACGAAGGAAATGTTGATCGTAATAAAGTAAATATACATCAAAATATGCATCAAAATATTCATCAAAATGAAGTAAATATGCATCGAAACGAAGGAAATGTTGATCGAAATGGAGTAAATATGCAACGAAACGAAGGAAATGTTGAATGTAATTAAGTAAATATTTATCAAAAAGTAGAAAATATGAATCGAAACGAAGGAAATATACATCGAAACGAAGTAAATATGCATCAAAATATACAGCAAAATGAAGTGAATATGCTTCGAAATGAAGAAAATGTTAAACGTAATGAAGTAAAATGCATCAAAATGAAGTAAATATGCATCGAAACGGAGGAAATGAAGATTGTAATGAAGTAAATATGCATCAAAATGAAGTACATATGCATCAAAACGAAAGAAATATACGTCGAAACGAAGGAAATATTGATCGTAATGAAGTAAATATGCAACGAAATGAAATAAATATGCATTGAAACGAAGGAAATGGTGATCGTAATGAAGTAAATATGCATCAAAATGAAGTAAGTATACCTCAAAACGAAGGAAATACGCATCGAAACGAAGGAAATGTTGATCGTAATGAAGTAAATGTACATCAAAATATGTATGAAAATGAAGTAAATATGCATCGAAACGAAGGAAATGTTGATCGTAGTGAAGTAAATATGCATTATAATGAAGTAAAAATGCATCGAAACAAAGGAAATTTGAATCGATATGAAGTAAATATGCATCAAAATGAAGTAAATAGGCATCGGAACGAAGGAAATATTGATCGTAATGAAGTAAATATGATCAAAACAAAGGAAATGTTGATTGAAATGGAGTAAATATGCAACGAAACGAAGGAAATGTTGATCGTAATGAAGTAAATATGCATAAAAATATACTTCAAGATGAAGAAAATATGCTTCAAAACGAAGGAAATGTTGAACTTAATGAAGTAAATATGCATCAAAATGAAATAAATATGCATTGAAACGAAGTAAATATACATCAAAATGAAGTAAATATACCTGGAAACGAAGGAAATATGCATCGAAACGAAGGAAATGTTGACCGTAATGAAGTAAATATACATCAAAATATGCATCAAAATATTCATCGAAATGAAGTAAATATGCATCGAAACGAAGGAAATGTTGATCGAAATGGAGTAAATATGCAACGAAACGAAGGAAATGTTGAATGTAATTAAGTAAATATTCATCAAAACGTAGAAAATACTCATCGAAATGAAGGAAATATGTATCAAAATGAAGTAAATATACCTCGAAACGAAGGAAATATTGATCGTAATGAAGTAAATGTACATCAAAATATGCATCAAAATAAAGTAAATATGCATCGAAACGAAGGAAATGTTGATCGTAGTTAAGTAAATATGCATTATAATGAAGTAAAAATGCATCGAAACGAAGGGAATATGAATCGATATGAAGTAAATATGCATCAAAATGAAGTAAATAGGCATCGAAACGAAGGAAATATTGATCGTAATGAAGTAAATATGCATAAAAATGAAGTAAATATGATCGAAACGAAGGAAATGTTGATTGAAATGGAGTAAATATGCAACGTAACGAAGGAAATGTTGAACGTAATGAAGTAAATATGCATCAAAATATACTTCAAAATGAAGAAAATATGCTTCAAAACGAAGGAAATGTTGAACTTAATGAAGTAAATATGCATCAAAATGAAGTAAATATGCATTGAAACGAAGGAAATGTAGATTGTAATGAAGTAAATTTGCATGAAAATGAAGTACATATGCATCGAAACGAAGGAAATGTTGATCGAAATGAAGTAAATATGCAACGAAACGAAGGAAATGTTGAATGTAATTAAGTAAATATGCATCAAAACGTAAAAAATATGCATAGAGACGAAGGAAATATACATCGAAACTAAGTAAATTTGAATCAAAATAATAATCAAAATGAAGTGAATATGCTTCAAAACGAAGAAAATGTTGAACGTAATGAAGTATATATGCATCAAAATAAAGTAAATATGCATCGAAATGAAGGAAATATTGATCGTAATGAAGTAAATATGCATTAAATTGAACTAAATATGCATCGATATGAAGTAAATGTTGATCGTAATGAAGTAAATATGCATCAAAATGATGAAAAATGCATTGAAACGATGGAAATGGTGATCGTATTGAAGTAAATATGGATCAAAATGAAGTAAATATGGATCAAAACGAAGGAAATATGCATCGAAAAAAAGTAAATATACATCAAAATGAAGTAAATATACCTCGAAACGAAGTAAATATACAACAAAATGAAGTAAATATATCTGGAAACGAAGGAAATATACATCGAAATGAAGGAAATGTTGATCGTAATGAAGTAAATATCATCAAAATATGCATCAAAATATTCATCAAAATGAAGTAAATATGCATCAAAACGAAGGAAATGTTGACCGAAATGGAGTAAATATGCAACGAAACGAAGGAAATGTTGAATGTAATTAAGTAAATATTCATCAAAACGTAGAAAATATGCATCGAACCGAAGGAAATATACCTCGAAACGAAGTAAATATGCATCAAAATATACAGCAAAATGAAGTGAATATGCTTCGAAACGAAGAAAATGTTGAACATAATGAAGTAAAATGCATCAAAATGAAGTAAATATGCATCGAAACGAAGGAAATGACGATTGTAATGAAGTAAATATGCATCACAATGAAGTACATATGCATCGAAACGAAAGAAATATACGTCGAAACGAAGGAAATGTTAATCGTAATGAAGTAAATATGCAACGAAATGAAGGAAATATGCATTGAAACGAAGGAAATAGTGATCGTAATGAAGTAAATATGCATCAAAATGAAATAAGTATACCTCGAAACGAAGGAAATACGCATCGAAATGAAGGAAATGTTGATCGTAATGAAGTAAATGTACATCAAAATATGCATCAAAATGAAGTAAATATGCATCGAAACGAAGGAAATATGCATCAAAATATACAGCAAAATGAAGTGAATATGCTTCGAAACGAAGAAAATGTTGAACATAATGAAGTAAAATACATCAAAATGAAGTAAATATGCATCGAAACGAAGGAAATGATGATTGTAATGAAGTAAATATGCATCACAATGAAGTACATATGCATCGAAACGAAAGAATTATACGTCGAAACGAAGGAAATGTTAATCGTAATGAAGTAAATATGCAACGAAATGAAGGAAATATGCATTGAAACGAAGGAAATAGTGATCGTAATGAAGTAAATATGCATCAAAATGAAATAAGTATACCTCGAAACGAAGGAAATACGCATCGAAATGAAGGAAATGTTGATCGTAATGAAGTAAATGTACATCAAAATATGCATCAAAATGAAGTAAATATGCATCGAAATGAAGGAAATGTTGATCGTAGTGAAGTAAATATGCATTATAATGAAGTAAAAATGCATCGAAACAAAAGAAATTGGAATCGATATGAAGTAAATATGCATCAAAATGAAGTAAATAGGCATCGGAACGAAGGAAATATTGATCGTAATGAAGTAAATATGCATCAAAATGAAGTAAATATGATCGAAACGAAGGAAATTTTGATTGAAATGGAGTAAATATGCAACGAAACGAAGGAAATGTTGAACGTAATGAAGTAAATATGCATAAAAATATACTTCAAAATGAAGAAAATATGGTTCAAAATGAAGGAAATGTTGAACTTAATGAAGTAAATTTGCATCAAAATGAAGTAAATATGCATTGAAACGAAGTAAATATACATCAAAATGAAGTAAATATACCTGGAAAAGAAGGAAATATGCATCGAAACGAAGGAAATGTTGATCGTAATGAAGTAAATATACATCAAAATATGCATCAAAATATTCATCAAAATGAAGTAAATATGCATCGAAACGATGGAAATGTTGATCGAAATGGAGTAAATATGCAACGAAACGAAGGAAATGTTGAATGTAATTAAGTAAATATTCATCAAAACGTAGAAAATATGCATCGAAACGAAGGAAACATACATCGAAACGAAGTAAATATGCATCAAAATATACAGCAAAATGAAGTGAATATGCTTCGAAACGAAGAAAATGTTGAACGTAATGAAGTAAAATGCATCAAAATGAAGTAAATATGCATCGAAACGAAGGAAATGATGATTGTAATGAAGTAAATATGCATCAAAATGAGTACATATGCATCGAAACGAAAGAAATATACGTCAAAACGAAGGAAATGTTGATCGTAATGAAGTAAATATAAAACAAAATGAAGGAAATATGCATTGAAACGAAGGAAATGGTGATCGTAATGAAGTGAATATACATCAAAATGAAGTAAATATGCATAGAAACGAAGGATATATGCATCGAACAAAAAGTAAATATACATTAAAATGAAGTAAATATACATCGAAACGAAGTAAATATGCATCAAAATGATGTAAATATACCTCGAAACGAAGGAAATATTGATCGTAATAAAGTAAATGTACATCAAAATATTCATCAAAATGAAGTAAATATGCATCGAAACGAAGGAAATGTTGATCGTAGTGAAGTAAATATGCATTATGATGAAGTAAAAATGCATCGAAATGAAGGAAATATGAATCGATATGAAGTAAATATGCATCAAAATGAAGTAAATAGGCATCGAAACGAAGAAAATATTGATCGTAATGAAGTAAATATGCATCAAAATGAAGTAAATATGATCGAAACGAAGGAAATGTTGATTGAAATGGAGTAAATATTCAAAGTAACGAAGGAAATGTTGAACGTAATGAAGTAAATATGCATCAAAATATACTTCAAAATGAAGAAAATATGCTTCAAAAAGAAGGAAATGTTGAACTTAATGAAGTAACTATGCATCAAAATGAAGTAAATATGCATTGAAACGAAGGAAATGTAGATTGTAATAAAGTAAATTTGCATCAAAATGAAGTACATATGCATCGAAACGAAGGAAATGTTGATCGAAATGAAGTAAATATTCAACGAAACGAAGGAAATGTTGAATGTAATAAAGTAAATATGCATCAAAACGTAGAAAATATGCATAGAGACGAAGGAAATATACATCGAAACTAAGTAAATTTGAATCAAAATATAAATCAAAATGAAGTGAATATGCTACAAAACGAAGAAAATGTTGAACGTAATGAAGAATATATGCATCAAAATAAATAAATATGCATCGAAATGAAGGAAATATTGATCGTAATGAAGTAAATATGCATTAAAATGAACTAAATATGCATCGATATGAAGGAAATGTTGATTGTAATGAAGTGTATATGCATTAAAATGAAGTACATATGCATCGAACGAAAGAAATATAAATCGAAACGAAATCGTAATGAAGTAAATATGCATCAAAATGAATGAAATATGCATTGAAACGATGGAAATGGTGATCGTATTGAAGTAAATGTGCATCAAAATGAAGTAAATATGGATCGAAACGAAGGAAATATGCATCGAAAAAAAGTAAATATACATCGAAACGAAGTAAATATACATCAAAATTAAGTAAATATACCTGGAAAAGAAGGAAATATGCATCGAAACGAAGGAAATGTTGATTGTAATAAAGTAAATATACATCAAAATATGCATCAAAATATTCATCAAAATGAAGTAAATATGCATCGAAACGAAGGAAATGTTGATCGAAATGGAGTAAATATGCAACGAAACGAAGGAAATGTTGAATGTAATTAAGTAAATATTTATCAAAAAGTAGAAAATATGAATCGAAACGAAGGAAATATACATCGAAACGAAGTAAATATGCATCAAAATATACAGCAAAATGAAGTGAATATGCTTCGAAATGAAGAAAATGTTAAACGTAATGAAGTAAAATGCATCAAAATGAAGTAAATATGCATCGAAACGGAGAAAATGAAGATTGTAATGAAGTAAATATGCATCAAAATGAAGTACATATGCATCGAAACGAAAGAAATATACGTCGAAACGAAGGAAATATTGATCGTAATGAAGTAAATATGCAACGAAATGAAATAAATATGCATTGAAAAGAAGGAAATGGTGATCATAATGAAGTAAATATGCATCAAAATGAAGTAAGTATACCTCAAAACGAAGGAAATACGCATCAAAACGAAGGAAATGTTGATCGTAATGAAGTAAATGTACATCAAAATATGTATGAAAATGAAGTAAATATGCATCGAAACGAAGGAAATGTTGATCGTAGTGAAGTAAATATGCATTATAATGAAGTAAAAATGCATCGAAACAAAGGAAATTTGAATCGATATGAAGTAAATATGCATCAAAATGAAGTAAATAGGCATCGGAACGAAGGAAATATTGATCGTAATGAAGTAAATATGATCAAAACAAAGGAAATGTTGATTGAAATGGAGTAAATATGCAACGAAACGAAGGAAATGTTGATCGTAATGAAGTAAATATGCATAAAAATATACTTCAAGATGAAGAAAATATGCTTCAAAACGAAGGAAATGTTGAACTTAATGAAGTAAATATGCATCAAAATGAAATAAATATGCATTGAAACGAAGTAAATATACATCAAAATGAAGTAAATATACCTGGAAACGAAGGAAATATGCATCGAAACGAAGGAAATGTTGACCGTAATGAAGTAAATATACATCAAAATATGCATCAAAATATTCATCGAAATGAAGTAAATATGCATCGAAACGAAGGAAATGTTGATCGAAATGGAGTAAATATGCAACGAAACGAAGGAAATGTTGAATGTAATTAAGTAAATATTCATCAAAACGTAGAAAATACTCATCGAAATGAAGGAAATATGCATCAAAATGAAGTAAATATACCTCGAAACGAAGGAAATATTGATCGTAATGAAGTAAATGTACATCAAAATATGCATCAAAATAAAGTAAATATGCATCGAAACGAAGGAAATGTTGATCGTAGTTAAGTAAATATGCATTATAATGAAGTAAAAATGCATCGAAACGAAGGGAATATGAATCGATATGAAATAAATATGCATCAAAATGAAGTAAATAGGCATCGAAACGAAGGAAATATTGATCGTAATGAAGTAAATATGCATAAAAATGAAGTAAATATGATCGAAACGAAGGAAATGTTGATTGAAATGGAGTAAATATGCAACGTAACGAAGGAAATGTTGAACGTAATGAAGTAAATATGCATCAAAATATACTTCAAAATGAAGAAAATATGCTTCAAAACGAAGGAAATGTTGAACTTAATGAAGTAAATATGCATCAAAATGAAGTAAATATGCATTGAAACGAAGGAAATGTAGATTGTAATGAAGTAAATTTGCATGAAAATGAAGTACATATGCATCGAAACGAAGGAAATGTTGATCGAAATGAAGTAAATATGCAACGAAACGAAGGAAATGTTGAATGTAATTAAGTAAATATGCATCAAAACGTAAAAAATATGCATAGAGACGAAGGAAATATACATCGAAACTAAGTAAATTTGAATCAAAATAATAATCAAAATGAAGTGAATATGCTTCAAAACGAAGAAAATGTTGAACGTAATGAAGTATATATGCATCAAAATAAAGTAAATATGCATCGAAATGAAGGAAATATTGATCGTAATGAAGTAAATATGCATTAAATTGAACTAAATATGCATCGATATGAAGTAAATGTTGATCGTAATGAAGTAAATATGCATCAAAATGATGAAAAATGCATTGAAACGATGGAAATGGTGATCGTATTGAAGTAAATATGGATCAAAATGAAGTAAATATGGATCAAAACGAAGGAAATATGCATCGAAAAAAAGTAAATATACATCAAAATGAAGTAAATATACCTCGAAACGAAGTAAATATACAACAAAATGAAGTAAATATATCTGGAAACGAAGGAAATATACATCGAAATGAAGGAAATGTTGATCGTAATGAAGTAAATATCATCAAAATATGCATCAAAATATTCATCAAAATGAAGTAAATATGCATCAAAACGAAGGAAATGTTGACCGAAATGGAGTAAATATGCAACGAAACGAAGGAAATGTTGAATGTAATTAAGTAAATATTCATCAAAACGTAGAAAATATGCATCGAACCGAAGGAAATATACCTCGAAACGAAGTAAATATGCATCAAAATATACAGCAAAATGAAGTGAATATGCTTCGAAACGAAGAAAATGTTGAACATAATGAAGTAAAATGCATCAAAATGAAGTAAATATGCATCGAAACGAAGGAAATGACGATTGTAATGAAGTAAATATGCATCACAATGAAGTACATATGCATCGAAACGAAAGAAATATACGTCGAAACGAAGGAAATGTTAATCGTAATGAAGTAAATATGCAACGAAATGAAGGAAATATGCATTGAAACGAAGGAAATAGTGATCGTAATGAAGTAAATATGCATCAAAATGAAATAAGTATACCTCGAAACGAAGGAAATACGCATCGAAATGAAGGAAATGTTGATCGTAATGAAGTAAATGTACATCAAAATATGCATCAAAATGAAGTAAATATGCATCGAAACGAAGGAAATATGCATCAAAATATACAGCAAAATGAAGTGAATATGCTTCGAAACGAAGAAAATGTTGAACATAATGAAGTAAAATACATCAAAATGAAGTAAATATGCATCGAAACGAAGGAAATGATGATTGTAATGAAGTAAATATGCATCACAATGAAGTACATATGCATCGAAACGAAAGAATTATACGTCGAAACGAAGGAAATGTTAATCGTAATGAAGTAAATATGCAACGAAATGAAGGAAATATGCATTGAAACGAAGGAAATAGTGATCGTAATGAAGTAAATATGCATCAAAATGAAATAAGTATACCTCGAAACGAAGGAAATACGCATCGAAATGAAGGAAATGTTGATCGTAATGAAGTAAATGTACATCAAAATATGCATCAAAATGAAGTAAATATGCATCGAAATGAAGGAAATGTTGATCGTAGTGAAGTAAATATGCATTATAATGAAGTAAAAATGCATCGAAACAAAAGAAATTGGAATCGATATGAAGTAAATATGCATCAAAATGAAGTAAATAGGCATCGGAACGAAGGAAATATTGATCGTAATGAAGTAAATATGCATCAAAATGAAGTAAATATGATCGAAACGAAGGAAATTTTGATTAAAATGGAGTAAATATGCAACGAAACGAAGGAAATGTTGAACGTAATGAAGTAAATATGCATAAAAATATACTTCAAAATGAAGAAAATATGGTTCAAAATGAAGGAAATGTTGAACTTAATGAAGTAAATATGCATCAAAATGAAGTAAATATGCATTGAAACGAAGTAAATATACATCAAAATGAAGTAAATATACCTGGAAAAGAAGGAAATATGCATCGAAACGAAGGAAATGTTGATCGTAATGAAGTAAATATACATCAAAATATGCATCAAAATATTCATCAAAATGAAGTAAATATGCATCGAAACGATGGAAATGTTGATCGAAATGGAGTAAATATGCAACGAAACGAAGGAAATGTTGAATGTAATTAAGTAAATATTCATCAAAACGTAGAAAATATGCATCGAAACGAAGGAAACATATATCGAAACGAAGTAAATATGCATCAAAATATACAGCAAAATGAAGTGAATATGCTTCGAAACGAAGAAAATGTTGAACGTAATGAAGTAAAATGCATCAAAATGAAGTAAATATGCATCGAAACGAAGGAAATGATGATTGTAATGAAGTAAATATGCATCAAAATGAGTACATATGCATCGAAACGAAAGAAATATACGTCAAAACGAAGGAAATGTTGATCGTAATGAAGTAAATATAAAACAAAATGAAGGAAATATGCATTGAAACGAAGGAAATGGTGATCGTAATGAAGTGAATATGCATCAAAATG
Organism: Pogostemon cablin; assembly: GCA_023678885.1. Classification (NCBI taxonomy): domain Eukaryota; kingdom Viridiplantae; phylum Streptophyta; class Magnoliopsida; order Lamiales; family Lamiaceae; genus Pogostemon; species Pogostemon cablin. The sequence goes on from CM042984.1 coordinate 14,781,751, forward strand.
AAGTAAATATGCATAGAAACGAAGGATATATGCATCGAACAAAAAGTAAATATACATTAAAATGAAGTAAATATACATCGAAACGAAGTAAATATGCATCAAAATGAAGTAAATATACCTCGAAACGAAGGAAATATTGATCGTAATGAAGTAAATGTACATCAAAATATGCATCAAAATGAAGTAAATATGCATCGAAACGAAGGAAATGTTGATCGTAGTGAAGTAAATATGCATTATAATGAAGTAAAAATGCATCGAAATGAAGGAAATATGAATCGATATGAAGTAAATATGCATCAAAATGAAGTAAATAGGCATCGAAAAGAAGAAAATATTGATCGTAATGAAGTAAATATGATCGAAACGAAGGAAATGTTGATTGAAATGGAGTAAATATTCAAAGTAACGAAGGAAATGTTGAACGTAATGAAGTAAATATGCATCAAAATATACTTCAAAATGAAGAAAATATGCTTCAAAACGAAGGAAATGTTGAACTTAATGAAGTAACTATGCATCAAAATGAAGTAAATATGCATTGAAACGAAGGAAATGTAGATTGTAATAAAGTAAATTTGCATCAAAATGAAGTACATATGCATCGAAACGAAGGAAATGTTGATCGAAATGAAGTAAATATGCAACGAAACGAAGGAAATGTTGAATGTAATAAAGTAAATATGCATCAAAACGTAGAAAATATGCATAGAGACGAAGGAAATATACATCGAAACTAAGTAAATTTGAATCAAAATATAAATCAAAATGAAGTGAATATGCTACAAAACGAAGAAAATGTTGAACGTAATGAAGAATATATGCATCAAAATAAATAAATATGCATCGAAATGAAGGAAATATTGATCGTAATGAAGTAAATATGCATTAAAATGAACTAAATATGCATCGATATGAAGGAAATGTTGATTGTAATGAAGTGTATATGCATTAAAATGAAGTACATATGCATCGAACGAAAGAAATATAAATCGAAACGAAATCGTAATGAAGTAAATATGCATCAAAATGAAGGAAATATGCATTGAAACGATGGAAATGGTGATCGTATTGAAGTAAATGTGCATCAAAATGAAGTAAATATGGATCGAAACGAAGGAAATATGCATCGAAAAAAAGTAAATATACATTGGAACGAAGTAAATATACATCAAAATTAAGTAAATATACCTGGAAAAGAAGGAAATATGCATCGAAACGAAGGAAATGTTGATCGTAATAAAGTAAATATACATCAAAATATGCATCAAAATATTCATCAAAATGAAGTAAATATGCATCGAAACGAAGGAAATGTTGATCGAAATGGAGTAAATATGCAACGAAACGAAGGAAATGTTGAATGTAATTTAGTAAATATTCATCAAAAAGTAGAAAATATGCATCGAAACGAAGGAAATATACATCGAAACGAAGTAAATATGCATCAAAATATACAGCAAAATGAAGTGAATATGCTTCGAAATGAAGAAAATGTTAAACGTAATGAAGTAAAATGCATCAAAATGAAGTAAATATGCATCGAAACGGAGGAAATGAAGATTGTAATGAAGTAAATATGCATCAAAATGAAGTACATATGCATCGAAACGAAAGAAATATACGTCGAAACGAAGGAAATATTTATCGTAATGAAGTAAATATGCAACGAAATGAAATAAATATGCATTGAAACGAAGGAAATGGTGATCGTAATGAAGTAAATATGCATCAAAATGAAGTAAGTATACCTCAAAATGAAGGAAATACGCATCGAAACGAAGGAAATGTTGATCGTAATGAAGTAAATGTACATCAAAATATGTATCAAAATGAAGTAAATATGCATCGAAACGAAGGAAATGTTGATCGTAGTGAAGTAAATATGCATTATAATGAAGTAAAAATGCATCGAAACAAAGGAAATTTGAATCGATATGAAGTAAATATGCATCAAAATGAAGTAAATAGGCATCGGAACGAAGGAAATATTGATCGTAATGAAGTAAATATGATCAAAACAAAGGAAATGTTGATTGAAATGGAGTAAATATGCAACGAAACGAAGGAAATGTTGATCGTAATGAAGTAAATATGCATAAAAATATAATTCAAGATGAAGAAAATATGCTTCAAAACGAAGGAAATGTTGAACTTAATGAAGTAAATATGCATCAAAATGAAATAAATATGCATTGAAACGAAGTAAATATACATCAAAATGAAGTAAATATACCTGGAAACGAAGGAAATATGCATCGAAACGAAGGAAATGTTGACCGTAATGAAGTAAATATACATCAAAATATGCATCAAAATATTCATCAAAATGAAGTAAATATGCATCGAAACGAAGGAAATGTTGATCGAAATGGAGTAAATATGCAATGAAACGAAGGAAATGTTGAATGTAATTAAGTAAATATTCATCAAAACGTAGAAAATACTCATCGAAATGAAGGAAATATGCATCAAAATGAAGTAAATATACCTCGAAACGAAGGAAATATTGATCGTAATGAAGTAAATGTACATCAAAATATGCATCAAAATAAAGTAAATATGCATCGAAACGAAGGAAATGTTGATCGTAGTTAAGTAAATATGCATTATAATGAAGTAAAAATGCATCGAAACGAAGGGAATATGAATCGATATGAAGTAAATATGCATCAAAATGAAGTAAATAGGCATCGAAACGAAGGAAATATTGATCGTAATGAAGTAAATATGCATAAAAATGAAGTAAATATGATCGAAACGAAGGAAATGTTGATTGAAATGGAGTAAATATGCAACGTAACGAAGGAAATGTTGAACGTAGTGAAGTAAATATGCATCAAAATATACTTCAAAATGAAGAAAATATGCTTCAAAACGAAGGAAATGTTGAACTTAATGAAGTAAATATGCATCAAAATGAAGTAAATATGCATTGAAACGAAGGAAATGTAGATTGTAATGAAGTAAATTTGCATGAAAATGAAGTACATATGCATCGAAACGAAGGAAATGTTGATCGAAATGAAGTAAATATGCAACGAAACGAAGGAAATGTTGAATGTAATTAAGTAAATATGCATCAAAACGTAAAAAATATGCATAGAGACGAAGGAAATATACATCGAAACTAAGTAAATTTGAATCAAAATAATAATCAAAATGAAGTGAATATGCTTCAAAACGAAGAAAATGTTGAACGTAATGAAGTATATATGCATCAAAATAAAGTAAATATGCATCGAAATGAAGGAAATATTGATCGTAATGAAGTAAATATGCATTAAATTGAACTAAATATGCATCGATATGAAGTAAATGTTGATCGTAATGAAGTAAATATGCATCAAAATGATGAAAAATGCATTGAAACGATGGAAATGGTGATCGTATTGAAGTAAATATGGATCAAAATGAAGTAAATATGGATCAAAACGAAGGAAATATGCATCGAAAAAAAGTAAATATACATCAAAATGAAGTAAATATACCTCGAAACGAAGTAAATATACAACAAAATGAAGTAAATATATCTGGAAACGAAGGAAATATACATCGAAATGAAGGAAATGTTGATCGTAATGAAGTAAATATCATCAAAATATGCATCAAAATATTCATCAAAATGATGTAAATATGCATCAAAACGAAGGAAATGTTGACCGAAATGGAGTAAATATGCAACGAAACGAAGGAAATGTTGAATTTAATTAAGTAAATATTCATCAAAACGTAGAAAATATGCATTTAACCGAAGGAAATATACATCGAAACGAAGTAAATATGCATCAAAATATACAGCAAAATGAAGTGAATATGCTTCGAAACGAAGAAAATGTTGAACGTAATGAAGTAAAATGCATCAAAATGAAGTAAATATGCATCGAAACGAAGGAAATGATGATTGTAATGAAGTAAATATGCATCAAAATGAGTACATATGCATCGAAACGAAAGAAATATACGTCAAAACGAAGGAAATGTTGATCGTAATGAAGTAAATATAAAACAAAATGAAGAAAATATGAATTGAAACGAAGGAAATGGTGATCGTAATGAAGTGAATATGCATCAAAATGAAGTAAATATGCATAGAAACGAAGGATATATGCATCGAACAAAAAGTAAATATACATTAAAATGAAGTAAATATACATCGAAACGAAGTAAATATGCATCAAAATGAAGTAAATATACCTCGAAACGAAGGAAATATTGATCGTAATAAAGTAAATGTACATCAAAATATGCATCAAAATGAAGTAAATATGCATCGAAACGAAGGAAATGTTGATCGTAGTGAAGTAAATATGCATTATAATGAAGTAAAAATGCATCGAAATGAAGGAAATATGAATCGATATGAAGTAAATATGCATCAAAATGAAGTAAATAGGCATCGAAACGAAGAAAATATTGATCGTAATGAAGTAAATATGCATCAAAATGAAGTAAATATGATCGAAACGAAGGAAATGTTGATTGAAATGGAGTAAATATTCAAAGTAACGAAGGAAATGTTGAACGTAATGAAGTAAATATGCATCAAAATATACTTCAAAATGAAGAAAATATGCTTCAAAACGAAGGAAATGTTGAACTTAATAAAGTAACTATGCATCAAAATGAAGTAAATATGCATTGAAACGAAGGAAATGTAGATTGTAATAAAGTAAATTTGCATCAAAATGAAGTACATATGCATCGAAACGAAGGAAATGTTGATCGAAATGAAGTAAATATGCAACGAAACGAAGGAAATGTTGAATGTAATAAAGTAAATATGCATCAAAACGTAGAAAATATGCATAGAGACGAAGGAAATATACATCGAAACTAAGTAAATTTGAATCAAAATATAAATCAAAATGAAGTGAATATGCTACAAAACGAAAAAAATGTTGAACGTAATGAAGAATATATGCATCAAAATAAATAAATATGCATCGAAATGAAGGAAATATTGATCGTAATGAAGTAAATATGCATTAAAATGAACTAAATATGCATCGATATGAAGGAAATGTTGATTGTAATGAAGTGTATATGCATTAAAATGAAGTACATATGCATCGAACGAAAGAAATATAAATCGAAACGAAATCGTAATGAAGTAAATATGCATCAAAATGAAGGAAATATGCATTGAAACGATGGAAATGGTGATCGTATTGAAGTAAATGTGCATCAAAATGAAGTAAATATGGATCGAAACGAAGGAAATATGCATCGAAAAAAAGTAAATATACATCGAAACGAAGTAAATACACATCAAAATTAAGTAAATATACCTGGAAAAGAAGGAAATATGCATCGAAACGAAGGAAATGTTGATCGTAATAAAGTAAATATACATCAAAATATGCATCAAAATATTCATCAAAATGAAGTAAATATGCATCGAAACGAAGGAAATGTTGATCGAAATGGAGTAAATATGCAACGAAACGAAGGAAATGTTTAATGTAATTAAGTAAATATTCATCAAAAAGTAGAAAATATGCATCGAAACGAAGGAAATATACATCGAAACGAAGTAAATATGCATCAAAATATACAGCAAAATGAAGTGAATATGCTTCGAAATGAAGAAAATGTTAAACGTAATGAAGTAAAATGCATCAAAATGAAGTAAATATGCATCGAAACGGAGGAAATGAAGATTGTAATGAAGTAAATATGCATCAAAATGAAGTACATATGCATCGAAACGAAAGAAATATACGTCGAAACGAAGGAAATATTGATCGTAATGAAGTAAATATGCAACGAAATGAAGGAAATATGCATTGAAACGAAGGAAATGGTGATCGTAATGAAGTAAATATGCATCAAAATGAAGTAAGTATACCTCAAAACGAAGGAAATACGCATCGAAACGAAGGAAATGTTGATCGTAATGAAGTAAATGTACATCAAAATATGCATCAAAATGAAGTAAATATGCATCGAAACGAAGGAAATGTTGATCGTAGTGAAGTAAATATGCATTATAATGAAGTAAAAATGCATCGAAACAAAGGAAATATGAATCGATATGAAGTAAATATGCATCAAAATGAAGTAAATAGGCATCGGAACGAAGGAAATATTGATCGTAATGAAGTAAATATGCATCAAAATGAAGTAAATATGATCGAAACGAAGGAAATGTTGATTGAAATGGAGTAAATATGCAACGGAACGAAGGAAATGTTGAACGTGATGAAGTAAATATGCATAAAAATATACTTCAAAATGAAGAAAATATGCTTCAAAACGAAGGAAATGTTGAACTTAATGAAGTAAATATGCATCAAAATGAAGTAAATATGCATTGAAACGAAGTAAATATACATCAAAATGAAGTAAATATACCTGGAAACAAAGGAAATATGCATCAAAACGAAGGAAATGTTGATCGTAATGAAGTAAATATACATCAAAATATGCATCAAAATATTCATCAAAATGAAGTAAATATGCATCGAAACGAAGGAAATGTTGATCGAAATGGAGTAAATATGCAACGAAACGAAGGAAATGTTGGATGTAATTAAGTAAATATTAATCAAAACGTAGAAAATATGCATCGAAACGAAGGAAATATACATCGAAACGAAGTAAATATGCATCAAAATATACAGCAAAATGAAGTGAATATGCTTCGAAACGAAGAAAATGTTGAACGTAATGAAGTAAAATGCAACAAAATGAAGTAAATATGCTTCGAAACGAAGGAAATGATGATTGTAATGAAGTAAATATGCATCAAAATGAAGTACATATGCATCGAAACGAAAGAAATATACGTCAAAACGAAGGAAATGTTGATCGTAATGAAGTAAATATAAAACAAAATGAAGAAAATATGAATTGAAACGAAGGAAATGGTGATCGTAATGAAGTGAATATGCATCAAAATGAAGTAAATATGCATAGAAACGAAGGATATATGCATCGAACAAAAAGTAAATATACATTAAAATGAAGTAAATATACATCGAAACGAAGTAAATATGCATCAAAATGAAGTAAATATACCTCGAAACGAAGGAAATATTGATCGTAATAAAGTAAATGTACATCAAAATATGCATCAAAATGAAGTAAATATGCATCGAAACGAAGGAAATGTTGATCGTAGTGAAGTAAATATGCATTATAATGAAGTAAAAATGCATCGAAATGAAGGAAATATGAATCGATATGAAGTAAATATGCATCAAAATGAAGTAAATAGGCATCGAAACGAAGAAAATATTGATCGTAATGAAGTAAATATGCATCAAAATGAAGTAAATATGATCGAAACGAAGGAAATGTTGATTGAAATGGAGTAAATATTCAAAGTAACGAAGGAAATGTTGAACGTAATGAAGTAAATATGCATCAAAATATACTTCAAAATGAAGAAAATATGCTTCAAAACGAAGGAAATGTTGAACTTAATAAAGTAACTATGCATCAAAATGAAGTAAATATGCATTGAAACGAAGGAAATGTAGATTGTAATAAAGTAAATTTGCATCAAAATGAAGTACATATGCATCGAAACGAAGGAAATGTTGATCGAAATGAAGTAAATATGCAACGAAACGAAGGAAATGTTGAATGTAATAAAGTAAATATGCATCAAAACGTAGAAAATATGCATAGAGACGAAGGAAATATACATCGAAACTAAGTAAATTTGAATCAAAATATAAATCAAAATGAAGTGAATATGCTACAAAACGAAGAAAATGTTGAACGTAATGAAGAATATATGCATCAAAATAAATAAATATGCATCGAAATGAAGGAAATATTGATCGTAATGAAGTAAATATGCATTAAAATGAACTAAATATGCATCGATATGAAGGAAATGTTGATTGTAATGAAGTGTATATGCATTAAAATGAAGTACATATGCATCGAACGAAAGAAATATAAATCGAAACGAAATCGTAATGAAGTAAATATGCATCAAAATGAAGGAAATATGCATTGAAACGATGGAAATGGTGATCGTATTGAAGTAAATGTGCATCAAAATGAAGTAAATATGGATCGAAACGAAGGAAATATGCATCGAAAAAAAGTAAATATACATCGAAACGAAGTAAATACACATCAAAATTAAGTAAATATACCTGGAAAAGAAGGAAATATGCATCAAAACGAAGGAAATGTTGATCGTAATAAAGTAAATATACATCAAAATATGCATCAAAATATTCATCAAAATGAAGTAAATATGCATCGAAACGAAGGAAATGTTGATCGAAATGGAGTAAATATGCAACGAAACGAAGGAAATGTTTAATGTAATTAAGTAAATATTCATCAAAAAGTAGAAAATATGCATCGAAACGAAGGAAATATACATCGAAACGAAGTAAATATGCATCAAAATATACAGCAAAATGAAGTGAATATGCTTCGAAATGAAGAAAATGTTAAATGTAATGAAGTAAAATGCATCAAAATGAAGTAAATATGCATCGAAACGGAGGAAATGAAGATTGTAATGAAGTAAATATGCATCAAAATGAAGTACATATGCATCGAAACGAAAGAAATATACGTCGAAACGAAGGAAATATTGATCGTAATGAAGTAAATATGCAACGAAATGAAATAAATATGCATTGAAACGAAGGAAATGGTGATCGTAATGAAGTAAATATGCATCAAAATGAAGTAAGTATACCTCAAAACGAAGGAAATACGCATCGAAACGAAGGAAATGTTGATCGTAATGAAGTAAATGTACATCAAAATATGCATCAAAATGAAGTAAATATGCATCGAAACGAAGGAAATGTTGATCGTAGTGAAGTAAATATGCATTATAATGAAGTAAAAATGCATCGAAACAAAGGAAATATGAATCGATATGAAGTAAATATGCATCAAAATGAAGTAAATATGATCGAAACGAAGGAAATGTTGATTGAAATGGAGTAAATATGCAACGGAACGAAGGAAATGTTGAACGTGATGAAGTAAATATGCATAAAAATATACTTCAAAATGAAGAAAATATGCTTCAAAACGAAGGAAATGTTGAACTTAATGAAGTAAATATGCATCAAAATGAAGTAAATATGCATTGAAACGAAGTAAATATACATCAAAATGAAGTAAATATACCTGGAAACAAAGGAAATATGCATCAAAACGAAGGAAATGTTGATCGTAATGAAGTAAATATACATCAAAATATGCATCAAAATATTCATCAAAATGAAGTAAATATGCATCGAAACGAAGGAAATGTTGATCGAAATGGAGTAAATATGCAACGAAACGAAGGAAATGTTGGATGTAATTAAGTAAATATTAATCAAAACGTAGAAAATATGCATCGAAACGAAGGAAATATACATCGAAACGAAGTAAATATGCATCAAAATATACAGCAAAATGAAGTGAATATGCTTCGAAACGAAGAAAATGTTGAACGTAATGAAGTAAAATGCAACAAAATGAAGTAAATATGCTTCGAAACGAAGGAAATGATGATTGTAATGAAGTAAATATGCATCAAAATGAAGTACATATGCATCGAAACGAAAGAAATATACGTCAAAACGAAGGAAATGTTGATCGTAATGAAGTAAATATAAAACAAAATGAAGAAAATATGAATTGAAACGAAGGAAATGGTGATCGTAATGAAGTGAATATGCATCAAAATGAAGTAAATATGCATAGAAACGAAGGATATATGCATCGAACAAAAAGTAAATATACATTAAAATGAAGTAAATATACATCGAAACGAAGTAAATATGCATCAAAATGAAGTAAATATACCTCGAAACGAAGGAAATATTGATCGTAATAAAGTAAATGTACATCAAAATATGCATCAAAATGAAGTAAATATGCATCGAAACGAAGGAAATGTTGATCGTAGTGAAGTAAATATGCATTATAATGAAGTAAAAATGCATCGAAATGAAGGAAATATGAATCGATATGAAGTAAATATGCATCAAAATGAAGTAAATAGGCATCGGAACGAAGGAAATATTGATCGTAATGAAGTAAATATGCATCAAAATGAAGTAAATATGATCGAAACGAAGGAAATGTTGATTGAAATGGAGTAAATATTCAAAGTAACGAAGGAAATGTTGAACGTAATGAAGTAAATATGCATCAAAATATACTTCAAAATGAAGAAAATATGCTTCAAAACGAAGGAAATGTTGAACTTAATAAAGTAACTATGCATCAAAATGAAGTAAATATGCATTGAAACGAAGGAAATGTAGATTGTAATAAAGTAAATTTGCATCAAAATGAAGTACATATGCATCGAAACGAAGGAAATGTTGATCGAAATGAAGTAAATATGCAACGAAACGAAGGAAATGTTGAATGTAATAAAGTAAATATGCATCAAAACGTAGAAAATATGCATAGAGACGAAGGAAATATACATCGAAACTAAGTAAATTTGAATCAAAATATAAATCAAAATGAAGTGAATATGCTACAAAACGAAGAAAATGTTGAACGTAATGAAGAATATATGCATCAAAATAAATAAATATGCATCGAAATGAAGGAAATATTGATCGTAATGAAGTAAATATGCATTAAAATGAACTAAATATGCATCGATATGAAGGAAATGTTGATTGTAATGAAGTGTATATGCATTAAAATGAAGTACATATGCATCGAACGAAAGAAATATAAATCGAAACGAAATCGTAATGAAGTAAATATGCATCAAAATGAAGGAAATATGCATTGAAACGATGGAAATGGTGATCGTATTGAAGTAAATGTGCATCAAAATGAAGTAAATATGGATCGAAACGAAGGAAATATGCATCGAAAAAAAGTAAATATACATCGAAACGAAGTAAATACACATCAAAATTAAGTAAATATACCTGGAAAAGAAGGAAATATGCATCAAAACGAAGGAAATGTTGATCGTAATAAAGTAAATATACATCAAAATATGCATCAAAATATTCATCAAAATGAAGTAAATATGCATCGAAACGAAGGAAATGTTGATCGAAATGGAGTAAATATGCAACGAAACGAAGGAAATGTTTAATGTAATTAAGTAAATATTCATCAAAAAGTAGAAAATATGCATCGAAACGAAGGAAATATACATCGAAACGAAGTAAATATGCATCAAAATATACAGCAAAATGAAGTGAATATGCTTCGAAATGAAGAAAATGTTAAACGTAATGAAGTAAAATGCATCAAAATGAAGTAAATATGCATCGAAACGGAGGAAATGAAGATTGTAATGAAGTAAATATGCATCAAAATGAAGTACATATGCATCGAAACGAAAGAAATATACGTCGAAACGAAGGAAATATTGATCGTAATGAAGTAAATATGCAACGAAATGAAATAAATATGCATTGAAACGAAGGAAATGGTGATCGTAATGAAGTAAATATGCATCAAAATGAAGTAAGTATACCTCAAAACGAAGGAAATACGCATCGAAACGAAGGAAATGTTGATCGTAATGAAGTAAATGTACATCAAAATATGCATCAAAATGAAGTAAATATGCATCGAAACGAAGGAAATGTTGATCGTAGTGAAGTAAATATGCATTATAATGAAGTAAAAATGCATCGAAACAAAGGAAATATGAATCGATATGAAGTAAATATGCATCAAAATGAAGTAAATATGATCGAAACGAAGGAAATGTTGATTGAAATGGAGTAAATATGCAACGGAACGAAGGAAATGTTGAACGTGATGAAGTAAATATGCATAAAAATATACTTCAAAATGAAGAAAATATGCTTCAAAACGAAGGAAATGTTGAACTTAATGAAGTAAATATGCATCAAAATGAAGTAAATATGCATTGAAACGAAGTAAATATACATCAAAATGAAGTAAATATACCTGGAAACAAAGGAAATATGCATCAAAACGAAGGAAATGTTGATCGTAATGAAGTAAATATACATCAAAATATGCATCAAAATATTCATCAAAATGAAGTAAATATGCATCGAAACGAAGGAAATGTTGATCGAAATGGAGTAAATATGCAACGAAACGAAGGAAATGTTGGATGTAATTAAGTAAATATTAATCAAAACGTAGAAAATATGCATCGAAACGAAGGAAATATACATCGAAACGAAGTAAATATGCATCAAAATATACAGCAAAATGAAGTGAATATGCTTCGAAACGAAGAAAATGTTGAACGTAATGAAGTAAAATGCAACAAAATGAAGTAAATATGCTTCGAAACGAAGGAAATGATGATTGTAATGAAGTAAATATGCATCAAAATGAAGTACATATGCATCGAAACGAAAGAAATATACGTCAAAACGAAGGAAATGTTGATCGTAATGAAGTAAATATAAAACAAAATGAAGAAAATATGAATTGAAACGAAGGAAATGGTGATCGTAATGAAGTGAATATGCATCAAAATGAAGTAAATATGCATAGAAACGAAGGATATATGCATCGAACAAAAAGTAAATATACATTAAAATGAAGTAAATATACATCGAAACGAAGTAAATATGCATCAAAATGAAGTAAATATACCTCGAAACGAAGGAAATATTGATCGTAATAAAGTAAATGTACATCAAAATATGCATCAAAATGAAGTAAATATGCATCGAAACGAAGGAAATGTTGATCGTAGTGAAGTAAATATGCATTATAATGAAGTAAAAATGCATCGAAATGAAGGAAATATGAATCGATATGAAGTAAATATGCATCAAAATGAAGTAAATAGGCATCGAAACGAAGAAAATATTGATCGTAATGAAGTAAATATGCATCAAAATGAAGTAAATATGATCGAAACGAAGGAAATGTTGATTGAAATGGAGTAAATATTCAAAGTAACGAAGGAAATGTTGAACGTAATGAAGTAAATATGCATCAAAATATACTTCAAAATGAAGAAAATATGCTTCAAAACGAAGGAAATGTTGAACTTAATAAAGTAACTATGCATCAAAATGAAGTAAATATGCATTGAAACGAAGGAAATGTAGATTGTAATAAAGTAAATTTGCATCAGAATGAAGTACATATGCATCGAAACGAAGGAAATGTTGATCGAAATGAAGTAAATATGCAACGAAACGAAGGAAATGTTGAATGTAATAAAGTAAATATGCATCAAAACGTAGAAAATATGCATAGAGACGAAGGAAATATACATCGAAACTAAGTAAATTTGAATCAAAATATAAATCAAAATGAAGTGAATATGCTACAAAACGAAGAAAATGTTGAACGTAATGAAGAATATATGCATCAAAATAAATAAATATGCATCGAAATGAAGGAAATATTGATCGTAATGAAGTAAATATGCATTAAAATGAACTAAATATGCATCGATATGAAGGAAATGTTGATTGTAATGAAGTGTATATGCATTAAAATGAAGTACATATGCATCGAACGAAAGAAATATAAATCGAAACGAAATCGTAATGAAGTAAATATGCATCAAAATGAAGGAAATATGCATTGAAACGATGGAAATGGTGATCGTATTGAAGTAAATGTGCATCAAAATGAAGTAAATATGGATCGAAACGAAGGAAATATGCATCGAAAAAAAGTAAATATACATCGAAACGAAGTAAATACACATCAAAATTAAGTAAATATACCTGGAAAAGAAGGAAATATGCATCAAAACGAAGGAAATGTTGATCGTAATAAAGTAAATATACATCAAAATATGCATCAAAATATTCATCAAAATGAAGTAAATATGCATCGAAACGAAGGAAATGTTGATCGAAATGGAGTAAATATGCAACGAAACGAAGGAAATGTTTAATGTAATTAAGTAAATATTCATCAAAAAGTAGAAAATATGCATCGAAACGAAGGAAATATACATCGAAACGAAGTAAATATGCATCAAAATATACAGCAAAATGAAGTGAATATGCTTCGAAATGAAGAAAATGTTAAACGTAATGAAGTAAAATGCATCAAAATGAAGTAAATATGCATCGAAACGGAGGAAATGAAGATTGTAATGAAGTAAATATGCATCAAAATGAAGTACATATGCATCGAAACGAAAGAAATATACGTCGAAACGAAGGAAATATTGATCGTAATGAAGTAAATATGCAACGAAATGAAATAAATATGCATTGAAACGAAGGAAATGGTGATCGTAATGAAGTAAATATGCATCAAAATGAAGTAAGTATACCTCAAAACGAAGGAAATACGCATCGAAACGAAGGAAATGTTGATCGTAATGAAGTAAATGTACATCAAAATATGCATCAAAATGAAGTAAATATGCATCGAAACGAAGGAAATGTTGATCGTAGTGAAGTAAATATGCATTATAATGAAGTAAAAATGCATCGAAACAAAGGAAATATGAATCGATATGAAGTAAATATGCATCAAAATGAAGTAAATAGGCATCGGAACGAAGGAAATATTGATCGTAATGAAGTAAATATGCATCAAAATGAAGTAAATATGATCGAAACGAAGGAAATGTTGATTGAAATGGAGTAAATATGCAACGGAACGAAGGAAATGTTGAACGTGATGAAGTAAATATGCATAAAAATATACTTCAAAATGAAGAAAATATGCTTCAAAACGAAGGAAATGTTGAACTTAATGAAGTAAATATGCATCAAAATGAAGTAAATATGCATTGAAACGAAGTAAATATACATCAAAATGAAGTAAATATACCTGGAAACAAAGGAAATATGCATCAAAACGAAGGAAATGTTGATCGTAATGAAGTAAATATACATCAAAATATGCATCAAAATATTCATCAAAATGAAGTAAATATGCATCGAAACGAAGGAAATGTTGATCGAAATGGAGTAAATATGCAACGAAATGAAGGAAATGTTGGATGTAATTAATAAATATTAATCAAAACGTAGAAAATATGCATCGAAACGAAGGAAATATACATCGAAACGAAGTAAATATGCATCAAAATATACAGCAAAATGAAGTGAATATGCTTCGAAACGAAGAAAATGTTGAACGTAATGAAGTAAAATGCAACAAAATGAAGTAAATATGCTTCGAAACGAAGGAAATGATGATTGTAATGAAGTAAATATGCATCAAAATGAAGTACATATGCATCGAAACGAAAGAAATATACGTCGAAACAAAGGAAATGTTGATCGTAATGAAGTAAATATTCAACGAAATGAAGGAAATATGCATTGAAACGAAGGAAATGGTGATCATAATGAAGTAAATATGCATCAAAATGAAGTAAATATGCATCGAAACGAAGGATATATGCATCGAAAAAAAGTAAATATACATTAAAATGAAGTAAATATACATCGAAACGAAGTAAATATGCATCAAAATGAAGTAAATATACCTCGAAACGAAGGATATATTGATCGTAATGAAGTAAATGTACATCAAAATATGCATCAAAATGAAGTAAATATGCATCGAAACGAAGGAAATGTTGATCGTAGTGAAGTAAATATGCATTATAATGAAGTAAAAAAGCATCGAAACAAAGGAAATATGAATCGATATGAAGTAAATATGCATCAAAATAAAGTAAATAGGCATCGAAACGAAGGAAATATTGATCGTAATGAAGTAAATATGCATCAAAATGAAGTAAATATGATCGAAACGAATGAAATGTTGATTGAAATGGAGTAAATATGCAACGTAACGAAGGAAATGTTGAACATAATGAAGTAAATATGCATCAAAATATACTTCAAAATGAAGAAAATATGCTTCAAAACGAAGGAAATGTTGAACTTAATGAAGTAAATATGCGTCAAAATGAAGTAAATATGCATTGAAACGAAGGAAATGTAGATTGTAATGAAGTAAATTTGCATAAAAATGAAGTACATATGCATCGAAACGAAGGAAATGTTGATCGAAATGAAGTAAATATGCAACGAAACGTAGGAAATGTTGAATGTAATTAAGTAAATATGCATCAAAACGTAGAAAATATGCATAGAGACGAAGGAAATATACATCGAAACTAAGTAAATTTGAATCAAAATATAAATCAAAATGAAGTGAATATGCTTAAAAACGAATAAAATGTTGAACGTAATGAAGTATATATGCACCAAAATGAAGTAAATATGCATCGAAATGAAGGAAATATTGATCGTAATGAAGTAAATATACATTAAAATGAACTAAATATGCATCGATATGAAGGAAATGTTGATTGTAATGAAGTATATATGTATCAAAATGAAGTACATATGCATCGAAACGAAAGAAATATACATCGAAACGAAGTAAATGTTGATCGTAATGAAGTAAATATGCATCAAAATGGAGGAAATATGCATTGAAACGATGGAAATGGTGATCGTATTGAAGTAAATATGTATCAAAATGAAGTAAATATGGATCGAAACGAAGGAAATATGCATCGAAAAAAAGTAACTATACATCAAAATGAAGTAATATACATCGAAACGAAGTAAATATACATCAAAATGAAGTAAATATACCTGGAAACGAAAGAAATATGAATCGAAACGAAGGAAATGTTGATCGTAATGAAGTAAATATACATCAAAATATGCATCAAAATATTCATCAAAATGAAGTAAATATGCATAGAAGCGAAGGAAATGTTGATCGAAATGGAGTAAATATGCAACAAAACGAAGGAAATGTTGAATGTAATTAAGTAAATATTCATCAAAACGTTGAAAATATGCATCGAAACGAAGGAAATATACATCGAAACGAAGTAAATATGCATCAAAATATACAGTAAAATGAAGTGAATATGCTTCGAAATGAAGAAAATGTTGAACGTAATGAAGTAAAATGCATCAAAATGAAGTAAATATACGTCGAAACGAAGGATATATTGATCGTAATGATGTAAATGTACATCAAAATATGCATCAAAATGAAGTAAATATGCATCGAAACGAAGGAAATGTTGATCGTAGTGAAGTAAATATGCATTATAATGAAGTAAAAAAGCATCGAAACGAAGGAAATATGAATCGATATGAAGTAAATATGCATCAAAATGAAGTAAATAGGCATCGAAACGAAGGAAATATTGATCGTAATGAAGTAAATATGCATCAAAATTAAGTAAATATGATCGAAACGAATGAAATGTTGATTGAAATGGAGTAAATATGCAACGTAACGAAGGAAATGTTGAACGTAATGAAGTAAATATGCATCAAAATATTTCAAAATGAAGAAAATATGCGTCAAAACGAAGGAAATGTTGAACTTAATGAAGTAAATATGCATCAAAATGAAGTAAATATGCATTGAAACGAAGGAAATGTATATTGTAATGAAGTAAATTTGCATAAAAATGAAGTACATATGCATCGAAACGAAGGAAATGTTGATCGAAATGAAGTAAATATGCAACGAAACGTAGGAAATGTTGAATGTAATTAAGTAAATATGCATCAAAACGTAGAAAATATGCATTGAGACGAAGGAAATATACATCGAAACTAAGTAAATTTGAATCAAAATATAAATCAAAATGAAGTGAATATGCTTAAAAACGAAGAAAATGTTGAACGTAATGAAGTATATATGCACCAAAATGAAGTAAATATGCATCGAAATGAAGGAAATATTGATCGTAATGAAGTAAATATGCGTTAAAATGAACTAAATATGCATCGATATGAAGGAAATGTTGATTGTAATTAAGTATATATGTATCAAAATGAAGTACATATGCATCGAAACAAAAGAAATATACATCGAAACGAAGTAAATGTTGATCGTAATGAAGTAAATATGCATCAAAATGGAGGAAATATGCATTGAAACGATGGAAATGGTGATCGTATTGAAGTAAATATGTATCAAAATGAAGTAAATATGGATCGAAACGAAGGAAATATGCATCGAAAAAAAGTAAATATACATCAAAATGAAGTAATATACATCGAAACGAAGTAAATATACATCAAAATGAAGTAAATATACCTGGAAACGAAAGAAATATGCATCGAAACGAAGGAAATGTTGATCGTAATGAAGTAAATATACATCAAAATATGCATCAAAATATTCATCAAAATGAAGTAAATATGCATAGAAGCGAAGGAAATGTTGATCGAAATGGAGTAAATATGCAACAAAACGAAGGAAATGTTGAATGTAATTAAGTAAATATTCATCAAAACGTTGAAAATATGCATCGAAACGAAAGAAATATACATCGAAACGAAGTAAATATGCATCAAAATATACAATAAAATGAAGTGAATATGCTTCGAAATGAAGAAAATGTTGAACGTAATGAAGTAAAATGCATCAAAATGAAGTAAATATACGTCGAAACGAAGGATATATTGATCGTAATGATGTAAATGTATATCAAAATATGCATCAAAATGAAGTAAATATGCATCGAAACGAAGGAAATGTTGATCGTAGTGAAGTAAATATGCATTATAATGAAGTAAAAAAGCATCGAAACGAAGGAAATATGAATCGATATGAAGTAAATATGCATCAAAATGAAGTAAATAGGCATCGAAACGAAGGAAATATTGATCGTAATGAAGTAAATATGCATCAAAATTAAGTAAATATGATCGAAACGAATGAAATGTTGATTGAAATGGAGTAAATATGCAACGTAACGAAGGAAATGTTGAACGTAATGAAGTAAATATGCATCAAAATATTTCAAAATGAAGAAAATATGCGTCAAAACGAAGGAAATGTTGAACTTAATGAAGTAAATATGCATCAAAATGAAGTAAATATGCATTGAAACGAAGGAAATGTAGATTGTAATGAAGTAAATTTGCATAAAAATGAAGTACATATGCATCGAAACGAAGGAAATGTTGATCGAAATGAAGTAAATATGCAACGAAACGTAGGAAATGTTGAATGTAATTAAGTAAATATGCATCAAAACGTAGAAAATATGCATAGAGACGAAGGAAATATACATCGAAACTAAGTAAATTTGAATCAAAATATAAATCAAAATGAAGTGAATATGCTTAAAAACGAAGAAAATGTTGATCGTAATGAAGTATATATGCACCAAAATGAAGTAAATATGCATCGAAATGAAGGAAATATTGATCGTAATGAAGTAAATATGCATTAAAATGAACTAAATATGCATCGATATGAAGGAAATGTTGATTGTAATTAAGTATATATGTATCAAAATGAAGTACATACGCATCGAAACGAAAGAAATATACATCGAAACGAAGTAAATGTTGATCGTAATGAAGTAAATATGCATCAAAATAAAGGAAATATGCATTAAAACGATGGAAATGGTGATCGTATTGAAGTAAATATGTATCAAAATGAAGTAAATATGGATCGAAACGAAGGAAATATGCATCGAAAAAAAGTAAATATACATCAAAATGAAGTAACATACATCGAAAAGAAGTAAATATACATCAAAATGAAGTAAATATACCTGGAAACGAAAGAAATATGCATCGAAACGAAGGAAATGTTGATCGTAATGAAGTAAATATACATCAAAATATGCATCAAAATATTCATCAAAATGAAGTAAATATGCATAGAAGCGAAGGAAATGTTGGTCGAAATGGAGTAAATATGCAACAAAACGAAGGAAATGTTGAATGTAATTAAGTAAATATTCATCAAAACGTTGAAAATATGCATCGAAACGAAGGAAATATACATCGAAACGAAGTAAATATGCATCAAAATATACAGTAAAATGAAGTGAATATGCTTCGAAATGAAGAAAATGTTGAACGTAATGAAGTAAAATGCATCAAAATGGAGTAAATATACGTCGAAACGAAGGATATATTGATCGTAATGATGTAAATGTACATCAAAATATGCATCAAAATGAAGTAAATATGCATCGAAACGAAGGAAATGTTGATCGTAGTGAAGTAAATATGCATTATAATGAAGTAAAAAAGCATCGAAACGAAGGAAATATGAATCGATATGAAGTAAATATGCATCAAAATGAAGTAAATAGGCATCGAAACGAAGGAAATATTGATCGTAATGAAGTAAATATGCATCAAAATTAAGTAAATATGATCGAAACGAATGAAATGTTGATTGAAATGGAGTAAATATGCAACGTAACGAAGGAAATGTTGAACGTAATGAAGTAAATGTGCATCAAAATATTTCAAAATGAAGAAAATATGCGTCAAAACGAAGGAAATGTTGAACTTAATGAAGTAATATGCATCAAAATGAAGTAAATATGCATTGAAACGAAGGAAATGTAGATTGTAATGAAGTAAATTTGCATAAAAATGAAGTACATATGCATCGAAACGAAGGAAATGTTGATCGAAATGAAGTAAATATGCAACGAAACGTAGGAAATGTTGAATGTAATTAAGTAAATATGCATCAAAACGTAGAAAATATGCATAGAGACGAAGGAAATATACATCGAAACTAAGTAAATTTGAATCAAAATATAAATCAAAATGAAGTGAATATGCTTAAAAACGAAGAAAATGTTGAACGTAATGAAGTATATATGCACCAAAATGAAGTAAATATGCATCAAAATGAAGGAAATATTGATCGTAATGAAGTAAATATGCATTAAAATGAACTAAATATGCATCGATATGAAGGAAATGTTGATTGTAATTAAGTATATATGTATCAAAATGAAGTACATACGCATCGAAACGAAAGAAATA
The DNA here is from genome assembly GCA_023678885.1 of Pogostemon cablin. Taxonomy (NCBI): domain Eukaryota; kingdom Viridiplantae; phylum Streptophyta; class Magnoliopsida; order Lamiales; family Lamiaceae; genus Pogostemon; species Pogostemon cablin. The sequence goes on from CM042984.1 coordinate 14,802,438, forward strand.
TACATCGAAACGAAGTAAATGTTGATCGTAATGAAGTAAATATGCATCAAAATAAAGGAAATATGCATTAAAACGATGGAAATGGTGATCGTATTGAAGTAAATATGTATCAAAATGAAGTAAATATGGATCGAAACGAAGGAAATATGCATCGAAAAAAAGTAAATATACATCAAAATGAAGTAATATACATCGAAAAGAAGTAAATATACATCAAAATGAAGTAAATATACCTGGAAACGAAAGAAATATGCATCGAAACGAAGGAAATGTTGATCGTAATGAAGTAAATATACATCAAAATATGCATCAAAATATTCATCAAAATGAAGTAAATATGCATAGAAGCGAAGGAAATGTTGGTCGAAATGGAGTAAATATGCAACAAAACGAAGGAAATGTTGAATGTAATTAAGTAAATATTCATCAAAACATTGAAAATATGCATCGAAATGAAGGAAATATACATTGAAACGAAGTAAATATGCATCAAAATATATAGTAAAATGAAGTGAATATGCTTCGAAATGAAGAAAATGTTGAACGTAATGAAGTAAAATGCATCAAAATGAAGTAAATATACGTCGAAACGAAGGATATATTGATCGTAATGATGTAAATGTACATCAAAATATGCATCAAAATGAAGTAAATATGCATCGAAACGAAGGAAATGTTGATCGTAGTGAAGTAAATATGCATTATAATGAAGTAAAAAAGCATCGAAACGAAGGAAATATGAATCGATATGAAGTAAATATGTATCAAAATGAAGTAAATAGGCATCGAAACGAAGGAAATATTGATCGTAATGAAGTAAATATGCATCAAAATTAAGTAAATATGATCGAAACGAATGAAATGTTGATTGAAATGGAGTAAATATGCAACGTAACGAAGGAAATGTTGAACGTAATGAAGTAAATATTCATCAAAATATTTCAAAATGAAGAAAATATGCGTCAAAACGAAGGAAATGTTGAACTTAATGAAGTAAATATGCATCAAAATGAAGTAAATATGCATTGAAACGAAGGAAATGTAGATTGTAATGAAGTAAATTTGCATAAAAATGAAGTACATATGCATCGAAACGAAGGAAATGTTGATCGAAATGAAGTAAATATGCAACGAAACGTAGGAAATGTTGAATGTAATTAAGTAAATATGCATCAAAACGTAGAAAATATGCATAGAGACGAAGGAAATATACATCGAAACTAAGTAAATTTGAATCAAAATATAAATCAAAATGAAGTGAATATGCTTAAAAACGAAGAAAATGTTGAACGTAATGAAGTATATATGCACCAAAATGAAGTAAATATGCATCGAAATGAAGGAAATATTGATCGTAATAAAGTAAATATGCATTAAAATGAACTAAATATGCATCGATATGAAGGAAATGTTGACTGTAATTAAGTATATATGTATCGAAATGAAGTACATACGCATCGAAACGAAAGAAATATACATCGAAACGAAGTAAATGTTGATCGTAATGAAGTAAATATGCATCAAAATAAAGGAAATATGCATTAAAACGATGGAAATGGTGATCGTATTGAAGTAAATATGTATCAAAATGAAGTAAATATGGATCGAAACGAAGGAAATATGCATCGAAAAAAAGTAAATATACATCAAAATGAAGTAATATACATCGAAACGAAGTAAATATACATCAAAATGAAGTAAATATACCTGGAAACGAAAGAAATATGCATCGAAACGAAGGAAATGTTGATCGTAATGAAGTAAATATACATCAAAATATGCATCAAAATATTCATCAAAATGAAGTAAATATGCATAGAAGCGAAGGAAATGTTGATCGAAATGGAGTAAATATGCAACAAAACGAAGGAAATGTTGAATGTAATTAAGTAAATATTCATCAAAACGTTGAAAATATGCATCGAAACGAAGGAAATATACATCGAAACGAAATAAATATGCATCAAAATATACAGCAAAATGAAGTGAATATGCTTCGAAATGAAGAAAATGTTGAACGTAATGAAGTAAAATGCATCACAATGAAGTAAATATGCATCGAAACGAAGGAAATGAAGATTGTAATGAAGTAAATATGCATCAAAATGAAGTACATATGCATCGAAACGAAAGAAATATACGTCGAAACGAAGGAAATATTGATTGTAATGAAGTAAATATGCAACGAAATGAAGGAAATATGCATTGAAACGAAGGAAATGGTGATCGTAATGAAGTAAATATGCATCAAAATGAAGTAAGTATACCTCGAAACGAAGGAAATACGCATCGAAACGAAGGAAATGTTGATCGTAATGAAGTAAATGTACATCAAAATATGTATCAAAATGAAGTAAATATGCATCGAAACGAAGGAAATGTTGATCGTAGTGAAGTAAATATGCATTATAATGAAGTAAAAATACATCGAAATAAAGGAAATATGAATCGATATGAAGTAAATATGCATCAAAATGAAGTAAATAGGCATCGGAACGAAGGAAATATTTATCGTAATGAAGTAAATATTCATCAAAATGAAGTACATATGCATCGAAACGAAAGAAATATACGTCGAAACGAAGGAAATGTTGATCGTAATGAAGTAAATATTCAATGAAATGAAGGAAATATGCATTGAAACGAAGGAAATGGTGATCGTAATGAAGTAAATATGCATCAAAATGAAGTAAATATGCATCGAAACGAAGGATATACGCATCGAAAAAAAGTAAATATACATTAAAATGAAGTAAATATGCTTCAAAACGAAGGAAATGTTGAACTTAATGAAGTAAATATGCATCAAAATGAAGTAAATATGCATTGAAATGAAGGAAATGTAGATTGTAATGAAGTAAATTTGCATGAAAATGAAGTACATATGCATCGAAACGAAGGAAATGTTGATCGAAATGAAGTAAATATGCAACGAAACGAAGGAAATGTTGAATGTAATTAAGTAAATATGCATCAAAACGTAAAAAATATGCATAGAGACGAAGGAAATATACATCGAAACTAAGAAAATTTGAATCAAAATATAAATCAAAATGAAGTGAATATGCTTCAAAACGAAGAAAATGTTGAACGTAATGAAGTATATATGCATCAAAATGAAGTAAATATGCATCGAAATGAAGGAAATATTGATCGTAATGAAGTAAATATGCATTAAAATGAACTAAATATGCATCGATATGAAGGAAATGTTGATTGTAATGAAGTATATATGCATCAAAATAAAGTACATATGCATCGAAATGAAAGAAATATACATCGAAACGAAGTAAATGTTGATCGTAATGAAGTAAATATGCATCAAAATGAAGGAAATATGCATTGAAACAATGGAAATGGTGATCGTATTGAAGTAAATATGCATCAAAATGAAGTAAATATGGATCGAAATGAAGGAAATATGCATCGAAAAAAGTAAATATACATCAAAATAAAGTAAATATACATCGAAACGAAGTAAATATACATCAAAATGAAGTAAATATACCTGGAAACGAAAGAAATATGCATCGAAACGAAGGAAATGTTGATCGTAATGAAGTAAATATACATCAAAATATGCATCAAAATATTCATCAAAATGAAGTAAATATGCATAGAAGCGAAGGAAATGTTGATCGAAATGGAGTAAATATGCAACAAAACGAAGGAAATATTGAATGTAATTAAGTAAATATTCATCAAAACGTTGAAAATATGCATCGAAACGAAGGAAATATACATCGAAACGAAGTAAATATGCATCAAAATATACAGCAAAATGAAGTGAATATGCTTCAAAATGAAGAAAATGTTGAACGCAATGAAGTAAAATGCATCAAAATGAAGTAAATATGCATCGAAACGAAGGAAATGAAGATTGTAATGAAGTAAATATGCATCAAAATGAAGGAAATTTGTATTGAAACGAAGGAAATGATGATCGTAATGAAGTAAATATGCATCAAAATGAAGTAAATACACCTCGAAACGAAGGAAATACGCATCGAAACGAAGGAAATGTTGATCGTAATGAAGTAAATATACATCAAAATATGCATCAAAATGAAGTAAATAGGCATCGAAACGAAGGAAATGTTGATCGTAGTGAAGTAAATATGAATTATAATGAAGTGAAAATGCATCGAAACAAAGGAAATATGAATCGATATGAAGTAAATATGCATCAAAATGAAGTAAATAAGCATCGGAACGAAGGAAATATTGATCGTAATGAAGTAAATATGCATCAAAATGAAGTAAATATGATCGAAACGAAGGAAATGTTGATTGAAATGGAGTAAATATGCAACGTAACGAAGGAAATGTTGAACGTAATGAAGTAAATATGCATCAAAATATACTTCAAAATGAAGAAAATATGTTTCAAAACGAAGGAAATGTTGAACTTAATGAAGTAAATATGCATCAAAATGAAGTAAATATGTATTGAAACGAAGGAAATGTAGATTGTAATGAAGTAAATTTGAATCAAAATGAAGTAAATATGCATCGAAACGAAGGAAATGTTGATCGAAACGAAGTAAATATGCAACGAAACGAAGTAAATGTTGAATGTAATTAAGTAAATATGCATCAAAACGTAGAAAATATGCATAGAGACGAAGGAAATACACATCGAAATTAAGTAAATTTGAATCAAAATATAAATCAAAATGAAGTGAATATGCTTCAAAACGAAGAAAATGTTGAACGTAATGAAGTAAATATGCATCAAAATGAAGTAAATATGCATCGAAATGAAGGAAATATTGATCGTAATGAAGTAAATATGCATTAAAATTAACTAAATATGCATCGATATGAAGGAAATGTTGATTGTAATGAAGTATATATGCATCAAAACGAATAACATATGCATCAAAATGAAAGAAATATACATCGAAATGAAGTAAATGTTGATCGTAATGAAGTAAATATGCATCAAAATGAAGGAAATATGCATTGAAACGAAGGAAATGATGATCATAATGAAGTAAATATGCATCAAAATTAAGTAAATATGCAACGAAACAAAGGATATATGCATCGAAAAAAGTTACCTTCGTTACATATGCATCGAAACGAAAGAAATATACGTCGAAACAAAGGAAATGTTGATCGTAATGAAGTAAATATGCATCAAAATAAAGGAAATATGCATTGAAACGAAGGAAATAGTGATCGTAATGAAGTAAATATGCATCAAAATTAAGTAAATATGCATCGAAACGAAGGATATATGCATCGAAGAAAAGTAAATATACATCAAAATGAAGTAAATATACATCGAAACGAAGTAAATATGCATCAAAATGAAGTAAATATACCTCGAAACGAAGGAAAAACGCATCGAAACGAAGGAAATGTTGATCGTAATGAAGTAAATGTACATCAAAATATGCATCAAAATGAAGTAAATATCCATCAAATCGAAGGAAATGTTGATCGTAGTGAAGTAAATATGCATTATAATGAAGTAAAAATGCATCGAAACGAAGGAAATATGAATCGAAATGAAGTAAATATGCATCAAAATGAAGTAAATAGGCATCGGAACGAAGGAAATATTGATCGTAATGAAGTAAATATGCATCAAAATGAAGTAAATATGATCGAAATGAAGGAAATGTTGATTGAAATTGAGTAAATATGCAATGAAACGAATGAAATGTTGAACGTAGTGAAGTAAATATGCATCAAAATATACTTCAAAATGAAGAAAATATGCTTCAAAACGAAGAAAATGTTGAACTTAATGAAGTAAATATGCATCAAAATGAAGTAAATATGCATTGAAACGAAGGAAATATAGATTGTAATGAAGTAAATTTGCATCAAAATGAAGTACATATGCATCGAAACGAAGGAAATGTTGATCAAAATGAAGTAAATATGCAGCGAAACAAAGGAAATGTTGAATGTAATTAAGTAAATAAGCATCAAAACGTAGAAAATATGCATAGAGACGAAGGAAATATACATCGAAACTAAGTAAATTTGAATCAAAATATAAATCAAAATGAATTGAATATGCTTCAAAACGAAGAAAAGGTTGAACGTAATTAAGTATATATGCATCAAAATGAAGTAAATATGCATCGAAATGAAGGAAATATTGATCGTAATGAAGTAAATATGCTTTAAAATGAACTAAATATGCGTCGATATGAAGGAAATGTTGATTGTAATAAAGTATATATGCATCAAAATGAAGTACATATGCATCGAAACGAAAGAAATATTCATCGAAACGAAGTAAATGTTGATCGTAATGAAGTAAATATGCATCAAAATGAAGCAAATATGCATTGAAACGATGGAAATGGTGATCGTATTGAAGTAAATATACGTCAAAATGAAGTAAATATGGATCGAAACGAAGGAAATATGCATCGAAAAAAGTAAATATACATCAAAAGGAAGTAAATATACATCGAAACGAAGTAAATATACATCAAAATGAAGTAAATATACCTGGAAACGAAGGAAATATGCATCGAAACGAAGGAAATGTTGATCGTAATGAAGTAAATATACATAAAAATATGTATCAAAATGAAGTAAATATGCATCGAAACGAAGGAAATGTTGATCAAAATGGAGTAAATATGCAACGAAACGAAGGAAATGTTGAATGTAATTAAGTAAATATTAATCAAAATGTAGAAAATATACATCGAAACGAAGGAAATATACACCGAAACGAAGTAAATATGCATCAAAATATACAACAAAATGAAGTGAATATGCTTAGAAACGAAGAAAATGTTGAACGTAATGTAGTAAAATCCATCAAAATTAAGTAAATATGCATCGAAACAAAGGAAATGATGATTGTAATGAAGTAAATATGCATCAAAATGAAGTACATATGCATCGAAACGAAAGAAATATACGTCGAAACGAAGGAAATATTGATCGTAATGAAGTAAACATGCAACGAAATGAAGGAAATATACATTGAAACGAAGGAAATGGTGATCGTAATGAAGTAAATATACATCAAAATGAAGTAAATATGCATCGAAACGAAGGAAATGTTGATCGTAGTGAAGTAAATATGCATTATAATGAAGTAAAAATGCATCGAAACGAAGGAAATATGAATCAAATTGAAGTAAATATGCATCAAAATTAAGTAAATAGGCATCGGAACGAAGGAAATATTGATCGTAATGAGGTAAATATGCATCAAAATGAAGTAAATATGATCGAAACGTAGGAAATGTTGATTGAAATGAAGTAAATATGCAACGAAACGAAGGAAATGTTGAACGTAATGAAGTAAATATGCATCAAAATATACTTCAAAATGAAGAAAATATGATTCAAAACGAAGGAAATGTTGAACTTAATGAAGTAAATATGCATCAAAATGAAGTAAATATGCATTGAAATGAAGGAAATGTAGATTGTAATGAAGTAAATTTGCATCAAAATGAAGTACATAAGATCGAAACGAAGGAAATGTTGATCGAAATGAAGTAAATATGCAACGAAACGAAGGAAATGTTGAATGTAATTAAGTAAATATGCATCAAAACGTAGAAAATATGCATAGAGACGAAGGAAATATACATCGAAACTAAGTAAATTTGAATCAAAATATAAATCAAAATGAAGTGAATATGCTTCAAAACGAAGAAAATGTTGAACGTAATGAAGTAAATATGCATCAAAATGATGTAAATATGCATCGAAATGAAGGAAATATCGATCGTAATGGAGTAAATATGCATTAAAATGAACTAAATATGCATCGATATGAAGGAAATGTTGATTGTAATGAAGTATATATGCATCAAAACGAAGTACATATGCATCGAAACGAAAGAAATATACATTGAAACGAAGTAAATGTTGATCGTAATGAAGTAAATATGCATCAAAATGAAGGAAATATGCTTTGAAAGGAAGGAAATGATGATTGTAATGAAGTAAATATGCATCAAAATTAAGAAAATATGCATCGAAACAAATGATATATGCATCGAAAAAAAGTAAATATACATTAAAATGATGTAAATATACATCGAAACGAAGTAAATATATATCAAAATGAAGTAAATATACTTCGAAACGAAGGAAATACGCATCGAAACGAAGGAAATATTGATCGTAATGAAGTAAATGTACATCAAAATATGCATCAAAACGAAGTAAATATGCATCGAAATGAAGGAAATATGAATCGAAATGAAGTAAATATGCATCAAAATGAAGTAAATAGACATCGGAACGAAGGAAATGTTGATCGTAATGAAGTAAATATGCATCAAAATTAAGTAAATATGATCGAAACGAAGGAAATGTTGATTGAAATGGAGTAAATATACGACGAAACGAAGGAAATGTTGAACGTAATGAAGTAAATATGCATCAAAATGAAGTAAATATGCATCGAAACGAAGGAAATGTAGATTGTAATGAAGTAAATTTGCATCAAAATGAAGTACATATGCATCGAAACGAAGGAAATGTTGATCGAAATGAAGTAAATATGCAACGAAACGTAGGAAATTTTGAATGTAATTAAGTAAATATGCATCAAAGCATAGAAAATATGCATCGAAACGAAGGAAATATACATCGAAACGAAGTAAATATGCATCAAAATATATATCAAAATGAAGTGAATATGCTTTGAAAAGAAGAAAATGTTGAACGTAATGAAGTAAATTGCATCAAAATGAAGTAAATATGCATTGAAACGAAGAAAATATTAAAATTAATGAAGTAAATATGATCAAAATGAAGTAAATAAACATCGAAACGAAGGAAATTTTGATGTAATAAAGTAAATATGCATCAAAATGAAGTACATATGCATCGAAACGAAAGAAATATACATCGAAACAAAGGAAATGTTGATCGTAATGAAGCAAATATGCATCAAAATAAAGGAAATATACATTGAAATGAAGGAAATGGTTATCGTAATGAAGTAAATATGCATCAAAATTAAGTAAATATGCATTGAAACGAAGGATATATGCATCGAAGAAAAGTAAATATACATCAAAATGAAGTAAATATACAACGAAACGAAGTATATATGCATCAAAATGAAGTAAATATATCTCGAAACGAAGGAAATACGCATCGAAACGAAGGAAATGTTGATCGTAATGAAGTAAATGTACATCAAAATATGCATCAAAATGAAGTAAATATGCATCGAAATGAAGGAAATGTTGATCGTAGAGAAGTAAATATGCATTATAATGAAGTAATAATGCTTCGAAACGAAGTAAATAGGAATCGAAATGAATTAAATATGCATTAAAATGAAGTAAATAGGCATCGGAACGAAGGAAATATTGATCGTAATGAAGTAAATATGCATCAAAATGAAGTAAATATGATCGAAACGAAGGAAATATTGATTGAAATGGAGTAAATATGCAATGAAACGAAAGAAATGTTGAACGTAATGAAGTAAATATGCATCCAAATATACTTCAAAATGAAGAATATATGCTTCAAAACGAAGGAAATGTTTCACTTAATGAAGTAAATATGCATCAAAATGAAGTAAATATGCATTGAAACGAAGGAAATGTAGATTGTAACGAAGTAAATTTGCATCAAAATGAAGTACATATGCATCGAAACGAAGGTAATGTTGATCGAAATGAAGTAAATATGCAACGAAACGAAGGAAATGTTGAATGTAATTAAGTAAATATGCATCAAAACGTAGAAAATATGCATAGAGACGAAGGAAATATACATCGAAACTAAGTAAATTTGAATCAAAATATAAATCAAAATGAAGTGAATATGCTTCAAAACGAAGAAAATGTTGAACGCAATTAAGTATATATGCATCAAAATGAAGTAAATATGCATCGAAATGAAGGAAATATCGATCGTAATGAAGTAAATATGAATTAAAATGAACTAAATATGCATCGATATAAAGGAAATGTTGATTGTAATGAAGTATATATGCATCAAAATGAAGTACATATGCATCGAAACGAAAGATATATACATCTAAATGAAGTAAATGTTGATCTTAATGAAGTAAATATGCATCAAAATGAAGGAAATATGCATTGAAACGATGGAAATGGTGATCGTATTGAAGTAAATATGCAACAAAATGAAGTAAATATGGATCGAAATGTAGGAAATATGCATCGAAAAAAAGTAAATATACATCAAAATGAAGTAAATATACATCGAAACGAAGTAAATATACATCAAAATGAAGTAAATATACCTTGAAACGAAGGAAATATGCATCGAAACGAAGGAAATGTTGATCGTAATGAAGTAAATATACATCAAAATTTACATCAAAATATTCATCAAAATGAAGTAAATATGCATCGAAACGAAGGAAATGTTGATCGAAATGGAGTAAATATGCAACGAAACGAAGGAAATGTTGAATGTAATTAAGTAAATATTCATCAAAACGTAGAAAATATACATCGAAACGAAGTAAATATAAATCAAAACGAAGTAAATATGCATCAAAATATACATCAAAATGAAGTGAATATGCTTCGAAACGAAGAAAATGTTGAACGTAATGAAGTAAAATGCATCAAAATGAAGTAAATATGCATCGAAACGAAGGAAATGATGATTGTAATGAAGTAAATATGCATCAAAATGAAGTACATATGCATTGAAACGAAAGAAATATACGTCGAAACGAAGGAAATGTTGATCGTAATGAAGTAAATATGCATCAAAATGAAGGAAATATGTATTGAAACGAAGGAAATGGTGATCGTAATGAAGTAAATATGCATCAATATGAAGTAAATATGCATTGAAACGAAGGATATATGCATCGAAAAAAAGTAAATATACATTAAAATGAAGTAAATATACATCGAAACGAAATAAATATGCATCAAAATGAAGTAAATATACCTCGAAACGAAGGAAATACGCATCGAAACGAAGGAAATGTTGATCGTAATGAAGTAAATGTACATCAAAATATGCATCAAAATGAAGTAAATATGCATCGAAACGAAGGAAATGTTGATCGTAGTGAAGTGAATATGCATTATAATGAAGTAAAAATGCATCGAAACGAAGGAAATATGAATCGAAATGAAGTAAATATGCATCAAAATGAAGTAAATAGGCATCGTAACGAAGGAAATGTTGATCGTAATGAAGTAAATATGCATCAAAATGAAGTAAATATGATCGAAACGAAGGAAATGTTGATTGAAATAAAGTAAATATGCAACGAAACGAAGGAAATATTGAACGTAACGAAGTAAATATGCATCAAAATATACTTCAAAATGAAGAAAATATGCTTCAAAACGAAGGAAATGTTGAACTTAATGAAGTAAATATGCATCAAAATGAAGTAAATATGCATTGAAACGAAGGAAATGTAGATTGTAATGAAGTAAATTTGCATCAAAATGAAGTACATATGCAACGAAACGAAGGAAATGTTGAATGTAATTAAGTAAATATGCATCAAAACGTAGAAAATATGCATAGAGACGAAGGAAATATACATCGAAACTAAGTAAATTTGAATCAAAATATAAATCAAAATGAAGTGAATATGCTTCAAAACGAAGAAAATGTTGAACGCAATTAAGTATATATGCATCAAAATGAAGTAAATATGCATCGAAATGAAGGAAATATCGATCGTAATGAAGTAAATATGAATTAAAATGAACTAAATATGCATCGATATAAAGGAAATGTTGATTGTAATGAAGTATATATGCATCAAAATGAAGTACATATGCATCGAAACGAAAGATATATACATCTAAATGAAGTAAATGTTGATCTTAATGAAGTAAATATGCATCAAAATGAAGGAAATATGCATTGAAACGATGGAAATGGTGATCGTATTGAAGTAAATATGCAACAAAATGAAGTAAATATGGATCGAAATGAAGGAAATATGCATCGAAAAAAAGTAAATATACATCAAAATGAAGTAAATATACATCGAAACGAAGTAAATATACATCAAAATGAAGTAAATATACCTTGAAACGAAGGAAATATGCATCGAAACGAAGGAAATGTTGATCGTAATGAAGTAAATATACATCAAAATATACATCAAAATATTCATCAAAATGAAGTAAATATGCATCGAAACGAAGGAAATGTTGATCGAAATGGAGTAAATATGCAACGAAACGAAGGAAATGTTGAATGTAATTACGTAAATATTCATCAAAACGTAGAAAATATACATCGAAACGAAGTAAATATACATCAAAACGAAGTAAATATGCATCAAAATATACATCAAAATGAAGTGAATATGCTTCGAAACGAAGAAAATGTTGAACGTAATGATGTAAAATGCATCAAAATGAAGTAAATATGCATCGAAACGAAGGAAATGATGATTGTAATGAAGTAAATATGCATCAAAATGAAGTACATATGCATTGAAACGAAAGAAATATACGTCAAAACGAAGGAAATGTTGATCGTAATGAAGTAAATATGCATCAAAATGAAGGAAATATGTATTGAAACGAAGGAAATGGTGATCGTAATGAAGTAAATATGCATCAATATGAAGTAAATATGCATTGAAACGAAGGATATATGCATCGAAAAAAAGTAAATATACATTAAAATGAAGTAAATATACATCGAAACGAAATAAATATGCATCAAAATGAAGTAAATATACCTCGAAACAAAGGAAATACGCATCGAAACGAAGGAAATGTTGATCGTAATGAAGTAAATGTACATCAAAATATGCATCAAAATGAAGTAAATATGCATCGAAACGAAGGAAATGTTGATCGTAGTGAAGTGAATATGCATTATAATGAAGTAAAAATGCATCGAAACGAAGGAAATATGAATCGAAATGAAGTAAATATGCATCAAAATGAAGTAAATAGGCATCGGAACGAAGGAAATGTTGATCGTAATGAAGTAAATATGCATCAAAATGAAGTAAATATGATCGAAACGAAGGAAATGTTGATTGAAATAAAGTAAATATGCAACGAAACGAAGGAAATATTGAACGTAACGAAGTAAATATGCATCAAAATATACTTCAAAATGAAGAAAATATGCTTCAAAACGAAGGAAATGTTGAACTTAATGAAGTAAATATGCATCAAAATGAAGTAAATATGCATTGAAACGAAGGAAATGTAGATTGTAATGAAGTAAATTTGCATCAAAATGAAGTACATATGCAACGAAACGAAGGAAATGTTGAATGTAATTAAGTAAATATGCATCAAAACGTAGAAAATATGCATAGAGACGAAGGAAATATACATCGAAACTAAGTAAATTTGAATCAAAATATAAATCAAAATGAAGTGAATATGCTTCAAAACGAAGAAAATGTTGAACACAATTAAGTATATATGCATCAAAATGAAGTAAATATGCATCGAAATGAAGGAAATATCGATCGTAATGAAGTAAATATGAATTAAAATGAACTAAATATGCATCGATATAAAGGAAATGTTGATTGTAATGAAGTATATATGCATCAAAATGAAGTACATATGCATCGAAACGAAAGATATATACATCTAAATGAAGTAAATGTTGATCTTAATGAAGTAAATATGCATCAAAATGAAGGAAATATGCATTGAAACGATGGAAATTGTGATCGTATTGAAGTAAATATGCAACAAAATGAAGTAAATATGGATCGAAATGAAGGAAATATGCATCGAAAAAAGTAAATATACATCAAAATGAAGTAAATATACATCGAAACGAAGTAAATATACATCAAAATGAAGTAAATATACCTTGAAACGAAGGAAATATGCATCGAAACGAAGGAAATGTTGATCGTAATGAAGTAAATATACATCAAAATATACATCAAAATATTCTTCAAAATGAAGTAAATATGCATCGAAACGAAGGAAATGTTGATCGAAATGGAGTAAATATGCAACGAAACGAAGGAAATGTTGAATGTAATTAAGTAAATATTCATCAAAACGTAGAAAATATACATCGAAACAAAGTAAATATACATCAAAACGAAGTAAATATGCATCAAAATATACATCAAAATGAAGTGAATATGCTTCAAAACGAAGAAAATGTTGAACGTAATGAAGTAAAATGCATCAAAATGAAGTAAATATGCATCGAAACGAAGGAAATGATGATTGTAATGAAGTAAATATGCATCAAAATGAAGTACATATGCATTGAAACGAAAGAAATATACGTCGAAACGAAGGAAATGTTGATCGTAATGAAGTAAATATGCATCAAAATGAAGGAAATATGTATTGAAACGAAGGAAATGGTGATCGTAATGAAGTAAATATGCATCAATATGAAGTAAATATGCATCGAAACGAAGGATATATGCATCGAAAAAAAGTAAATATACATTAAAATGAAGTAAATATACATCGAAACGAAATAAATATGCATCAAAATGAAGTAAATATACCTCGAAACGAAGGAAATATGCATCGAAACGAAGGAAATGTTGATCGTAATGAAGTAAATGTACATCAAAATATGCATCAAAATGAAGTAAATATGCATCGAAACGAAGGAAATGTTGATCGTAGTGAAGTGAATATGCATTATAATGAAGTAAAAATGCATCGAAACGAAGGAAATATGACTCGAAATGAAGTAAATATACATCAAAATGAAGTAAATAGGCATCGGAACGAAGGAAATGTTGATCGTAATGAAGTAAATATGCATCAAAATGAAGTAAATATGATTGAAACGAAGGAAATGTTGATTGAAATAAAGTAAATATGCAACGAAACGAAGGAAATATTGAACGTAACGAAGTAAATATGCATCAAAATATACTTCAAAATGAAGAAAATATGCTTCAAAACGAAGGAAATGTTGAACTTAATGAGGTAAATATGCAACAAAATGAAGTAAATATGCATTGAAACGAAGGAAATGTAGATTGTAATGAAGTAAATTTGCATCAAAATGAAGTACATATGCAACGAAACGAAGGAAATGTTGAATGTAATTGAGTAAATATGCATCAAAACGTAGAAAATATGCATAGAGACGAAGGAAATATACATCGAAACTAAGTAAATTTGAATCAAAATATAAATCAAAATGAAGTGAATATGCTTCAAAACGAAGAAAATGTTGAACGCAATTAAGTATATATGCATCAAAATGAAGTAAATATGCATCGAAATGAAGGAAATATCGATCGTAATGAAGTAAATATGAATTAAAATGAACTAAATATGCATCGATATAAAGGAAATGTTGATTGTAATGAAGTATATATGCATCAAAATGAAGTACATATGTATCGAAACGAAAGATATATACATCTAAATGAAGTAAATGTTGATCTTAATGAAGTAAATATGCATCAAAATGAAGGAAATATGCATTGAAATGATGGAAATGGTGATCGTATTGAAGTAAATATGCAACAAAATGAAGTAAATATGGATCGAAATGAAGGAAATATGCATCGAAAAAAAGTAAATATACATCAAAATGAAGTAAATATACATCGAAACGAAGTAAATATACATCAAAATGAAGTAAATATACCTTGAAACGAAGGAAATATGCATCGAAACGAAGGAAATGTTGATCGTAATGAAGTAAATATACATCAAAATATACATCAAAATATTCATCAAAATGAAGTAAATATGCATCGAAACGAAGGAAATGTTGATCGAAATGGAGTAAATATGCAACGAAACGAAGGAAATGTTGAATGTAATTAAGTAAATATTCATCAAAACGTAGAAAATATACATCGAAACGAAGTAAATATACATCAAAACGAAGTAAATATGCATCAAAATGAAGTGAATATGCTTCGAAACGAAGAAAATGTTGAACGTAATGAAGTAAAATGCATCAAAATGAAGTAAATATGCATCGAAACGAAGGAAATGATGATTGTAATGAAGTAAATATGCATCAAAATGAAGTACATATGCATTGAAACGAAAGAAATATACGTCGAAACGAAGGAAATGTTGATCGTAATGAAGTAAATATGCATCAAAATGAAGGAAATATGTATTGAAACGAAGGAAATGGTGATCGTAATGAAGTAAATATGCATCAATATGAAGTAAATATGCATCGAAACGAAGGATATATGCATCGAAAAAAAGTAAATATACATTAAAATGAAGTAAATATACATCGAAACGAAATAAATATGCATCAAAATGAAGTAAATATACCTCGAAACGAAGGAAATATGCATCGAAACGAAGGAAATGTTGATCGTAATGAAGTAAATGTACATCAAAATATGCATCAAAATGAAGTAAATATGCATCGAAACGAAGGAAATGTTGATCGTAGTGAAGTGAATATGCATTATAATGAAGTAAAAATGCATCGAAACGAAGGAAATATGACTCGAAATGAAGTAAATATACATCAAAATGAAGTAAATAGGCATCGGAACGAAGGAAATGTTGATCGTAATGAAGTAAATATGCATCAAAATGAAGTAAATATGATTGAAACGAAGGAAATGTTGATTGAAATAAAGTAAATATGCAACGAAACGAAGGAAATATTAAACGTAACGAAGTAAATATGCATCAAAATATACTTCAAAATGAAGAAAATATGCTTCAAAACGAAGGAAATGTTGAACTTAATGAGGTAAATATGCAACAAAATGAAGTAAATATGCATTGAAACGAAGGAAATGTAGATTGTAATGAAGTAAATTTGCATCAAAATGAAGTACATATGCAACGAAACGAAGGAAATGTTGAATGTAATTGAGTAAATATGCATCAAAACGTAGAAAATATGCATAGAGACGAAGGAAATATACATCGAAACTAAGTAAATTTGAATCAAAATATAAATCAAAATGAAGTGAATATGCTTCAAAACGAAGAAAATGTTGAACGCAATTAAGTATATATGCATCAAAATGAAGTAAATATGCATCGAAATGAAGGAAATATCGATCGTAATGAAGTAAATATGAATTAAAATGAACTAAATATGCATCGATATAAAGGAAATGTTGATTGTAATGAAGTATATATGCATCAAAATGAAGTACATATGTATCGAAACGAAAGATATATACATCTAAATGAAGTAAATGTTGATCTTAATGAAGTAAATATGCATCAAAATGAAGGAAATATGCATTGAAATGATGGAAATGGTGATCGTATTGAAGTAAATATGCAACAAAATGAAGTAAATATGGATCGAAATGAAGGAAATATGCATCGAAAAAAAGTAAATATACATCAAAATGAAGTAAATATACATCGAAACGAAGTAAATATACATCAAAATGAAGTAAATATACCTTGAAACGAAGGAAATATGCATCGAAACGAAGGAAATGTTGATCGTAATGAAGTAAATATACATCAAAATATACATCAAAATATTCATCAAAATGAAGTAAATATGCATCGAAACGAAGGAAATGTTGATCGAAATGGAGTAAATATGCAACGAAACGAAGGAAATGTTGAATGTAATTAAGTAAATATTCATCAAAACGTAGAAAATATACATCGAAACGAAGTAAATATACATCAAAACGAAGTAAATATGCATCAAAATGAAGTGAATATGCTTCGAAACGAAGAAAATGTTGAACGTAATGAAGTAAAATGCATCAAAATGAAGTAAATATGCATCGAAACGAAGGAAATGATGATTGTAATGAAGTAAATATGCATCAAAATGAAGTACATATGCATTGAAACGAAAGAAATATACGTCGAAACGAAGGAAATGTTGATCGTAATGAAGTAAATATGCATCAAAATGAAGGAAATATGTATTGAAACGAAGGAAATGGTGATCGTAATGAAGTAAATATGCATCAATATGAAGTAAATATGCATTGAAACGAAGGATATATGCATCGAAAAAAAGTAAATATACATTAAAATGAAGTAATTATACATCGAAACGAAATAAATATGCATCAAAATGAAGTAAATATACCTCGAAACGAAGGAAATACGCATCGAAACGAAGGAAATGTTGATCGTAATGAAGTAAATGTACATCAAAATATGCATCAAAATGAAGTAAATATGCATCGAAACGAAGGAAATGTTGATCGTAGTGAAGTGAATATGCATTATAACGAAGTAAAAATGCATCGAAACGAAGGAAATATGAATCGAAATGAAGTAAATATGTATCAAAATGAAGTAAATAGGCATCGGAACGAAGGAAATGTTGATCGTAATGAAGTAAATATGCATCAAAATGAAGTAAATATGATCGAAACGAAGGAAATGTTGATTGAAATAAAGTAAATATGCAACGAAACGAAGGAAATATTGAACGTAACGAAGTAAATATGCATCAAAATATACTTCAAAATGAAGAAAATATGCTTCAAAACGAAGGAAATGTTGAACTTAATGAAGTAAATATGCATCAAAATGAAGTAAATATGCATTGAAACGAAGGAAATGTAGATTGTAATGAAGTAAATTTGCATCAAAATGAAGTACATATGCAACGAAACGAAGGAAATGTTGAATGTAATTAAGTAAATATGCATCAAAACGTAGAAAATATGCATAGAGACGAAGGAAATATACATCGAAACTAAGTAAATTTGAATCAAAATATAAATCAAAATGAAGTGAATATGCTTCAAAACGAAGAAAATGTTGAACGCAATTAAGTATATATGCATCAAAATGAAGTAAATATGCATCGAAATGAAGGAAATATCGATCGTAATGAAGTAAATATGAATTAAAATGAACTAAATATGCATCGATATAAAGGAAATGTTGATTGTAATGAAGTATATATGCATCAAAATGAAGTACATATGCATCGAAACGAAAGATATATACATCTAAATGAAGTAAATGTTGATCTTAATGAAGTAAATATGCATCAAAATGAAGGAAATATGCATTGAAACGATGGAAATGGTGATCGTATTGAAGTAAATATGCAACAAAATGAAGTAAATATGGATCGAAATGAAGGAAATATGCATCGAAAAAAAGTAAATATACATCAAAATGAACTAAATATACATCGAAACGAAGTAAATATACATCAAAATGAAGTAAATATACCTTGAAACGAAGGAAATATGCATCGAAACGAAGGAAATGTTGATCGTAATGATGTAAATATACATCAAAATATACATCAAAATATTCATCAAAATGAAGTAAATATGCATCGAAACGAAGGAAATGTTGATCGAAATGGAGTAAATATGCAACGAAACGAAGGAAATGTTGAATGTAATTACGTAAATATTCATCAAAACGTAGAAAATATACATCGAAACGAAGTAAATATACATCAAAACGAAGTAAATATGCATCAAAATATACATCAAAATGAAGTGAATATGCTTCGAAACGAAGAAAATGTTGAACGTAATGATATAAAATGCATCAAAATGAAGTAAATATGCATCGAAACGAAGGAAATGATGATTGTAATGAAGTAAATATGCATCAAAATGAAGTACATATGCATTGAAACGAAAGAAATATACGTCAAAACGAAGGAAATGTTGATCGTAATGAAGTAAATATGCATCAAAATGAAGGAAATATGTATTGAAACGAAGGAAATGGTGATCGTAATGAAGTAAATATGCATCAATATGAAGTAAATATGCATCGAAACGAAGGATATATGCATCGAAAAAAAGTAAATATACATTAAAATGAAGTAAATATACATCGAAACGAAATAAATATGCATCAAAATGAAGTAAATATACCTCGAAACGAAGGAAATACGCATCGAAACGAAGGAAATGTTGATCGTAATGAAGTAAATGTACATCAAAATATGCATCAAAATGAAGTAAATATGCATCGAAACGAAGGAAATGTTGATCGTAGTGAAGTGAATATGCATTATAATGAAGTAAAAATGCATCGAAACGAAGGAAATATGAATCGAAATGAAGTAAATATGCATCAAAATGAAGTAAATAGGCATCGGAACGAAGGAAATGTTGATCGTAATGAAGTAAATATGCATCAAAATGAAGTAAATATGATCGAAACGAAGGAAATGTTGATTGAAATAAAGTAAATATGCAACGAAACGAAGGAAATATTGAACGTAACGAAGTAAATATGCATCAAAATATACTTCAAAATGAAGAAAATATGCTTCATAACGAAGGAAATGTCGAACTTAATGAAGTAAATATGCATCAAAATGAAGTAAATATGCATTGAAACGAAGGAAATGTAGATTGTAATGAAGTAAATTTGCATCAAAATGAAGTACATATGCAACGAAACGAAGGAAATGTTGAATGTAATTAAGTAAATATGCATCAAAACGTAGAAAATATGCATAGAGACGAAGGAAATATACATCGAAACTAAGTAAATTTGAATCAAAATATAAATCAAAATGAAGTGAATATGCTTCAAAACGAAGAAAATGTTGAACGCAATTAAGTATATATGCATCAAAATGAAGTAAATATGCATCGAAATGAAGGAAATATCGATCGTAATGAAGTAAATATGAATTAAAATGAACTAAATATGCGTCGATATAAAGGAAATGTTGATTGTAATGAAGTATATATGCATCAAAATGAAGTACATATGCATCGAAACGAAAGATATATACATCTAAATGAAGTAAATGTTGATCTTAATGAAGTAAATATGCATCAAAATGAAGGAAATATGCATTGAAACGATGGAAATGGTGATCGTATTGAAGTAAATATGCAACAAAATGAAGTAAATATGGATCGAAATGAAGGAAATATACATCGAAAAAAAGTAAATATACATCAAAATGAACTAAATATACATCGAAACGAAGTAAATATACATCAAAATGAAGTAAATATACCTTGAAACGAAGGAAATATGCATCGAAACGAAGGAAATGTTGATCGTAATGAAGTAAATATACATCAAAATATACATCAAAATATTCATCAAAATGAAGTAAATATGCATCGAAACGAAGGAAATGTTGATCGAAATGGAGTAAATATGCAACGAAACGAAGGAAATGTTGAATGTAATTAAGTAAATATTCATCAAAACGTAGAAAATATACATCGAAACAAAGTAAATATACATCAAAACGAAGTAAATATGCATCAAAATATACATCAAAATGAAGTGAATATGCTTCAAAACGAAGAAAATGTTGAACGTAATGAAGTAAAATGCATCAAAATGAAGTAAATATGCATCGAAACGAAGGAAATGATGATTGTAATGAAGTAAATATGCATCAAAATGAAGTACATATGCATTGAAACGAAAGAAATATACGTCAAAACGAAGGAAATGTTGATCGTAATGAAGTAAATATGCATCAAAATGAAGGAAATATGTATTGAAACGAAGGAAATGGTGATCGTAATGAAGTAAATATGCATCAATATGAAGTAAATATGCATCGAAACGAAGGATATATGCATCGAAAAAAAGTAAATATACATTAAAATGAAGTAAATATACATCGAAACGAAATAAATATGCATCAAAATGAAGTAAATATACCTCGAAACGAAGGAAATACGCATCGAAACGAAGGAAATGTTGATCGTAATGAAGTAAATGTACATCAAAATATGCATCAAAATGAAGTAAATATGCATCGAAACGAAGGAAATGTTGATCGTAGTGAAGTGAATATGCATTATAATGAAGTAAAAATGCATCGAAACGAAGGAAATATGAATCGAAATGAAGTAAATATGCATCAAAATGAAGTAAATAGGCATCGGAACGAAGGAAATGTTGATCGTAATGAAGTAAATATGCATCAAAATGAAGTAAATATGATCGAAACGAAGGAAATGTTGATTGAAATAAAGTAAATATGCAACGAAACGAAGGAAATATTGAACGTAACGAAGTAAATATGCATCAAAATATACTTCAAAATGAAGAAAATATGCTTCAAAACGAAGGAAATGTTGAACTTAATGAAGTAAATATGCATCAAAATGAAGTAAATATGCATTGAAACGAAGGAAATGTAGATTGTAATGAAGTAAATTTGCATCAAAATGAAGTACATATGCAACGAAACGAAGGAAATGTTGAATGTAATTAAGTAAATATGCATCAAAACGTAGAAAATATGCATAGAGACGAAGGAAATATACATCGAAACTAAGTAAATTTGAATCAAAATATAAATCAAAATGAAGTGAATATGCTTCAAAATGAAGAAAATGTTGAACGCAATTAAGTATATATGCATCAAAATGAAGTAAATATGCATCGAAATGAAGGAAATATCGATCGTAATGAAGTAAATATGAATTAAAATGAACTAAATATGCATCGATATAAAGGAAATGTTGATTGTAATGAAGTATATATGCATCAAAATGAAGTACATATGCATCGAAACGAAAGATATATACATCTAAATGAAGTAAATGTTGATCTTAATGAAGTAAATATGCATCAAAATGAAGGAAATATTCATTGAAACGATGGAAATTGTGATCGTATTGAAGTAAATATGCAACAAAATGAAGTAAATATGGATCGAAATGAAGGAAATATGCATCGAAAAAAAGTAAATATACATCAAAATGAAGTAAATATACATCGAAACGAAGTAAATATACATCAAAATGAAGTAAATATACCTTGAAACGAAGGAAATATGCATCGAAACGAAGGAAATGTTGATCGTAATGAAGTAAATATACATCAAAATATACATCAAAATATTCTTCAAAATGAAGTAAATATGCATCGAAACGAAGGAAATGTTGATCGAAATGGAGTAAATATGCAACGAAACGAAGGAAATGTTGAATGTAATTAAGTAAATATTCATCAAAACGTAGAAAATATACAT
The DNA here is from genome assembly GCA_023678885.1 of Pogostemon cablin. Taxonomy (NCBI): domain Eukaryota; kingdom Viridiplantae; phylum Streptophyta; class Magnoliopsida; order Lamiales; family Lamiaceae; genus Pogostemon; species Pogostemon cablin. The sequence continues at coordinate 14,825,256 of CM042984.1, forward strand.
CGAAACGAAGTAAATATACATCAAAACGAAGTAAATATGCATCAAAATGAAGTGAATATGCTTCGAAACGAAGAAAATGTTGAACGTAATGAAGTAAAATGCATCAAAATGAAGTAAATATGCATCGAAACGAAGGAAATGATGATTGTAATGAAGTAAATATGCATCAAAATGAAGTACATATGCATTGAAACGAAAGAAATATACGTCGAAACGAAGGAAATGTTGATCGTAATGAAGTAAATATGCATCAAAATGAAGGAAATATGTATTGAAACGAAGGAAATGTTGATCGTAATGAAGTAAATATGCATCAATATGAAGTAAATATGCATTGAAACGAAGGATATATGCATCGAAAAAAAGTAAATATACATTAAAATGAAGTAATTATACATCGAAACGAAATAAATATGCATCAAAATGAAGTAAATATACCTCGAAACGAAGGAAATACGCATCGAAACGAAGGAAATGTTGATCGTAATGAAGTAAATGTACATCAAAATATGCATCAAAATGAAGTAAATATGCATCGAAACGAAGGAAATGTTGATCGTAGTGAAGTGAATATGCATTATAATGAAGTAAAAATGCATCGAAACGAAGGAAATATGAATCGAAATGAAGTAAATATGTATCAAAATGAAGTAAATAGGCATCGGAACGAAGGAAATGTTGATCGTAATGAAGTAAATATGCATCAAAATGAAGTAAATATGATCGAAACGAAGGAAATGTTGATTGAAATAAAGTAAATATGCAACGAAACGAAGGAAATATTGAACGTAACGAATTAAATATGCATCAAAATATACTTCAAAATGAAGAAAATATGCTTCAAAACGAAGGAAATGTTGAACTTAATGAAGTAAATATGCATCAAAATGAAGTAAATATGCATTGAAACGAAGGAAATGTAGATTGTAATGAAGTAAATTTGCATCAAAATGAAGTACATATGCAACGAAACGAAGGAAATGTTGAATGTAATTAAGTAAATATGCATCAAAACGTAGAAAATATGCATAGAGACGAAGGAAATATACATCGAAACTAAGTAAATTTGAATCAAAATATAAATCAAAATGAAGTGAATATGCTTCAAAACGAAGAAAATGTTGAACGCAATTAAGTATATATGCATCAAAATGAAGTAAATATGCATCGAAATGAAGGAAATATCGATCGTAATGAAGTAAATATGAATTAAAATGAACTAAATATGCATCGATATAAAGGAAATGTTGATTGTAATGAAGTATATATGCATCAAAATGAAGTACATATGCATCGAAACGAAAGATATATACATCTAAATGAAGTAAATGTTGATCTTAATGAAGTAAATATGCATCAAAATGAAGGAAATATGCATTGAAACGATGGAAATGGTGATCGTATTGAAGTAAATATGCAACAAAATGAAGTAAATATGGATCGAAATGAAGGAAATATGCATCGAAAAAAAGTAAATATACATCAAAATGAACTAAATATACATCGAAACGAAGTAAATATACATCAAAATGAAGTAAATATACCTTGAAACGAAGGAAATATGCATCGAAACGAAGGAAATGTTGATCGTAATGAAGTAAATATACATCAAAATATACATCAAAATATTCATCAAAATGAAGTAAATATGCATCGAAACGAAGGAAATGTTGATCGAAATGGAGTAAATATGCAACGAAACGAAGGAAATGTTGAATGTAATTACGTAAATATTCATCAAAACGTAGAAAATATACATCGAAACGAAGTAAATATACATCAAAACGAAGTAAATATGCATCAAAATATACATCAAAATGAAGTGAATATGCTTCGAAACGAAGAAAATGTTGAACGTAATGATATAAAATGCATCAAAATGAAGTAAATATGCATCGAAACGAAGGAAATGATGATTGTAATGAAGTAAATATGCATCAAAATGAAGTACATATGCATTGAAACGAAAGAAATATACGTCAAAACGAAGGAAATGTTGATCGTAATGAAGTAAATATGCATCAAAATGAAGGAAATATGTATTGAAACGAAGGAAATGGTGATCGTAATGAAGTAAATATGCATCAATATGAAGTAAATATGCATCGAAACGAAGGATATATGCATCGAAAAAAAGTAAATATACATTAAAATGAAGTAAATATACATCGAAACGAAATAAATATGCATCAAAATGAAGTAAATATACCTCGAAACGAAGGAAATACGCATCGAAACGAAGGAAATGTTGATCGTAATGAAGTAAATGTACATCAAAATATGCATCAAAATGAAGTAAATATGCATCGAAACGAAGGAAATGTTGATCGTAGTGAAGTGAATATGCATTATAATGAAGTAAAAATGCATCGAAACGAAGGAAATATGAATCGAAATGAAGTAAATATGCATCAAAATGAAGTAAATAGGCATCGGAACGAAGGAAATGTTGATCGTAATGAAGTAAATATGCATCAAAATGAAGTAAATATGATCGAAACGAAGGAAATGTTGATTGAAATAAAGTAAATATGCAACGAAACGAAGGAAATATTGAACGTAACGAAGTAAATATGCATCAAAATATACTTCAAAATGAAGAAAATATGCTTCAAAACGAAGGAAATGTCGAACTTAATGAAGTAAATATGCATCAAAATGAAGTAAATATGCATTGAAACGAAGGAAATGTAGATTGTAATGAAGTAAATTTGCATCAAAATGAAGTACATATGCAACGAAACGAAGGAAATGTTGAATGTAATTAAGTAAATATGCATCAAAACGTAGAAAATATGCATAGAGACGAAGGAAATATACATCGAAACTAAGTAAATTTGAATCAAAATATAAATCAAAATGAAGTGAATATGCTTCAAAACGAAGAAAATGTTGAACGCAATTAAGTATATATGCAACAAAATGAAGTAAATATGCATCGAAATGAAGGAAATATCGATCGTAATGAAGTAAATATGAATTAAAATGAACTAAATATGCGTCGATATAAAGGAAATGTTGATTGTAATGAAGTATATATGCATCAAAATGAAGTACATATGCATCGAAACGAAAGATATATACATCTAAATGAAGTAAATGTTGATCTTAATGAAGTAAATATGCATCAAAATGAAGGAAATATGCATTGAAACGATGGAAATGGTGATCGTATTGAAGTAAATATGCAACAAAATGAAGTAAATATGGATCGAAATGAAGGAAATATACATCGAAAAAAAGTAAATATACATCAAAATGAACTAAATATACATCGAAACGAAGTAAATATACATCAAAATGAAGTAAATATACCTTGAAACGAAGGAAATATGCATCGAAACGAAGGAAATGTTGATCGTAATGAAGTAAATATACATCAAAATATACATCAAAATATTCATCAAAATGAAGTAAATATGCATCGAAACGAAGGAAATGTTGATCGAAATGGAGTAAATATGCAACGAAACGAAGGAAATGTTGAATGTAATTACGTAAATATTCATCAAAACGTAGAAAATATACATCGAAACGAAGTAAATATACATCAAAACGAAGTAAATATGCATCAAAATATACATCAAAATGATGTGAATATGCTTCGAAACGAAGAAAATGTTGAACGTAATGATGTAAAATGCATCAAAATGAAGTAAATATGCATCGAAACGAAGGAAATGATGATTGTAATGAAGTAAATATGCATCAAAATGAAGTACATATGCATTGAAACGAAAGAAATATACGTCAAAACGAAGGAAATGTTGATCGTAATGAAGTAAATATGCATCAAAATGAAGGAAATATGTATTGAAACGAAGGAAATGGTGATCGTAATGAAGTAAATATGCATCAATATGAAGTAAATATGCATCGAAACGAAGGATATATGCATCGAAAAAAAGTAAATATACATTAAAATGAAGTAAATATACATCGAAACGAAATAAATATGCATCAAAATGAAGTAAATATACCTCGAAACGAAGGAAATACGCATCGAAACGAAGGAAATGTTGATCGTAATGAAGTAAATGTACATCAAAATATGCATCAAAATGAAGTAAATATGCATCGAAACGAAGGAAATGTTGATCGTAGTGAAGTGAATATGCATTATAATGAAGTAAAAATGCATCGAAACGAAGGAAATATGAATCGAAATGAAGTAAATATGCATCAAAATGAAGTAAATAGGCATCGGAACGAAGGAAATGTTGATCGTAATGAAGTAAATATGCATCAAAATGAAGTAAATATGATCGGAACGAAGGAAATGTTGATTGAAATAAAGTAAATATGCAACGAAACGAAGGAAATATTGAACGTAACGAAGTAAATATGCATCAAAATATACTTCAAAATGAAGAAAATATGCTTCAAAACGAAGGAAATGTTGAACTTAATGAAGTAAATATGCATCAAAATGAAGTAAATATGCATTGAAACGAAGGAAATGTAGATTGTAATGAAGTAAATTTGCATCAAAATGAAGTACATATGCAACGAAACGAAGGAAATGTTGAATGTAATTAAGTAAATATGCATCAAAACGTAGAAAATATGCATAGAGACGAAGGAAATATACATCGAAACTAAGTAAATTTGAATCAAAATATAAATCAAAATGAAGTGAATATGCTTCAAAACGAAGAAAATGTTGAACGCAATTAAGTATATATGCATCAAAATGAAGTAAATATGCATCGAAATGAAGGAAATATCGATCGTAATGAAGTAAATATGAATTAAAATGAACTAAATATGCATCGATATAAAGGAAATGTTGATTGTAATGAAGTATATATGCATCAAAATGAAGTACATATGCATCGAAACGAAAGATATATACATCTAAATGAAGTAAATGTTGATCTTAATGAAGTAAATATGCATCAAAATGAAGGAAATATGCATTGAAACGATGGAAATTGTGATCGTATTGAAGTAAATATGCAACAAAATGAAGTAAATATGGATCGAAATGAAGGAAATATGCATCGAAAAAAAGTAAATATACATCAAAATGAAGTAAATATACATCGAAACGAAGTAAATATACATCAAAATGAAGTAAATATACCTTGAAACGAAGGAAATATGCATCGAAACGAAGGAAATGTTGATCGTAATGAAGTAAATATACATCAAAATATACATCAAAATATTCATCAAAATGAAGTAAATATGCATCGAAACGAAGGAAATGTTGATCGAAATTGAGTAAATATGCAACGAAACGAAAGAAATGTTGAATGTAATTACGTAAATATTCATCAAAACGTAGAAAATATACATCGAAACGAAGTAAATATACATCAAAACGAAGTAAATATGCATCAAAATATACATCAAAATGAAGTGAATATGCTTCGAAACGAAGAAAATGTTGAACGTAATGATGTAAAATGCATCAAAATGAAGTAAATATGCATCGAAACGAAGGAAATGATGATTGTAATGAAGTAAATATGCATCAAAATGAAGTACATATGCATTGAAACGAAAGAAATATACGTCAAAACGAAGGAAATGTTGATCGTAATGAAGTAAATATGCATCAAAATGAAGGAAATATGTATTGAAACGAAGGAAATGGTGATCGTAATGAAGTAAATATGCATCAATATGAAGTAAATATGCATCGAAACGAAGGATATATGCATCGAAAAAAAGTAAATATACATTAAAATGAAGTAAATATACATCGAAACGAAATAAATATGCATCAAAATGAAGTAAATATACCTCGAAACGAAGGAAATACGCATCGAAACGAAGGAAATGTTGATCGTAATGAAGTAAATGTACATCAAAATATGCATCAAAATGAAGTAAATATGCATCGAAACGAAGGAAATGTTGATCGTAGTGAAGTGAATATGCATTATAATGAAGTAAAAATGCATCGAAACGAAGGAAATATGAATCGAAATGAAGTAAATATGCATCAAAATGAAGTAAATAGGCATCGGAACGAAGGAAATGTTGATCGTAATGAAGTAAATATGCATCAAAATGAAGTAAATATGATCGAAACGAAGGAAATGTTGATTGAAATAAAGTAAATATGCAACGAAACGAAGGAAATATTGAACGTAACGAAGTAAATATGCATCAAAATATACTTCAAAATGAAGAAAATATGCTTCAAAACGAAGGAAATGTTGAACTTAATGAAGTAAATATGCATCAAAATGAAGTAAATATGCATTGAAACGAAGGAAATGTAGATTGTAATGAAGTAAATTTGCATCAAAATGAAGTACATATGCAACGAAACGAAGGAAATGTTGAATGTAATTAAGTAAATATGCATCAAAACGTAGAAAATATGCATAGAGACGAAGGAAATATACATCGAAACTAAGTAAATTTGAATCAAAATATAAATCAAAATGAAGTGAATATGCTTCAAAACGAAGAAAATGTTGAACGCAATTAAGTATATATGCATCAAAATGAAGTAAATATGCATCGAAATGAAGGAAATATCGATCGTAATGAAGTAAATATGAATTAAAATGAACTAAATATGCATCGATATAAAGGAAATGTTGATTGTAATGAAGTATATATGCATCAAAATGAAGTACATATGCATCGAAACGAAAGATATATACATCTAAATGAAGTAAATGTTGATCTTAATGAAGTAAATATGCATCAAAATGAAGGAAATATGCATTGAAACGATGGAAATTGTGATCGTATTGAAGTAAATATGCAACAAAATGAAGTAAATATGGATCGAAATGAAGGAAATATGCATCGAAAAAAAGTAAATATACATCAAAATGAAGTAAATATACATCGAAACGAAGTAAATATACATCAAAATGAAGTAAATATACCTTGAAACGAAGGAAATATGCATCGAAACGAAGGAAATGTTGATCGTAATGAAGTAAATATACATCAAAATATACATCAAAATATTCTTCAAAATGAAGTAAATATGCATCGAAACGAAGGAAATGTTGATCGAAATGGAGTAAATATGCAACGAAACGAAGGAAATGTTGAATGTAATTAAGTAAATATTCATCAAAACGTAGAAAATATACATCGAAACAAAGTAAATATACATCAAAACGAAGTAAATATGCATCAAAATATACATCAAAATGAAGTGAATATGCTTCAAAACGAAGAAAATGTTGAACGTAATGAAGTAAAATGCATCAAAATGAAGTAAATATGCATCGAAACGAAGGAAATGATGATTGTAATGAAGTAAATATGCATCAAAATGAAGTACATATGCATTGAAACGAAAGAAATATACGTCGAAACGAAGGAAATGTTGATCGTAATGAAGTAAATATGCATCAAAATGAAGGAAATATGTATTGAAACGAAGGAAATGGTGATCGTAATGAAGTAAATATGCATCAATATGAAGTAAATATGCATCGAAACGAAGGATATATGCATCGAAAAAAAGTAAATATACATTAAAATGAAGTAAATATACATCGAAACGAAATAAATATGCATCAAAATGAAGTAAATATACCTCGAAACGAAGGAAATATGCATCGAAACGAAGGAAATGTTGATCGTAATGAAGTAAATGTACATCAAAATATGCATCAAAATGAAGTAAATATGCATCGAAACGAAGGAAATGTTGATCGTAGTGAAGTGAATATGCATTATAATGAAGTAAAAATGCATCGAAACGAAGGAAATATGACTCGAAATGAAGTAAATATGCATCAAAATGAAGTAAATAGGCATCGGAACGAAGGAAATGTTGATCGTAATGAAGTAAATATGCATCAAAATGAAGTAAATATGATTGAAACGAAGGAAATGTTGATTGAAATAAAGTAAATATGCAACGAAACGAAGGAAATATTGAACGTAACGAAGTAAATATGCATCAAAATATACTTCAAAATGAAGAAAATATGCTTCAAAACGAAGGAAATGTTGAACTTAATGAGGTAAATATGCAACAAAATGAAGTAAATATGCATTGAAACGAAGGAAATGTAGATTGTAATGAAGTAAATTTGCATCAAAATGAAGTACATATGCAACGAAACGAAGGAAATGTTGAATGTAATTGAGTAAATATGCATCAAAATGTAGAAAATATGCATAGAGACGAAGGAAATATACATCGAAACTAAGTAAATTTGAATCAAAATATAAATCAAAATGAAGTGAATATGCTTCAAAACGAAGAAAATGTTGAACGCAATTAAGTATATATGCATCAAAATGAAGTAAATATGCATCGAAATGAAGGAAATATCGATCGTAATGAAGTAAATATGAATTAAAATGAACTAAATATGCATCGATATAAAGGAAATGTTGATTGTAATGAAGTATATATGCATCAAAATGAAGTACATATGTATCGAAACGAAAGATATATACATCTAAATGAAGTAAATGTTGATCTTAATGAAGTAAATATGCATCAAAATGAAGGAAATATGCATTGAAATGATGGAAATGGTGATCGTATTGAAGTAAATATGCAACAAAATGAAGTAAATATGGATCGAAATGAAGGAAATATGCATCGAAAAAAAGTAAATATACATCAAAATGAAGTAAATATACATCGAAACGAAGTAAATATACATCAAAATGAAGTAAATATACCTTGAAACGAAGGAAATATGCATCGAAACGAAGGAAATGTTGATCGTAATGAAGTAAATATACATCAAAATATACATCAAAATATTCATCAAAATGAAGTAAATATGCATCGAAACGAAGGAAATGTTGATCGAAATGGAGTAAATATGCAACGAAACGAAGGAAATGTTGAATGTAATTAAGTAAATATTCATCAAAACGTAGAAAATATACATCGAAACGAAGTAAATATACATCAAAACGAAGTAAATATGCATCAAAATGAAGTGAATATGCTTCGAAACGAAGAAAATGTTGAACGTAATGAAGTAAAATGCATCCAAATGAAGTAAATATGCATCGAAACGAAGGAAATGATGATTGTAATGAAGTAAATATGCATCAAAATGAAGTACATATGCATTGAAACGAAAGAAATATACGTCGAAACGAAGGAAATGTTGATCGTAATGAAGTAAATATGCATCAAAATGAAGGAAATATGTATTGAAACGAAGGAAATGGTGATCGTAATGAAGTAAATATGCATCAATATGAAGTAAATATGCATTGAAACGAAGGATATATGCATCGAAAAAAAGTAAATATACATTAAAATGAAGTAATTATACATCGAAACGAAATAAATATGCATCAAAATGAAGTAAATATACCTCGAAACGAAGGAAATACGCATCGAAACGAAGGAAATGTTGATCGTAATGAAGTAAATGTACATCAAAATATGCATCAAAATGAAGTAAATATGCATCGAAACGAAGGAAATGTTGATCGTAGTGAAGTGAATATGCATTATAATGAAGTAAAAATGCATCGAAACGAAGGAAATATGAATCGAAATGACGTAAATATGTATCAAAATGAAGTAAATAGGCATCGGAACGAAGGAAATGTTGATCGTAATGAAGTAAATATGCATCAAAATGAAGTAAATATGATCGAAACGAAGGAAATGTTGATTGAAATAAAGTAAATATGCAACGAAACGAAGGAAATATTGAACGTAACGAAGTAAATATGCATCAAAATATACTTCAAAATGAAGAAAATATGCTTCAAAACGAAGGAAATGTTGAACTTAATGAAGTAAATATGCATCAAAATGAAGTAAATATGCATTGAAACGAAGGAAATGTAGATTGTAATGAAGTAAATTTGCATCAAAATGAAGTACATATGCAACGAAACGAAGGAAATGTTGAATGTAATTAAGTAAATATGCATCAAAACGTAGAAAATATGCATAGAGACGAAGGAAATATACATCGAAACTAAGTAAATTTGAATCAAAATATAAATCAAAATGAAGTGAATATGCTTCAAAACGAAGAAAATGTTGAACGCAATTAAGTATATATGCATCAAAATGAAGTAAATATGCATCGAAATGAAGGAAATATCGATCGTAATGAAGTAAATATGAATTAAAATGAACTAAATATGCATCGATATAAAGGAAATGTTGATTGTAATGAAGTATATATGCATCAAAATGAAGTACATATGCATCGAAACGAAAGATATATACATCTAAATGAAGTAAATGTTGATCTTAATGAAGTAAATATGCATCAAAATGAAGGAAATATGCATTGAAACGATGGAAATGGTGATCGTATTGAAGTAAATATGCAACAAAATGAAGTAAATATGGATCGAAATGAAGGAAATATGCATCGAAAAAAAGTAAATATACATCAAAATGAACTAAATATACATCGAAACGAAGTAAATATACATCAAAATGAAGTAAATATACCTTGAAACGAAGGAAATATGCATCGAAACGAAGGAAATGTTGATCGTAATGAAGTAAATATACATCAAAATATACATCAAAATATTCATCAAAATGAAGTAAATATGCATCGAAACGAAGGAAATGTTGATCGAAATGGAGTAAATATGCAACGAAACGAAAGAAATGTTGAATGTAATTACGTAAATATTCATCAAAACGTAGAAAGTATACATCGAAACGAAGTAAATATACATCAAAACGAAGTAAATATGCATCAAAATATACATCAAAATGAAGTGAATATGCTTCGAAACGAAGAAAATGTTGAACGTAATGATGTAAAATGCATCAAAATGAAGTAAATATGCATCGAAACGAAGGAAATGATGATTGTAATGAAGTAAATATGCATCAAAATGAAGTACATATGCATTGAAACGAAAGAAATATACGTCAAAACGAAGGAAATGTTGATCGTAATGAAGTAAATATGCATCAAAATGAAGGAAATATGTATTGAAACGAAGGAAATGGTGATCGTAATGAAGTAAATATGCATCAATATGAAGTAAATATGCATCGAAACGAAGGATATATGCATCGAAAAAAAGTAAATATACATTAAAATGAAGTAAATATACATCGAAACGAAATAAATATGCATCAAAATGAAGTAAATATACCTCGAAACGAAGGAAATACGCATCGAAACGAAGGAAATGTTGATCGTAATGAAGTAAATGTACATCAAAATATGCATCAAAATGAAGTAAATATGCATCGAAACGAAGGAAATGTTGATCGTAGTGAAGTGAATATGCATTATAATGAAGTAAAAATGCATCGAAACGAAGGAAATATGAATCGAAATGAAGTAAATATGCATCAAAATGAAGTAAATAGGCATCGGAACGAAGGAAATGTTGATCGTAATGAAGTAAATATGCATCAAAATGAAGTAAATATGATCGAAACGAAGGAAATGTTGATTGAAATAAAGTAAATATGCAACGAAACGAAGGAAATATTGAACGTAACGAAGTAAATATGCATCAAAATATACTTCAAAATGAAGAAAATATGCTTCAAAACGAAGGAAATGTTGAACTTAATGAAGTAAATATGCATCAAAATGAAGTAAATATGCATTGAAACGAAGGAAATGTAGATTGTAATGAAGTAAATTTGCATCAAAATGAAGTACATATGCAACGAAACGAAGGAAATGTTGAATGTAATTAAGTAAATATGCATCAAAACGTAGAAAATATGCATAGAGACGAAGGAAATATACATCGAAACTAAGTAAATTTGAATCAAAATATAAATCAAAATGAAGTGAATATGCTTCAAAACGAAGAAAATGTTGAACGCAATTAAGTATATATGCATCAAAATGAAGTAAATATGCATCGAAATGAAGGAAATATCGATCGTAATGAAGTAAATATGAATTAAAATGAACTAAATATGCATCGATATAAAGGAAATGTTGATTGTAATGAAGTATATATGCATCAAAATGAAGTACATATGCATCGAAACGAAAGATATATACATCTAAATGAAGTAAATGTTGATCTTAATGAAGTAAATATGCATCAAAATGAAGGAAATATGCATTGAAACGATGGAAATTGTGATCGTATTGAAGTAAATATGCAACAAAATGAAGTAAATATGGATCGAAATGAAGGAAATATGCATCGAAAAAAAGTAAATATACATCAAAATGAAGTAAATATACATCGAAACGAAGTAAATATACATCAAAATGAAGTAAATATACCTTGAAACGAAGGAAATATGCATCGAAACGAAGGAAATGTTGATCGTAATGAAGTAAATATACATCAAAATATACATCAAAATATTCTTCAAAATGAAGTAAATATGCATCGAAACGAAGGAAATGTTGATCGAAATGGAGTAAATATGCAACGAAACGAAGGAAATGTTGAATGTAATTAAGTAAATATTCATCAAAACGTAGAAAATATACATCGAAACGAAGTAAATATACATCAAAACGAAGTAAATATGCATCAAAATATACATCAAAATGAAGTGAATATGCTTCGAAACGAAGAAAATGTTGAACGTAATGAAGTAAAATGCATCAAAATGAAGTAAATATGCATCGAAACGAAGGAAATGATGATTGTAATGAAGTAAATATGCATCAAAATGAAGTACATATGCATTGAAACGAAAGAAATATACGTCGAAACGAAGGAAATGTTGATCGTAATGAAGTAAATATGCATCAAAATGAAGGAAATATGTATTGAAACGAAGGAAATGGTGATCGTAATGAAGTAAATATGCATCAATATGAAGTAAATATGCATCGAAACGAAGGATATATGCATCGAAAAAAAGTAAATATACATTAAAATGAAGTAAATATACATCGAAACGAAATAAATATGCATCAAAATGAAGTAAATATACCTCGAAACGAAGGAAATATGCATCGAAACGAAGGAAATGTTGATCGTAATGAAGTAAATGTACATCAAAATATGCATCAAAATGAAGTAAATATGCATCGAAACGAAGGAAATGTTGATCGTAGTGAAGTGAATATGCATTATAATGAAGTAAAAATGCATCGAAACGAAGGAAATATGACTCGAAATGAAGTAAATATGCATCAAAATGAAGTAAATAGGCATCGGAACGAAGGAAATGTTGATAGTAATGAAGTAAATATGCATCAAAATGAAGTAAATATGATTGAAACGAAGGAAATGTTGATTGAAATAAAGTAAATATGCAACGAAACGAAGGAAATATTGAACGTAACGAAGTAAATATGCATCAAAATATACTTCAAAATGAAGAAAATATGCTTCAAAACGAAGGAAATGTTGAACTTAATGAGGTAAATATGCAACAAAATGAAGTAAATATGCATTGAAACGAAGGAAATGTAGATTGTAATGAAGTAAATTTGCATCAAAATGAAGTACATATGCAACGAAACGAAGGAAATGTTGAATGTAATTGAGTAAATATGCATCAAAACGTAGAAAATATGCATAGAGACGAAGGAAATATACATCGAAACTAAGTAAATTTGAATCAAAATATAAATCAAAATGAAGTGAATATGCTTCAAAACGAAGAAAATGTTGAACGCAATTAAGTATATATGCATCAAAATGAAGTAAATATGCATCGAAATGAAGGAAATATCGATCGTAATGAAGTAAATATGAATTAAAATGAACTAAATATGCATCGATATAAAGGAAATGTTGATTGTAATGAAGTATATATGCATCAAAATGAAGTACATATGTATCGAAACGAAAGATATATACATCTAAATGAAGTAAATGTTGATCTTAATGAAGTAAATATGCATCAAAATGAAGGAAATATGCATTGAAATGATGGAAATGGTGATCGTATTGAAGTAAATATGCAACAAAATGAAGTAAATATGGATCGAAATGAAGGAAATATGCATCGAAAAAAAGTAAATATACATCAAAATGAAGTAAATATACATCGAAACGAAGTAAATATACATCAAAATGAAGTAAATATACCTTGAAACGAAGGAAATATGCATCGAAACGAAGGAAATGTTGATCGTAATGAAGTAAATATACATCAAAATATACATCAAAATATTCATCAAAATGATGTAAATATGCATCGAAACGAAGGAAATGTTGATCGAAATGGAGTAAATATGCAACGAAACGAAGGAAATGTTGAATGTAATTAAGTAAATATTCATCAAAACGTAGAAAATATACATCGAAACGAAGTAAATATACATCAAAACGAAGTAAATATGCATCAAAATGAAGTGAATATGCTTCGAAACGAAGAAAATGTTGAACGTAATGAAGTAAAATGCATCCAAATGAAGTAAATATGCATCGAAACGAAGGAAATGATGATTGTAATGAAGTAAATATGCATCAAAATGAAGTACATATGCATTGAAACGAAAGAAATATACGTCGAAACGAAGGAAATGTTGATCGTAATGAAGTAAATATGCATCAAAATGAAGGAAATATGTATTGAAACGAAGGAAATGGTGATCGTAATGAAGTAAATATGCATCAATATGAAGTAAATATGCATTGAAACGAAGGATATATGCATCGAAAAAAAGTAAATATACATTAAAATGAAGTAATTATACATCGAAACGAAATAAATATGCATCAAAATGAAGTAAATATACCTCGAAACGAAGGAAATACGCATCGAAACGAAGGAAATGTTGATCGTAATGAAGTAAATGTACATCAAAATATGCATCAAAATGAAGTAAATATGCATCGAAACGAAGGAAATGTTGATCGTAGTGAAGTGAATATGCACTATAATGAAGTAAAAATGCATCGAAACGAAGGAAATATGAATCGAAATGAAGTAAATATGTATCAAAATGAAGTAAATAGGCATCGGAACGAAGGAAATGTTGATCGTAATGAAGTAAATATGCATCAAAATGAAGTAAATATGATCGAAACGAAGGAAATGTTGATTGAAATAAAGTAAATATGCAACGAAACGAAGGAAATATTGAACGTAACGAAGTAAATATGCATCAAAATATACTTCAAAATGAAGAAAATATGCTTCAAAACGAAGGAAATGTTGAACTTAATGAAGTAAATATGCATCAAAATGAAGTAAATATGCATTGAAACGAAGGAAATGTAGATTGTAATGAAGTAAATTTGCATCAAAATGAAGTACATATGCAACGAAACGAAGGAAATGTTGAATGTAATTAAGTAAATATGCATCAAAACGTAGAAAATATGCATAGAGACGAAGGAAATATACATCGAAACTAAGTAAATTTGAATCAAAATATAAATCAAAATGAAGTGAATATGCTTCAAAACGAAGAAAATGTTGAACGCAATTAAGTATATATGCATCAAAATGAAGTAAATATGCATCGAAATGAAGGAAATATCGATCGTAATGAAGTAAATATGAATTAAAATGAACTAAATATGCATCGATATAAAGGAAATGTTGATTGTAATGAAGTATATATGCATCAAAATGAAGTACATATGCATCGAAACGAAAGATATATACATCTAAATGAAGTAAATGTTGATCTTAATGAAGTAAATATGCATCAAAATGAAGGAAATATGCATTGAAACGATGGAAATGGTGATCGTATTGAAGTAAATATGCAACAAAATGAAGTAAATATGGATCGAAATGAAGGAAATATGCATCGAAAAAAAGTAAATATACATCAAAATGAACTAAATATACATCGAAACGAAGTAAATATACATCAAAATGAAGTAAATATACCTTGAAACGAAGGAAATATGCATCGAAACGAAGGAAATGTTGATCGTAATGAAGTAAATATACATCAAAATATACATCAAAATATTCTTCAAAATGAAGTAAATATGCATCGAAACGAAGGAAATGTTGATCGAAATGGAGTAAATATGCAACGAAACGAAGGAAATGTTGAATGTAATTAAGTAAATATTCATCAAAACGTAGAAAATATACATCGAAACAAAGTAAATATACATCAAAACGAAGTAAATATGCATCAAAATATACATCAAAATGAAGTGAATATGCTTCAAAACGAAGAAAATGTTGAACGTAATGAAGTAAAATGCATCAAAATGAAGTAAATATGCATCGAAACGAAGGAAATGATGATTGTAATGAAGTAAATATGCATCAAAATGAAGTACATATGCATTGAAACGAAAGAAATATACGTCGAAACGAAGGAAATGATGATCGTAATGAAGTAAATATGCATCAAAATGAAGGAAATATGTATTGAAACGAAGGAAATGGTGATCGTAATGAAGTAAATATGCATCAATATGAAGTAAATATGCATCGAAACGAAGGATATATGCATCGAAAAAAAGTAAATATACATTAAAATGAAGTAAATATACATCGAAACGAAATAAATATGAATCAAAATGAAGTAAATATACCTCGAAACGAAGGAAATACGCATCGAAACGAAGGAAATGTTGATCGTAATGAAGTAAATGTACATCAAAATATGCATCAAAATGAAGTAAATATGCATCGAAACGAAGGAAATGTTGATCGTAGTGAAGTGAATATGCATTATAATGAAGTAAAAATGCATCGAAACGAAGGAAATATGACTCGAAATGAAGTAATTATGCATCAAAATGAAGTAAATAGGCATCGGAACGAAGGAAATGTTGATCGTAATGAAGTAAATATGCATCAAAATGAAGTAAATATGATTGAAACGAAGGAAATGTTGATTGAAATAAAGTAAATATGCAACGAAACGAAGGAAATATTGAACGTAACGAAGTAAATATGCATCAAAATATACTTCAAAATGAAGAAAATATGCTTCAAAACGAAGGAAATGTTGAACTTAATGAAGTAAATATGCATCAAAATGAAGTAAATATGCATTGAAACGAAGGAAATGTGGATTGTAATGAAGTAAATTTGCATCAAAATGAAGTACATATGCATCGAAACGAAGGAAATGTTGATCGAAATGAAGTAAATATGCAACGAAAAGAAGAAAATGTTGAATGTAATTAAGTAAATATGCATCAAAACCTAGAAAATATGCATAGAGACGATGGAAATATACATCGAAAGTAAGTAAATTTGAATCAAAATATAAATCAAAATGAAGTGAATATGATTCAAACCGAAGAAAATGTTGAACGTAAAGAAGTATATATGCATCAAAATGAAGTAAATATGCATCGAAATGAAGGAAATATTGATCGTAATGAAGTAAATATGCATTAAAATGAACTAAATATGCATCGATATGAAGGAAATGTTGATTGTAATGAAGTATATATGCATCAAAATGAAGTACATATGCATCAAAACGAAAGAAATATACATCAAAACAAAGTAAACGTTGATCGTAATGAAGTAAATATACATCAAAATGAAGGAAATATACATTGGAACAATGGAAATGGTGATCATATTGAAGTAAATATGAATCAAAATGAAGTAAATATGGATCGAAACGAAGGAAATATGCATCGAAAAAAATAAATATACATCAAAATGAAGAAAATATACATCGAAACGAAGTAAATATACATCAAAATGAAGTAAATATACCTCGAAACGAAGGAAATATGCATCGAATCGAAGGAAATGTTGATCGTAATGAAGTAAATATACATCAAAATATGCATCAATATATTCATCAAAATAAAGTAAATATGCATCGAAATGAAGGAAATCTTGATCGAAATGGAGTAAATATGAAACGAAACGAAGGAAATGTTGAATGTAATTAAGTAAATATTCATCAAAACGTAGAAAATATGCATCGAAATGAATGAAATATACATCGAAACGAAGTAAATATTCATCAAAATATACATCAAAATGAAGTGAATATGCTTCGAAACGAAGAAAATATTGAAAGAAATGAAGGAAATGAAGTAAATATGCATCGAAACGAAGGAAATAAGAATCGAAATGAAGTAAATATGCATCAAAATGAAGTAAATAGTCATCGGAACGAATGAAATATTGATCGTAATGAAGTAAATATACATCAAAATGAAGTAAATATGATTGAAACGAAGGAAATGTTGATTGAAATGGAGTAAATATGCAACGAAACGAAGGAAATGTTGAACGTAATGAAGTAAATATGCATCAAAATATACTTCAAAAGGAAGAAAATATGCTTCAAAACGAAGGAAATTTTGAACTTAATTAAGTAAATATGAAAATGAAGTAAATATGCATTGAAACGAAGAAAATGTAGATTGTAATGAAGTAAATTTGGATCAAAATGAAGTACATATGCATCGAAACGAAAGAAATGTTGATCGAAATGAAGTAAATATGCAACGAAACGAAGGAAATGTTGAATGTAATTAAGTAAATATGCATCAAAACGTAGAAAATATGCATAGAGACGAAGGAAAAATACATCGAAATGAAGAAAATGTTGAACGTAATTAAGTATATATGCATCAAAATGAAGTAAATATGCATCGAAATGAAGGAAATATTGATCGTAATGAAGTAAATATGCATTAAAATGAACTAAATATGCATCGATATGAAGGAAATGTTGATTGTAATGAAGTATATATGCATCAAAATGAAGTACATATGCATCGAAACGAAAGAAATATACATCGACACGAAGTAAATGTTGATCGTAATGAAGTAAATATGCATCAAAATGAAGTAAATATGGATCAAAACGAAGGAAATATGCATCGAAAAAAAGTAAATATACATCAAAATGAAGTAAATATACATCGAAACGAAGTAAATATACATCAAAATGAAGTAAATATACCTCGAAACGAAGGAAATATGCATCGAAACGAAGGAAATGTTGATCGTAATGAAGTAAATATACATCAAAATATGCATCAAAATATTCATCAAAATAAAGTAAATATGCATCGAAATGAAGGAAATGTTGATCGAAAAGGAGTAAATATGAAACGAAACGAAGGAAATGTTGAATGTAATTAAGTAAATATTCATCAAAACGTAGAAAATATGCATCGAAATGAAGGAAATATACATCGAAATGAAGTAAATATGCATCAAAATATACATCAAAATGAAGTGAATATGCTTCGAAACGAAGAAAATATTGAACGTAATGAAGTAAAATGCATCAAAATGAAGTAAATATGCATCGAAACTAAGGAAATGATGATTGTAATGAAGTAAATATGCATCAAAGTGAAGTACATATGCATCGAAATGAAAGAAATATATGCCGAAACGAAGGAAATGTTGATCGAATTTGGAGTAAACATGCAACGAAACATAGGAAATGTTGAATGTAATTAAGTAAATATGCATCAAAATGAAGTAAATATACCTCGAAACGAATGAAATACGCATCGAAACGAAGAAAATGTTGACCGTAATGAAGTAAATGTACATCAAAATATGCATCAAAATGAAGTAAATATGCATCGAAACGAAGGAAATGTTGATCGTAGTGAAGTAAATATTCATTATAATGAAGTAAAAATGCATCGAAACGAAGGAAATAAGAATCGAAATGAAGTAAATATGCATCAAAATGAAGTAAATAGTCATCGGAACGAATGAAATATTGATCGTAGTGAAGTAAATATACATCAAAATGAAGTAAATATGATTGAAACGAAGGAAATGTTGATTGAAATGGAGTAAATATGCAACGAAACGAAGGAAATGTTGAACGTAATGAAGTAAATATGCATCAAAATATACTTCAAAATGAAGAAAATATGCTTCAAAACGAAGGAAATTTTGAACTTAATGAAGTAAATATGAAAATGAAGTAAATATGCATTGAAACGAAGAAAATGTAGATTGTAATGAAGTAAATTTGGATCAAAATGAAGTACATATGCATCGAAACGAAAGAAATGTTGATCGAAATGAAGTAAATATGCAACGAAACGAAGGAAATGTTGAATGTAATTAAGTAAATATGCATCAAAACGTAGAAAATATGCATAGAGACGAAGGAAAAATACATCGAAACTAAGTAAATTTGAATCAAAATATAAATCAAAATGAAGTGAATATGCTTCAAAACGAAGAAAATGTTGAACGTAATTAAGTATATATGCATCAAAATGAAGTAAATATGCATCGAAATGAAGGAAATATTGATCGTAATGAAGTAAATATGAATTAAAATGAACTAAATATGCATCGATATGAAGGAAATGTTGATTGTAATGAAGTATATATGCATCAAAATGAAGTACATATGCATCGAAACGAAAGAAATATACATCGACACGAAGTAAATGTTGATCGTAATGAAGTAAATCTGCATCAAAATGAAGTAAATATGGATCAAAACGAAGGAAATATGCATCGAAAAAAAGTAAATATACATCAAAATGAAGTAAATATACATCGAAACGAAGTAAATATACATCAAAATGAAGTAAATATACCTCGAAACGAAGGAAATATGCATCGAAACGAAGGAAATGTTGATCGTAATGAAGTAAATATACATCAAAATATGCATCAAAATATTCATCAAAATAAAGTAAATATGCATCGAAATGAAGGAAATGTTGATCGAAATGGAGTAAATATGAAACGAAACGAAGGAAATGTTGAATGTAATTAAGTAAATATTCATCAAAACGTAGAAAATATGCATCGAAATGAAGGAAATATACATCGAAATGAAGTAAATATGCATCAAAATATACATCAAAATGAAGTGAATATGCTTCGAAACGAAGAAAATATTGAACGTAATGAAGTAAAATGCATCAAAATGAAGTAAATATGCATCGAAACTAAGGAAATGATGATTGTAATAAAGTAAATATGCATCAAAGTGAAGTACACATGCATCGAAATGAAAGAAATATATGCCGAAACGAAGGAAATGTTGATCGAATTTGGAGTAAACATGCAACGAAACGTAGGAAATGTTGAATGTAATTAAGTAAATATGCATCAAAACGTAGAAAATATGCATCGAAACGAAGGAAATATACATCGAAATGAAGTAAATATGCATCAAAATATATATCAAAATGAAGTGAATATGCTTCGAAACGAAGAAAATGTTGAACGTAACGAAGTAAAATGCATCAAAATGAAGTAAATATGCATCGAAACGAAGAAAATATTGAAATTAATGAAGTAAATATGCATCAAAATGAAGTAAATATACATCGAAACTAAGGAAACGTTGATTGTAATGAAGTAAATATGCATCAAAATGAAGTACATATGCATCGAAACGAAAGAAATATACATCGAAACGAAGGAAATGTTGATCGTAATAAAGTAAATATGCAATGAAATGAAGGAAATATGCATTGAAACGAAGGAAATGGTGATCGTAATGAAGTAAATATGCATCAAAATGAAGTAAATATGCATAGAAACGAAGGATATATGCATCGAAAAAAAGTAAATATGCATCAAAATGAAGTAAATATACCTCGACACGAAGGAAATACGCATCAAAAAGAAGGAAATGTTAATCATAATGAAGTAAATGTACATCAAAATATGCATCAAAATGAAGTAAATATGCATCGAAACGAAGGAATTGTTGATTGTAGTGAAGTAAATATGCATTATAATGTAGTAAAAATGCATCGAAACGAAGGAAATATGAATCGAAATGAAGTAAATATGCATCAAAATGAAGTAAATAGGCATCGGAACGAAGGAAATATTGATTATAATGAAGTAAATATGCATCAAAATGAAGTAAATATGATCGAAACGAAGGAAATGTTGATTGAAATGGAGTAAATATGCAACAAAACGAAGGAAATGTTGAACGTAATGAAGTAAATATGCATCAAAATATACTTGAAAATTAAGAAAATATGCTTCAAAATGAAGTAAATATGCATTGAAACGAAGGAAATGTAGATTGTAATGAAGTAAATTTGCATCAAAATGAAGTACATATGCATCGAAACGAAGGAAATGTTGATCGAAATTAAGTAAATATGCAACGAAACGAAGGAAATGTTGAATGTAATTAAGTAAATATACATCAAAACGTAGAAAATATGCATCGAAACGAAGGAAATATACATCGAAATGAAGTAAATATGCATCAAAATATATATTAAAATGAAGTGAATATGCTTTGAAACGAAGAAAATTTTGAACGTAATGAAGTAAATTGCATCAAAATGAAGTAAATATGCATCGAAACGAAGGAAATATTGAAATTAATGAAGTAAATATGCATCAAAATGAAGTAAATATACATCGAAACGAAGGAAATGTTGATTGTAATGAAGTAAATATGCATCAAAATGAAGTACATATGCATCGAAACGAAAGAAATATACGTCGAAACAAAGGAAATGTTGATCGTAATGAAGTAAATATGCATCAAAATGAAGGAAATATGCATTGAAACGAAGGAAATGGTGATCGTAATGAAGTAAATATTCATCAAAATTAAGTAAATATGCATCGAAACGAAGGATATATGCATCTAAGAAAAGTAAATAAACATCAAAATGAAGTAAATATACATCGAAACGAAGTAAATATGCATCAAAATGAAGTAAATATACCTCGAAACGAAAGAAATACGCATCGAAACGAAGGAAATGTTGATCGTAATGAAGTAAATATACATCAAAATATGCATCAAAATATTCATCAAAATGAAGTAAATATGCATCGAAACGAAGGAAATGGTGCATTATAATGAAGTAATAATGCATCAAAACGAAAGAAATATGAATCGAAATGAAGTAAATATGCATCAAAATGAAGTAAATAGGCAACGGAACGAAGGAAATATTGATCGTAATGAAGTAAATATGCATCAAAATGAAGTAAATATGATCGAAACGAAGGAAATGTTGATTGAAATGGAGTAAATATGCAACGAAACGAAAGAAATGTTGAACATAATGAAGTAAATATGCATCAAAATATACTTCAAAATGAAGAAAATATGCTTCAAAACGAAGGAAATGTTGAACTTAATGAAGTAAATATGCATCAAAATGAAGTAAATATGCATTGAAATGAAGGAAATGTAGATTGTAATGAAGTAAATTTGCATCAAAATGAAGTACATATGCGAAACGAAAAAAATGTTGATCGAAATGAAGTAAATATGCAACGAAACGAAGAAAATGTTGAATGTAATTAAGTAAATATACATCAAAACGTAGAAAATATGCATCGAAACGAAGGAAATATACATCGAAATGAAGTAAATATGCATCAAAATATATATTAAAATGAAGTGAATATGCTTTGAAACGAAGAAAATTTTGAACGTAATGAAGTAAATTGCATCAAAATGAAGTAAATATGCATCGAAACGAAGGAAATATTGAAATTAATGAAGTAAATATGCATCAAAATGAAGTAAATATACATCGAAACGAAGGAAATGTTGATTGTAATGAAGTAAATATGCATCAAAATGAAGTACATATGCATCGAAACGAAAGAAATATACGTCGAAACAAAGGAAATGTTGATCGTAATGAAGTAAATATGCATCAAAATGAAGGAAATATTCATTGAAACGAAGGAAATGGTGATCGTAATGAAGTAAATATGCATCAAAATTAAGTAAATGTGCATCGAAACGAAGGATATATGCATCGAAGAAAAGTAAATATACATCAAAATGAAGTAAATATACATCGAAACGAAGTAAATATGCATCAAAATGAAGTAAATATACCTCGAAACGAATGAAATACGCATCGAAACGAAGAAAATGTTGATCGTAATTAAGTAAATGTACATCAAAATATGCATCAAAATGAAGTAAATATGCATCGAAACGAAGGAAATGTTGATCGTAGTGAAGTAAATATTCATTATAATGAAGTAAAAATGCATCGAAACGAAGGAAATAAGAATCGAAATGAAGTATATATGCATCAAAATGAAGTAAATAGTCATCGGAACGAATGAAATATTGATCGTAATGAAGTAAATATACATCAAAATGAAGTAAATATGATTGAAACGAAGGAAATGTTGATTGAAATGGAGTAAATATGCAACGAAACGAAGGAAATGTTGAACGTAATGAAGTAAATATGCATCAAAATATACTTCAAAATGAAGAAAATATGCTTCAAAACGAAGGAAATGTTGAACTTAATGAAGTAAATATGAAAATGAAGTAAATATGCATTGAAACGAAGAAAATGTAGATTGTAATGAAGTAAATTTGGATCAAAATGAAGTACATATCCATCGAAACGAAAGAAATGTTGATCGAAATGAAGTAAATATGCAACGAAACGAAGGAAATGTTGAATGTAATTAAGTAAATATGCATCAAAACGTAGAAAATATGTATAGAGACGAAGGAAAAATACATCGAAACTAAGTAAATTTGAATCAAAATATAAATCAAAATGAAGTGAATATGCTTCAAAACTAAGAAAATGTTGAACGTAATTAAGTATATATGCATCAAAATGAAGTAAATACGCATCGAAATGAAGGAAATATTGATCGTAATGAAGTAAATATGCATTAAAATGAACTAAATATGCATCGATATGAAGGAAATGTTATTGTAATGAAGTATATATGCATCAAAATGAAGTACATATGCATCGAAACGAAAGAAATATACATCGACACGAAGTAAATGTTGATCGTAATGAAGTAAATATGCATCAAAATGAAGTAAATATGGATCAAAACGAAGGAAATATGCATCAAAAAAAAGTAAATATACATCAAAATGAAGTAAATATACATCGAAACGAAGTAAATATACATCAAAATGAACTAAATATACCTCGAAACGAAGGAAATATGCATCGAAACGAAGGAAATGTTGATCGTAATGAAGTAAATATACATAAAAATATGCATCAAAATATTCTTCAAAATAAAGTAAATATGCATCGAAATGAAGGAAATGTTGATCGAAATGGAGTAAATATGAAACGAAACGAAGGAAATGTTGAATGTAATTAAGTAAATATTCATCAAAAAGTAGAAAATATGCATCGAAATGAAGGAAATATACATCGAAATGAAGTAAATATGCATCAAAATATACATCAAAATGAAGTGAATATGCTTCGAAACGAAGAAAATATTGAACGTAATAAAGTAAAATGCATCAAATGAAGCAAATATGCATCGAAACTAAGGAAATGATGATTGTAATGAAGTAAATATGCATCAAAGTGAAGTACATATGCATTAAAATGAAAGAAATATATGCCGAAACGAAGGAAATGTTGATCGAATTTGGAGTAAACATGCAATGAAACGTAGGAAATGTTGAATGTAATTAAGTAAATATGCATCAAAACGTAGAAAATATGCATCGAAACGAAGGAAATATACATTGAAACGAAGTAAATATGCATCAAAATATATATCAAAATGAAGTGAATATGCTTCGAAACGAAGAAAATGTTGAACGTAACGATGTAAAATGCATCAAAATGAAGTAAATATTCATCGAAACGAAGAAAATATTGAAATTAATGAAGTAAATATGCATCAAAATGAAGTAAATATACATCGAAACTAAGGAAACGTTGATTGTAATGAAGTAAATATGCATCAAAATGAAGTACATATGCATCGAAACGAAAGAAATATACATCGAAACGAAGGAAATGTTGATCGTAATAATGTAAATATGCAATGAAATGAAGGAAATATGCATTGAAACGAAGGAAATGGTGATCTTAATGAAGTAAATATGCATCAAAATGAAGTAAATATGCATAGAAACGAAGGATATATGCATCGAAAAAAAGTAAATATACATTAAAATGAAGTAAATATACATCGAAACGAAGTAAATATGCATCAAAATGAAGTAAATATACCTCGAAACGAAGGAAATACGCATCAAAAAGAAGGAAATGTTAATCGTAATGAAGTAAATGTACATCAAAATATGCATCAAAATGAAGTAAATATGCATCGAAACGAAGGAATTGTTGATTGTAGTGAAGTAAATATGCATTATAATGTTGTAAAAATGCATCGAAACGAAGGAAATATGAATCGAAATGAAGTAAATATGCATCAAAATGAAGTAAATAGGCATCGGAACAAATGAAATGTTGATCGTAATGAAGTAAATATGCATCAAAATGAAGTAAATATGATCGAAACGAAGGAAATGTTGATTGAAATGGAGTAAATATGCAACAAAACGAAGGAAATGTTGAACGTAATGAAGTAAATATGCATCAAAATATACTTCAAAATTAAGAAAATATGCTTCAAAACGAAGGAAATGTTGAACTTAATGAAGTAAATATGCATCAAAATGAAGTAAATATGCATTAAACGAAGGAAATGTAGATTGTAATGAAGTAAATTTGCATCAAAATGAAGTACATATGCATTGAAACGAAGGAAATGTTGATCGAAATTAAGTAAATATGCAACGAAACGAAGGAAATGTTGAATGTAATTAAGTAAATATACATCAAAGCGTAGAAAATATGCATCGAAACGAAGGAAATATACATCGAAATGAAGTAAATATGCATCAAAATATATATTAAAATGAAGTGAATATGCTTTGAAACGAAGAAAATTTTGAACGTAATGAAGTAAATTGCATCAAAATGAAGTAAATATGCATCGAAACGAAGGAAATATTGAAATTAATGAAGTAAATATGCATCAAAATGAAGTAAATATACATCGAAACGAAGGAAATGTTGATTGTAATGAAGTAAATATGCATCAAAATAAAGTACATATGCATCGAAACGAAAGAAATATACGTCGAAACAAAGGAAATGTTGATCGTAATGAAGTAAATATGCATCAAAATGAAGGAAATATGCATTGAAACGAAGGAAATGGTGATCGTAATGAAGTAAATATTCATCAAAATTAAGTAAATATGCATCGAAACGAAGGATATATGCATCTAAGAAAAGTAAATAAACATCAAAATGAAGTAAATATACATCGAAACGAAGTAAATATGCATCAAAATGAAGTAAATATACCTCGAAACGAAGGAAATACGCATCGAAACGAAGGAAATGTTGATCGTAATGAAGTAAATATACATCAAAATATGCATCAAAATATTCATCAAAATGAAGTAAATATGCATCGAAACGAAGGAAATTATGCATTATAATGAAGTAATAATGCATCAAAACGAAAGAAATATGAATCGAAATGAAGTAAATATGCATCAAAATGAAGTAAATAGGCAACGGAACGAAGGAAATATTGATCGTAATGACGTAAATATGCATCAAAATGAAGTAAATATGATCGAAACGAAGGAAATGTTGATTGAAATGGAGTAAATATGCAACGAAACGAAAGAAATGTTGAACGTAATAAAGTAAATATGCATCAAAATATACTTCAAAATGAAGAAAATATGCTTCAAAACGAAGGAAATGTTGAACTTAATGAAGTAAATATGCATCAAAATGAAGTAAATATGCATTGAAATGAAGGAAATGTAGATTGTAATGAAGTAAATTTGCATCAAAATGAAGTACATATGCGAAACGAAAAAAATGTTGATCGAAATGAAGTAAATATGCAACGAAACGAAGGAAATGTTGAATGCAATTAAGTAAATATGCATCAAAACGTAGAAAATATGCATAGAGACGAAGGAAATATACATCGAAACTAAGTAAATTTGAATCTAAATATAAATCAAAATGAAGTGAATATGCTTCAAAACGAAGAAAATGTTGAACGTAATTAAGTATATATGCATCAAAATGAAGTAAATATGCATCGAAATGAAGGAAATATCGATCGTAATGAAGTAAATTTGCATTAAAATGAACTAAATATGCATCGATATAAAGGAAATGTTGATTGTAATGAAGTATATATGCATCAAAATGAAGTACATATGCATCGAAACGAAAGAAATATACATCGAAACGAAGTAAATGTTGATCTTAATGAAGTAAATATGCATCAAAATGAAGGAAATATGGATCGAAACGAAGGAAATATGCATCGAAAAAAATTAAATATACATCAAAATGAAGTAAATATACATCGAAACGAAGTAAATATACATCAAAATGAAGTAAATATACCTGGAAACGAAGGAAATATGCATCGAAACGAAGGAAATGTTGATCGTAATGAAGTAAATATACATCAAAATATGCATCAAAATATTCATCAAAATAAAGTAAATATGCATCGAAACGAAGGAAATGTTGATCGAAATGGAGTAAATGTGCAACGAAACGAAGGAAATGTTGAATGTAATTAAGTAAATATTCATCAAAACGTAGAAAATATGCATCGAAAAGAAGGAAATATACATCGAAACGAAGAAAATATGCATCAAAATATACATCAAAATGAAGTAAATATGCTTCGAAACGAAGAAGATGTTGAACGTAATGAAGTAAAATGCATCAAAATGAAGTAAATATGAATTCATTGGGAATGGTTATTTCATTCCATTTGAGTCTTTTGGGGACAAAGTAATTGGAGTTGTTTGCTTCTATTTGAAGTATAACAGTTTCTTCTTTGGAAGTAGGATGCATAATGAATTTTGGATTGAGCTGTGAAGACATAACGCGAAAATAAACACGATATATAACAGCAAAATTTTTGCAAAGATTTTTGAATTCATTGCTCTGTAAATGAATATCAAGAATTAATGAATCTAGTAATAAAGGATCAGTAATATCAATTGAAAAATCAGGAGCACAATTGAAATAAATAGGACCATTGCAAATATTTGTTTGAATCATGGCGAGTAAAGAAGATTTGTATCTTTTTAACCTGTTGTCCCTTAAAGCAAGGTAAACAGGAGCATCAACGCCAATATGAACAAGAGGTTTAATAGCAACTTGAATTAAACCAAAATGAATATATCTATAATTCTTTTCCAAATATTTTTTGATGGAAATATTTGACAGAAGATTTAAACTTTGAAATTCTTTTTGAATTGAAATAGTCTCTTCATGAGTTTTGACTGAAAAAGCAGTTTTGAAATCAAGGGGACCAATATGATACATAGTTTCAATTTGTTGTTCAGGTATAGTCCAATTTGAGTGATTATTATCCTGTATATGCAATTCATGTGATTGAATAATATTAGAGCTATTTGAACTGTGTTTCGAAAATAAATTTCTAAATCTTGATGCCATGAATAACTTGTTGTAACAACAATAAGTTCTAATTGTTTTGCTAAAAGTGTATGAATATTACTTGTCAACAATAAGTAAGTATTTGCTTTGCTATAAATGCGGGAACACTACCGGGACCACCAATCCACTTAGGCTGACCAACGGATTCACGCTTACCAACACACCTTCTAGTGCAGCAAATAATACTTATGAATCCAGTAAATATTCAGAACCTTAGTTCAACAATTAATACTTATGAAATTATCACAAGTATTCAGTAATCAAAATTTTTGAAATTGTCTTTTCGTATCACAACCAACCAGTAGGCTCTGATACCATTTGAAACTGGATCGCTTTGTTTGGACAAAGACAAAAAGATTTCATCAAAAATCTCGTATGAGGAGTAGTGGCTTTTGAAGAGATTGAAGCTTCATTGTTTTGGGAAGATGAAGTTTCAACGAGCTTTTTTGAAATTCTATCAATGAGGCTAGAACTTGCAGGGAGTTGCAAATTCTTTTCAATATTAGTATGAAGGCTTCTTGGAATAAAATGAGGAGTAGAAATACTATTTGGAAATTTGGAATCAAAGGGTTTTGAAAAGCGATCCGGTTTCAAATGGTATCAGAGCCAATTTGGTTGTGATAAGAAAAAACAATTTCTAAAATTTTGATTACTGAATACTTGTGATAATTTCATAAGTATTAATTGTTGAACTAAGGTTCTGAATATTTACTGGATTCATAAGTATTATTTGTTGCACTAGAAGGTGTGTTGGTAAGCGTGAATCCGTTGGTCAGCCTAAGTGGATTGGTGGTCCCGGTAGTGTTCCCGCATTTATAGCAAAGCAAATACTTACTTATTGTTGACAAGTAATATTCATACACTTTTAGCAAAACAATTAGAACTTATTGTTGTAGGATTATTGATTATGAATTCATTGGGAATGGTTATTTCATCCCATTTGAGTCTTTTGGGGACAAAGTAATTGGAGTTGTTTGCTTCTATTTGAAGCATAACAGTTTCTTCTTTGGAAGTAGGATGCATAATGAATTTTGTATTGAGCTGTGAAGACATAACGCGAAAATAAACACGATATACAACAGCAAAATTTTTGCAAAGATTTTTGAATTCATCGCTCTGTAAATGAATATCAAGAATTAATGAATCTAGTAATAAAGGATCAGTAATATCTATTGAAAAATCAGGAGCACAATTGACATAGATAGGACCATTGCAAATATTTGTTTGAATCATGGCGAGTAAAGAAGATTTGTATCTTTTTAACCTGTTGTCCCTTAAAGCAAGGTAAACAGGAGCATCAACGCCAATATGAACAAGAGGTTTAATAGCAACTTGAATTAAACCAAAATGAATATATCTATAATTCTTTTCCAAATATTTTTTGATGGAAATATTTGACAGAAGATTTAAACTTTGAAATTCTTTTTGAATTGAAATAGTCTCTTCATGAGTTTTGACTGAAAAAGCAGTTTTGAAATCTATCCACCATTCTAAGAACCAGATAGGAAAAGTGGTTTTTATGAAATCTGGATGAAAGGTAAAGAACCATGAATGATCGAATGGTCTGAAAAGAAAGGTTCTAAACCAAGCCATTTTGTAATCAGGATAATTATATCCTTTGGGATTATAAGGAATAGAGAAATGTTTTTCATTGAATGGAAAGGTCCATTCGTCTGATTTGAAAACTCTTTTGATAATGCATTTTGAATATGAAATACGATCTGGATTTGTAGGGTCAGAAGTATGAACTAATTCAATAGATCCAGAGTCGACAAGAATGAATTCATAAAAATTTTGAGTTTTTAAAGGATTGTCAGGATACCATTGACATCCTTTAGGAAAATACTTTGAAATAATACCCTTTAAAGTAACTAGATCTGGAGTATTATGATATCTAGTGAGGGTTATGTTTTGAGTATTGGGTTTGGTAATATAGGTTTTTGATGGTGAGTTTTCGGAGGTACTTGAACTGAGTATTTGAGTAGGAGTTGTAGGTGCTTTAACAGCTTGAGAATAAGAAGGAGAAGGTAAACTTGGAAAACCAGAAAGGGCTTGAAATTGGTTAACATTAACCAAGGATTTTGAATAGTTTTGAGAAGTTTGGGGTCTGAATTTGCTCATGGTTTTCTGTAGGATAAATTCTCGAGTTAGGATAATAGGTAAGGGTAATGAATCATCATCTCCTTTGATGTCCTTTATATAGACATGAAATGGTATTTTTGAAAAATTTTCTTTTATGCAATAAATAATTTGCTTTATGAATGTATGAGATGCATGATTAGTTTGAATTCTTTGTATAAGAATACTACTATACCTGCTATTAAAGTCATAGGACCTTGAAGCCTTAGGTATAGGTATTTTTAAACAAAAATATGAATTATCCTGAACTTTTATCTTTTTAATGAGATTGGTATGAATATTAGACTCAATGTAAATAATAGAGGGATCAGAATAAAGGAATGTGAAAAATTTTTTGTATTTGTCTTCTTCTCTGATCTGTGTCTGCCAAAAGCCAGACTTAAGATCGAATTTTGAAAAAATGCATGCTTTATGCAATCTTTTGATCAGATCTCTTTTATTAGGAATAGGATATCTAATCCATTCTATAATAATGGAAAGAAGGGATTTGATTACATCCTTGCAGATGTTGAGAAGATCATGATTCATTTGAATAGGTCTTGCTTTTGTTATTATAGATTTTTCATTGAAACCAGTAATATAAGGTAAAGAAATAATATGCTTCTTTCTTTCCCAGAAAGCATTGGGAAGATCAGAGCATACTTCTTTTTTCAAAATATTTTCGAAATCTAAAATTCTATTTTGAATATCCTTTTTAAGAAGTTCATTTTCAATACGAAAGTAAAAAACTTCTTCTTTGAGAAAATCTATATGAGATTTTTTGAGTTCAATAGCATTAATTTGAGAAATATAGTAATTTTGAAGAAGAGATACTTCTCTTTCTTTAATAGGATTAACAAATTTGAAATGAATATCTTTTCCCATGATATTGGTAGTAATACCAGTATCATTAACTTTGAAAGGATAAATAATAGTCAAGAAGGGGTTACCCAAAACAATATCTTGACTTAAATTTTTGACAAGTATGAAATTGGTTTTGAAACAATAACCATCATTGCAAATGAAAGCTTTTGAAAGTTTGTATTTAATATGAAGAGGAGTAGCATTAGCTGCCACAAGCCTTTCATTTGTTTTTTCATAATAAATTGAAGGAATAAGACCTTCTCTTATGCAATTCTGATCAGCTCCACTATCTATCAGATAGGAAGCACTGATCTGAAAGTCATCAATAATTAAATTTATAATTGAATACCATTTTTGAAAAGCTATGTGTTCGATACTTTGAATAGCTTCATTATCTGAAGTACTCAATGTAGTATCTGTCACTTGGTTTTTTGAAGAGCTTTCAGGAATATCAAAAGTAGGAATATCAAAAGTACTTTTGAAAATAGATAATTTGGTTTCTAAATCCAAATCTTTTGAATGAAGATTATTAATCTCAGAATAGAGGATTTGAATTTCAGCTTTCAGAGTATTAATCTCTCGCTGAAGATCATTAATAGTAATATCTGTTGTGATTAAAGAAGAGGAAGGGGCTTTGTTGAAAAACTTTGAAATACTGAATGGTTCAATGATAATAGGAGGTTTCTCTTTATTAGGAGGATGATTGTTAAGAACAATGTTCCTTAATATAAGAAGATATTTTTGTTTTTCTTCTAGATCTGGAACTTTATCAATAAGATCGAACAAGAGTTCTTGTTCTGTATTGTCTTTTGAAATGACATTAATGTTTATTGGACAGAATCCTTGACAAGAGGACTTGTCTATATTAGATTCTGAGATTGTGAAAACTTCTTCTAAATCAGAACTTGAATTAGAATCATTTGAATATTCATTTTGAGAATTACCATCAGAAATTAATAATGAAGAAATCTTGTCTCTCAGGATTTCATCAATTATGAAATATTTCATTAATCTTCTTTTGTAAAGAACATTCATTAGCTTTATGACATTTTTTGTGACATTTGAAACAAGTAAATTGAAAATTATCAAAATTCTTTTTAAAAGTTTTTCTTTTTGAAAATTTAGGCCTTTTGTAAAATTTTTCTTTGAAATCATTTTTATAACGTTTTTTAGGAAAATGCTTTGTTTTTAATCTAGAAGAAGGAGCTTGAATCTTTTGTAATCCAAAAGCTTCGCAGAATGAACCAACCTCCTTACGGTATCTATTCTTTTCAGATCCGTACTTAGATTGTGTTTTCAATTCTGAACACAAAGCTAGTCCTTCTTTTTTGACAAAAGCAAATAATTGACCATATGTAATTGTTTCAAAAGGAATGTCACTTTGACCAGTAGCTTCCTTAAGCTTTTGATGAATTCTTTCACCGAAAAGTTTAGGAAGTCCAGCTATGAATATTTCTTTCCAAAATGAAGCATTGCAATCATTTCTTTTTAAAATATGAGTAAGGAAAACATCTTTGTACCATCTATAATCAGATAATGTAGGGCATCTGATATTAGATAATACAACTTGTGTTGAATCAAGTTCTTCTTTAGGATTACCAATGAAATACATGCCAATAGTAAGTATTAACATGTCACAAGCATCGTTTTTGTTATTAATAGTTCCATCGGGTTCTTCAACCTCAATGGTATGTTGAAGAATATTTTGTTTGTCGGTGAGAGTAAGAGAGTTATCCCACCAGTTTTTTAGCTGACCAGTGAAGCCAGTAATAATGAGAGCGGCGACGCTCTCTTCTCTTTGATTTTGGGCTTTATAAGCAACTCTAGCCATGCCCATTTCTTGAAGAGTATTAAGGATTTCATATTCTGATTTGCCATCTATGTTCCATTCATGGATAGATTGGCCATCGTATTTGGCATTGCTTTTGAAATGAGCTCTTTCTTCGAATAGAATATCCGGAGGGGAATATCTATTATTATAAAAGGCTTTTGTTCCAGATTGAAAGCGGATTTTATTAATCTCATGATTATCAGATTCTGATTCATACGAGATTTTTGATGAAATCTTTTTGTCTTTGTCCAAACAATTAATGTTTAAAACATGAGGAGTAGTGGCTTTTGAAGAGATTGAAGCTTCATTGTTTTGGGAAGATGAAGTTTCAACGAGCTTTTTTGAAATTCTATCAATGAGGCTAGAACTTGCTGGGAGTTGCAAATTCTTTTCAATATTAGTAGGAAGGCTTCTTGGAATAAAATGAGGAGTAGAAATACTATTTAGAAATTTGGAATCAAAGGGTTTTGAATCTAATTTCACCGATAGGCTATCCACCTGTTCTGCAATAGTATGAAGAATTTGATTTGAAAAATTATTTTGTTCAATAACCTTTTTGACATCCTTAGCAACATCTCCCTCTCCTGTTCGAAAAGGGGTAGCTGGGATTTTACCTTTTTCTAAAGAAATCTTTATATTTTGTAAAGGAGGATGAATAGAGGAAACAGTAACACCATTGTCAAGTTCCCATTTCTTGTAAATACTTTTTTGAACATTAATCTGATTTAAAGAATGAACTTCATCAGAAATGTTACAAATATTTTTTATTTTGCAATAAGTGTCAAACCAATTTAAAAGAGAAATGTTTGACTTGTATTTGTTTTGAAGTTCTTCTTTCCAAATATCATTTAATTTTATTCGAAATTCTTTGTCAAATTTTAAAAACCAATCTTTTCTAATCGTTTCATCACTGAAACTCTTATAAAGATATTTGAAATTTGGAGTAAGGTCTTCAGAGAAAATCATTGAAATATAATTTTCCATTTGAAAATCAGTAGGAGAACTTGCAGTAGGGGAACCGGGTTAACAGATTCTTGGTAAGAAGGAATTGGAGTTTTGAAATTGACTTTGAAGTTTTGATAACCAGAGTTATCTGAAAAAGAGGCTCTGGAATTGATTTCTTGAATCCTGATGTTGGGAACAACATCATTCTGTCGCATAGAGTTGAATCTGAGGAGTATTCTTCCTTCAGAGTCTTCTTCTATTTCGGAGACTTCGTGTCTTTCAATTCCTCTTGGTATTTGAGGATTATTGATTATGAATTCACTGGGAATGGTTATTTCATTCCATTTGAGTCTTTTGGGGACAAAGTAATTGGAGTTGTTTGCTTCTATTTGAAGCATAACAGTTTCTTCTTTGGAAGTAGGATGCATAATGAATTTTGGATTGAGCTGTGAAGACATAACGCGAAAATAAACACGATATATAACAGCAAAATTTTTGCAAAGATTTTTGAATTCATTGCTCTGTAAATGAATATCAAGAATTAATGAATCTATTAATAAAGGATCAGTAATATCAATTGAAAAATCAGGAGCACAATTGAAATAAATAGGACCATTGCAAATATTTGTTTGAATCATGGCGAGTAAAGAAGATTTGTATCTTTTTAACCTGTTGTCCCTTAAAGCAAGGTAAACAGGAGCATCAACGCCAATATGAACAAGAGGTTTAATAGCAACTTGAATTAAACCAAAATGAATATATCTATAATTCTTTTCCAAATATTTTTTGATGGAAATATTTGACAGAAGATTTAAACTTTGAAATTCTTTTTGAATTGAAATAGTCTCTTCATGAGTTTTGACTGAAAAAGCAGTTTTGAAATCAAGGGGACCAATATGATACATAGTTTCAATTTGTTGTTCAGGTATAGTCCAATTTGAGTGATTATTATCCTGTATATGCAATTCATCTGATTGAATAATATTAGAGCTACTTGAACTGTGTTTCGAAAATAAATTTCTAAATCTTGATGCCATGAATAACTTGTTGTAACAACAATAAGTTCTAATTGTTTTGCTAAAAGTGTATGAATATTACTTGTCAACAATAAGTAAGTATTTGCTTTGCTATAAATGCAGGAACACTACCGGGACCACCAATCCACTTAGGCTGACCAACGGATTCACGCTTACCAACACACCTTCTAGTGCAGCAAATAATACTTATGAATCCAGTAAATATTCAGAACCTTAGTTCAACAATTAATACTTATGAAATTATCACAAGTATTCAGTAATCAAAATTTTTGAAATTGTCTTTTCGTATCACAACCAACCAGTAGGCTCTGATACCATTTGAAACTGGATCGCTTTGTTTGGACAAAGACAAAAAGATTTCATCAAAAATCTCGTATGAGGAGTAGTGGCTTTTGAAGAGATTGAAGCTTCATTGTTTTGGGAAGATGAAGTTTCAACGAGCTTTTTTGAAATTCTATCAATGAGGCTAGAACTTGCAGGGAGTTGCAAATTCTTTTCAATATTAGTATGAAGGCTTCTTGGAATAAAATGAGGAGTAGAAATACTATTTGGAAATTTGGAATCAAAGGGTTTTGAAAAGCGATCCGGTTTCAAATGGTATCAGAGCCAATTTGGTTGTGATAAGAAAAAACAATTTCAAAAATTTTGATTACTGAATACTTGTGATAATTTCATAAGTATTAATTGTTGAACTAAGGTTCTGAATATTTACTGGATTCATAAGTATTATTTGCTGCACTAGAAGGTGTGTTGGTAAGCGTGAATCCGTTGGTCAGCCTAAGTGGATTGGTGGTCCCGGTAGTGTTCCCGCATTTATAGCAAAGCAAATACTTACTTATTGTTGACAAGTAATATTCATACACTTTTAGCAAAACAATTAGAACTTATTGTTGTAGGATTATTGATTATGAATTCATTGGGAATGGTTATTTCATTCCATTTGAGTCTTTTGGGGACAAAGTAATTGGAGTTGTTTGCTTCTATTTGAAGCATAACAGTTTCTTCTTTGGAAGTAGGATGCATAATGAATTTTGGATTGAGCTGTGAAGACATAACGCGAAAATAAACACGATATACAACAGCAAAATTTTTGCAAAGATTTTTGAATTCATCGCTCTGTAAATGAATATCAAGAATTAATGAATCTAGTAATAAAGGATCAGTAATATCTATTGAAAAATCAGGAGCACAATTGACATAGATAGGACCATTGCAAATATTTGTTTGAATCATGGCGAGTAAAGAAGATTTGTATCTTTTTAACATGTTGTCCCTTAAAGCAAGGTAAACAGGAGCATCAACGCCAATATGAAGAAGAGGTTTAATAGCAACTTGAATTAAACCAAAATGAATATATCTATAATTCTTTTCCAAATATTTTTTGATGGAAATATTTGACAGAAGATTTAAACTTTGAAATTCTTTTTGAATTGAAATAGTCTCTTCATGAGTTTTGACTGAAAAAGCAGTTTTGAAATCCATCCACCATTCTAAGAACCAGATAGGAAAAGTGGTTTTTATGAAATCTGGATGAAAGGTAAAGAACCATGAATGATCGAATGGTCTGAAAAGAAAGGTTCTAAACCAAGCCATTTTGTAATCAGGATAATTATATCCTTTGGGATTATAAGGAATAGAGAAATGTTTTTCATTGAATGGAAAGGTCCATTCGTCTGATTTGAAAACTCTTTTGATAATGCATTTTGAATATGAAATACGATCTGGATTTGTAGGGTCAGAAGTATGAACTAATTCAATAGATCCAGAGTCGACAAGAATGAATTCATAAAAATTTTGAGTTTTTAAAGGATTGTCAGGATACCATTGACATCCTTTAGGAAAATACTTTGAAATAATACCCTTTAAAGTAACTAGATCTGGAGTATTATGATATCTAGTGAGGGTTATGTTTTGAGTATTGGGTTTGGTAATATAGGTTTTTGATGGTGAGTTTTCGGAGGTACTTGAACTGAGTATTTGAGTAGGAGTTGTAGGTGCTTTAACAGCTTGAGAATAAGAAGGAGAAGGTAAACTTGGAAAACCAGAAAGGGCTTGAAATTGGTTAACATTAACCAAGGATTTTGAATAGTTTTGAGAAGTTTGGGGTCTGAATTTGCTCATGGTTTTCTGTAGGATAAATTCTCGAGTTAGGATAACAGGTAAGGGTAATGAATCATCATCTCCTTTGATGTCCTTTATATAGACATGAAATAGTATTTTTGAAAAATTTTCTTTTATGCAATAAATAATTTGCTTTATGAATGTATGAGATGCATGATTAGTTTGAATTCTTTGTATAGGAATACTACTATACCTGCTATTAAAGTCATAGGACCTTGAAGCCTTAGGTATAGGTATTTTTAAACAAAAATATGAATTATCCTGAACTTTTATCTTTTTAATGAGATTGGTATGAATATTAGACTCAATGTAAATAATAGAGGGATCAGAATAAAGGAATGTGAAAAATTTTTTGTATTTGTCTTCTTCTCTGATCTGTGTCTGCCAAAAGCCAGACTTAAGATCGAATTTTGAAAAAATGCATGCTTTATGCAATCTTTTGATCAGATCTCTTTTATTAGGAATAGGATATCTAATCCATTCTATAATAATGGAAAGAAGGGATTTGATTACATCCTTGCAGATGTTGAGAAGATCATGATTCATTTGAATAGGTCTTGCTTTTGTTATTATAGATTTTTCATTGAAACCAGTAATATAAGGTAATGAAATAATATGCTTCTTTCTTTCCCAGAAAGCATTGGGAAGATCAGAGCATACTTCTTTTTTCAAAATATTTTCGAAATCTAAAATTCTATTTTGAATATCCTTTTTAAGAAGTTCATTTTCAATACGAAAGTAAAAAACTTCTTCTTTGAGAAAATCTATATGAGATTTTTTGAGTTCAATAGCATTAATTTGAGAAATATAGTAATTTTGAAGAAGAGATACTTCTCTTTCTTTAATAGGATTAACAAATTTGAAATGAATATCTTTTCCCATGATATTGGTAGTAATACCAGTACCATTAACTTTGAAAGGATAAATAATAGTCAAGAAGGGGTTACCCAAAACAATATCTTGACTTAAATTTTTGACAAGTATGAAATTGGTTTTGAAACAATAACCATCATTGCAAATGAAAGCTTTTGAAAGTTTGTATTTAATATGAAGAGGAGTAGCATTAGCTGCCACAAGCCTTTCATTTGTTTTTTCATAATAAATTGAAGGAATAAGACCTTCTCTTATGCAATTCTGATCAGCTCCACTATCTATCAGATAGGAAGCACTGATCTGAAAGTCATCAATAATTAAATTTATAATTGAATACCATTTTTGAAAAGCTATGTGTTCGATACTTTGAATAGCTTCATTATCTGAAGTACTCAATGTAGTATCTGTCACTTGGTTTTTTGAAGAGCTTTCAGGAATATCAAAAGTAGGTTGGTTCATTCTGCGAAGCTTTTGGATTACAAAAGATTCAAGCTCCTTCTTCTAGATTAAAAACAAAGCATTTTCCTAAAAAACGTTATAAAAATGATTTCAAAGAAAAATTTTACAAAAGGACTAAATTTTCAAAAAGAAAAACTTTTAAAAAGAATTTTGATAATTTTCAATTTACTTGTTTCAAATGTCACAAAAAAGGTCATAAAGCTAATGAATGTTCTTTACAAAAGAAGATTAATGAAATATTTCATGATGATGAAATCCTGAGAGACAAGATTTCTTCATTATTAATTTCTTATGGTAATTCTCAAAATGAATATTCAAATGATTCTAATTCAAGTTCTGATTTAGAAGAAGTTTTCACAAGCTCAGAATCTAATATAGACAAGTCCTCTTGTCAAGGATTCTGTCCAATAAACATTAATGTCATTTCAAAAGACAATACAGAACAAGAACTCTTGTTCGATCTTATTGATAAAGTTCCAGATCTAGAAGAAAAACAAAAATATCTTCTTAGATTAAGGAACATTGTTCTTAACAATCATCCTCCTAATAAAGAGAAACCTCCTATTATCATTGAACCATTCAGTATTTCAAAGCTTTTCAACAAAGCCCCTTCCTCTTCTTTAATCACAACAGATATTACTATTAATGATCTTCAGCGAGAGATTAATACTCTGAAAGCTGAAATTCAAATCCTCTATTCTGAGATTAATAATCTTCATTCAAAAGATTTGGATTTAGAAACCAAATTATCTATTTTCAAAAGTACTTTTGATATTCCTACTTTTGATATTCCTGAAAGCTCTTCAAAAAACCAAGTGACAAATACTACATTGAGTACTTCAGACAATGAAGCTATTCAAAGTATCGAACACATAGCTTTTCAAAAATGGTATCAGAGCCAATTTGGTTGTGATAAGAAAAAACAATTTCAAAAATTTTGATTACTGAATACTTGTGATAATTTCATAAGTATTAATTGTTGAACTAAGGTTCTGAATATTTACTGGATTCATAAGTATTATTTGCTGCACTAGAAGGTGTGTTGGTAAGCGTGAATCCGTTGGTCAGCCTAAGTGGATTGGTGGTCCCGGTAGTGTTCCCGCATTTATGGCAAAGCAAATACTTACTTATTGTTGACAAGTAATATTCATACACTTTTAGCAAAACAATTAGAACTTATTGTTGTTACAACAAGTTATTCATGGCATCAAGATTTAGAAATTTATTTTCGAAACACAGTTCAAGTAACTCTAATATTATTCAATCACATGAATTGCATATACAGGATAATAATCACTCAAATTGGACTATACCTGAACAACAAATTGAAACTATGTATCATATTGGTCCCCTTGATTTCAAAAATGCTTTTTCAGTCAAAACTCATGAAGAGACTATTTCAATTCAAAAAGAATTTCAAAGTTTAAATCTTCTGTCAAATATTTCCATCAAAAAATATTTGGAAAAGAATTATAGATATATTCATTTTGGTTTAATTCAAGTTGCTATTAAACCTCTTGTTCATATTGGTGTTGATGCTCCTGTTTACCTTGCTTTAAGGGACAACAGGTTAAAAAGATACAAATCTTCTTTACTCGCCATGATTCAAACAAATATTTGCAATGGTCCTATTTATTTCAATTGTGCTCCTGATTTTTCAATTGATATTACTGATCCTTTATTAATAGATTCATTAATTCTTGATATTCATTTACAGAGCAATGAATTCAAAAATCTTTGCAAAAATTTTGCTGTTATATATCGTGTTTATTTTCGCGTTATGTCTTCACAGCTCAATCCAAAATTCATTATGCATCCTACTTCCAAAGAAGAAACTGTTATGCTTCAAATAGAAGCAAACAACTCCAATTACTTTGTCCCCAAAAGACTCAAATGGAATGAAATAACCATTCCCAGTGAATTCATAATCAATAATCCTCAAATACCAAGAGGAATTGAAAGACACGAAGTCTCCGAAATAGAAGAAGACTATGAAGGAAGAATACTCCTCAGATTCAACTCTATGAGACAGAATGATGTTGTTCCCAACATCAGGATTCAAGAAATCAATTCCAGAGCCTCTTTTTCAGATAACTCTGGTTATCAAAACTTCAAAGTCAATTTCAAAACTCCAATTCCTTCTTACCAAGAATCTGTTAACCCAGGTTCCCCTACTGCAAGTTCTCCTACTGATTTTCAAATGGAAAATTGTATTTCAATGATTTTCTCTGAAGACTTTACTCCAAATTTCAAATATCTTTATAAGAGTTTCAGTGATGAAACGATTAGAAAAGAAAAAGAAAAATTCAAAACAAAAGAAAAAGAAAGAAAAGAAAAGAAAAAATTCAAAAGAAAAGAAAAAGAGAGAAAAACAAATAGAAAAGAAGAAAAATTCAAAATTCCTCTCATCCGATAGATTTATTAAAATTTTGAGTCAGAAGTTTCTCGGTGAAACGAGTACTCAATAATTTTGATAAAACAGACCAACTACTTTGGTCATTTTATTCAAAAGCAGGTACCAAATTCAAAAGCTGTCTTCCACTTTGTCAAAAGATGGACGAATCATTCAAAAGCAGCCATTCACTATTCAAAAAAGCAAGCAGGCAAGCACTGTAGCAAAGGTCACTATTCATATCACTGTAGCAGTCGAAGTCACTGTTCACATCACTGTAGCAGCCGACACATCACTGTAGCAGTCACTATTTCAACAACTAATAGAGATATTTCAACAACCGCACTCAGCTTGTGATCAAATGCAGATCAAATTCAAATTCAAATGCAGATTCAAGAGAAGACTCTGACTATAAATAAGTCAGTTCATTTCATTACAAAATCATCGAAATATTTAGCAGATCGAAAAATTTAGAAAAAAAATTTCATCTAAGCCTAGAATTCAATCCTTGTATTCCAATACTCGCAAAAACCTCTCATATCCCTTTCAAATCCCTGTATTCAATCCTTGTAATTCATATCTCCATTAATTCAAAGTAAGTTTTATTCAAAGTTTTATTGTTTTCAATTTGTTATTTACA
Source organism: Pogostemon cablin (assembly GCA_023678885.1). Taxonomy (NCBI): domain Eukaryota; kingdom Viridiplantae; phylum Streptophyta; class Magnoliopsida; order Lamiales; family Lamiaceae; genus Pogostemon; species Pogostemon cablin. The sequence goes on from CM042984.1 coordinate 14,867,543, forward strand.
TTCATACTCTGATAATTCATACCATGTCCATATTCATGCATACAATTATCCTGTCAAAAGCGATCCGGTTTCAAATTTTTGAAGTAAATATGCATCGAAACGAAGGAAATGATGATTGGAATGAAGTAAATATGCATCAAAATGAAGTACATATGCATCGAAATGAAAGAAATATACGTCGAAACGAAGGAAATGTTGATCGTAATGAAGTAAATATGCAACGAAATGAAGGAAATATGCATTGAAACGAAGGAAATGGTGATCGTAATGAACTAAATATGCATTGAAACGAAGGAAATGTAGATTGTAATGAAGTAAATTAGCATCAAAATGAAGTACATATGCATCGAAACGAAGGAAATGTTGATCGAAATGAAGTAAATATGCAACGAAACGAAGGAAATGTTGAATGTAATTAAGTAAATATGCATCAAAACGTAGAAAATATGCATAGAGACGAAGGAAATATACATCGAAACTAAGTAAATTAGAATCAAAATATACATCAAAATAAAGTGAATATGCTTCAAAACGATGAAAATGTTGAACGTAATGAAGTAGATATGCATCAAAATGAAGTAAATATGCATCTAAATAAAGGAAATATTGATCGTAATGAAGTATATATGCATTAAAATGAACTAAATATGCATCGATATGAAGGAAATGTTGATTGTAATGAAGTATATATGCATCAAAATGAAGTACATATGCATCGAAACGAAAGAAATATACATCGAAACGAAGTAAATGTGGATCGTAATGAAGTAAATATGCATCAAAATGAATGAAATATGCGTTGGAACAATGGAAATGGTGATCGTATTGAAGTAAATATGCATCAAATGAAGTAAATATGGATCGAAACGAAGGAAATATGCATCGAAAAAAGTAAATATACATCAAAATGAAGTAAATATACATCGAAACGAAGTAAATATACATCAAAATGAAGTAAATATACCTCGAAACGAAGAAAATATGCATCGAAACGAAGGAAATATTGATCGTAATGAAGTAAATATATATCAAAATATGCAGCAAAATATTCATCAAAATGAAGAAAATATGCATCGAAACGAAGGAAATGTTGATCGAAATGGAGTAAATATGAAACAAAATGAAGGAAATGTTGAATGTAATTAAGTAAATATTCATCAAAACGTAGAAAATATGCATAGCAAAGAAGGAAATATACATCGAAACGAAGTAAATATACATCAAAATATATATCAAAATGAAGTGAATATGCTTCGAAACGAAGAAAATGTTGAACGTAATGAAGTAAAATGCATCAAAATGAAGTAAATATGCATCGAAACGAAGGAAATATTGAAATTAATGAAGTAAATATGCATCAAAATGAAGCAAATATACATCGAAACTAAGGAAATGTTGATTGTAATGAAGTAAATATGCATCAAAATGAAGTACATATGCATCGAAACGAAAGAAATATACGTCGAAACGAAGGAAATGTTATCGTAATGAAGTAAATATGCATCGAAATGAAGGAAATATGCATTGATACGAAGGAAATAATGATCGTAATGAATAAAATATGCATCAAAATTAAGAAAATATGCATCGAAACAAAGGATATATGCATTGAAAAAAGTAAATATACATCAAAATGAGGTAAATATACATCGAAACGAAATAAATATGCATCAAAATGAAGTAAATATACTTCGAAACAAAGGAAATACGCATCGAAACGAAAGAATTGTTGATCGTAATGAAGTAAATGTACATCAAAATATGCATCAAAACGAAGTAAATATGCATCGAAATGAAGGAAATATGAATCGAAATGAAGTAAATATGCATCAAAATGAAGTAAATAAGCATCGGAACGAAGGAAATGTTGATCGTAATGAAGTAAATATGCATCAAAATGAATTAAATATGATAGAAACGAAGGAAATGTTGATTGAAATGGGGTAAATATGCAACGAAACGAAGGAAATGTTGAACATAATGAAGTAAATATGCATCAAAATGAAGTAAATATGCATCGAAATAAAGGAAATGTAGATTGTAATGAAGTAAATTAGCATCAAAATGAAGTACATATGCATCGAAACGAAGGAAATGTTGATCGAAATGAAGTAAATATGCAACAAAACGAAGGAAATGTTGAATGTAATTAAGTAAATATGCATAAAAACGTAGAAAATATACATCGAAACGAAGGAAATATACATCGAAACGAAGTAAATATGCATCAAAATGAAAATAATATGCTTCGAAACGAAGAAAATGTTGAACGTAATGAAGTAAAATGCATCAAAATAAAGTAAATATGCATCGAAACGAAGGAAATGATGATTGTAATGAAGTAAATATGCATCAAAATGAAGTACATATGCATCGAAACGAAGGAAATGTTGATCGTAATGAAGTAAATATGCAACGAAATGAAGGAAATATGCATTGAAACATAGGAAATGTTGATCGAAATGAAGTAAATATGCATCAAAATGAAGTAAATATTCATCGAAACGAAGGATATAAGCATCGAAAAAAAGTAAATATACATTAAAATCAAGCAAATTTTCATCGAAACGAAATAAATATGCATCAAAATAAAGTAAATATACCTCGAAACGAAGGAAATATTTACGAAACGAAGGAAATGTTGATCATAATGAAGTAAATGTACATCAAAATATGCATCAAAATGAAGTAAATATGTATCGAAACGAAGGAAATGTTGATCATAGTGAATTAATTATGCATCATAATGAGGTAAAAATGCATCGAAACGAAGAAAATATGAATCGAAATGAAGTAAATATGCAACAAAATAAAGTAAATATGCATCAGAACGAAGGAAATGTTGATCGTAATGAAGTAAATATGCATCAAAATGAAGTACATATGCATCGAAACGAAGGAAATGTTGATCGAAATGAAGTAAATATGCAACAAAACGAAGGAAATGTTGAATGTAATTAAGTAAATATGCATCAAAACGTAGAAAATATGCATAGAGACGAAGGAAATATACATCGAAACTAAGTAAATTTGCATCAAAATATACATCAAAATGAAGTGAATATGCTTCGAAACGAAGAAAATGTTTAACGAAATGAAGTAAATATGCATCAAAATGAAGTAAATATGCATCAAAACGAAGGAAATATTGATCATAATGAAATAAATATGCATTAAAATGAACTAAATATGCATCGATACGAAGAAAATGTTGATTGTAATGAAGTAAATATGCATCAAAATGAAGTACATATGCATCGAAACGAAAGAAATATACATCGAAACGAAGTAAATGTTGATCGTAATGAAGTAAATATGCATCAAAATGAAGGAAATATGCATTGAAACGATGGAAATGGTGATCGTATTGAAGTAAATATGCATCAAAATGAAGTAAATATGGATCGAAACGAAGGAAATATGCATCGAAAAAAAGTAAATATACATCAAAATGAAGTAAATATACATCGAAACGAAGTAAATATACATCAAAATGAAGTAAATATACCTGGAAACGAAGGAAATATGCATCGAAACGAAGGAAATGTTGATCGTAATGAAGTAAATATACATCAAAATATGCATCAAAATATTCATAAAAATGAAGTAAATATGCATCGAAACGAAGGAAATGTTGATTGAAATGGAGTAAATATGCCGCGAAACGAAGGAAATGTTGAATGTAATTAAGTAAATATTCATCAAAACGTAGAAAATATGCATCGAAACGAAGGAAATATACATCAAAACGAAGTAAATATGCATCAAAATATACATCAAAATGAAGTGAATATGCTTCGAAACGAAGAAAATATTGAATGTAATGAAGTAAAATGCATCAAAATGAAGTAAATATGCATCGAAACGAAGGAAATGATGATTGGAATGAAGTAAATATGCATCAAAATGAAGTACATATGCATCGAAACGAAAGAAATATACGTCGAAACGAAGGAAATGTTGATCGTAATGAAGTAAATATGCAACGAAATGAAGAAAATATGCATTGAAACGAAGGAAATGGTGATCGTAATGAAGTAAATATGCATCAAAATGAAGTAAATATGCATTGAAACGAAGGAAATGTAGATTGTAATGAAGTAAATTAGCATCAAAATGAAGTACATATGCATCGAAACGAAGGAAATGTTGATCGAAATGAAGTAAATATGCAACGAAACGAAGGAAATGTTGAATGTAATTAAGTAAATATGCATCAAAACGTAGAAAATGTTGAACATAATGAAGTATATATGCATCAAAATGAAGTAAATATGCATCCAAATAAAGGAAATATTGATCGTAATGAAGTATATATGCATTAAAATGAACTAAATATGCATCGATATGAAGGAAATGTTGATTGTAATGAAGTATATATGCATCAAAATGAAGTACGTATGCATCGAAACGAAAGAAATATACATCGAAACGAAGTAAATGTTGATCGTAATGAAGTAAATATGCATCAAAATGAATGAAATATGCATTGGAACAATGGAAATAGTGATCGTATTGAAGTAAATATGCATCAAAATGAAGTAAATATACATCGAAACTAAGGAAATGTTGATTGTAATGAAGTAAATATGCATCCAAATGAAGTACATATGCATCGAAACGAAAGAAATATACGTCGAAACGAAGGAAATGTTATCGTAATGAAGTAAATATGCATCAAAATGAAGGAAATATGCATTGAAACGAAGGAAATGATGATCGTAAATATGCATAAAAATTAAGAAAATATGCATCGAAACAAAGGATATACGCATCGAAAAAAGTAAATATACATCAAAATGAAGTAAATATACATCGAAACGAAATAAATATGCATCAAAATGAAGTACATATGCATCGAAACGAAAGAAATATACATCGAAACGAAGTAAATGTTGATCGTAATGAAGTAAATATGCATCAAAATGAATGAAATATGCATTGGAACAATGGAAATGGTGATCGTATTGAAGTAAATATGCATCAAATGAAGTAAATATGGATCGAAACGAAGGAAATATGCATCGAAAAGAGTAAATATACATCAAAATGAAGTAAATATACATCGAAACGAAGTAAATATACATCAAAATGAAGTAAATATACCTCGAAACGAAGAAAATATGCATCGAAACGAAGGAAATATTGATCGTAATGAAGTAAATATATATCAAAATATGCAGCAAAATATTCATCAAAATGAAGAAAATATGCATCGAAACGAAGGAAATGTTGATCGAAATGGAGTAAATATGAAACAAAATGAAGGAAATGTTGAATGTAATTAAGTAAATATTCATCAAAACGTAGAAAATATGCATCAAAACGAAGGAAATATACATCGAAACGAAGTAAATATGCATCAAAATATATATCAAAATGAAGTGAATATGCTTCGAAATGAAGAAAATGTTGAACGTAATGAAGTAAAATGCATCAAAATGACGTAAATATGCATCGAAACGAAGGAAATATTGAAATTAATGAAGTAAATATGCATCAAAATGAAGTAAATATACATCGAAACTAAGGAAATGTTGATTGTAATGAAGTAAATATGCATCAAAATGAAGTACATATGCATCGAAACGAAAGAAATATACGTCGAAACGAAGGAAATGTTATCGTAATGAAGTAAATATGCATCAAAATGAAGGAAATATGCATTGAAACGAAGGAAATGATGATCGTAATGAAGTAAATATGCATCAAAATTAAGAAAATATGCATCGAAACAAAGGATATATGCATCGAAAAAAGTAAATATACATCAAAATGAAGTAAATATACATCGAAACGAAATAAATACGCATCAAAATGAAGTAAATATACTTCGAAACGAAGGAAATACGCATCGAAACGAAAGAAATGTTGATCATAATGAAGTAAATGTACATCAAAATATGCATCAAAACGAAGTAAATATGCATCGAAATGAAGGAAATATGAATCGAAATGAAGGAAATATGAATCAAAATGAAGTAAATAGGCATCGGAACGATGGAAATGTTGATCGTAATGAAGTAAATATGCATCAAAATGAAGTAAATATGATAGAAACGAAGGAAATGTTGATTGAAATGGAGTAAATATGCAACGAAACGAAGGAAATGTTGAACATAATGAAGTAAATATGCATCAAAATGAAGTAAATATGCATCGAAATAAAGGAAATGTAGATTGTAATCAAGTAAATTTGCATCAAAATAAAGTACATATGCATCGAAACGAAGGAAATGTTGATCGAAATGAAGTAAATATGCAACAAAACGAAGGAAATGTTGAATGTAATTAAGTAAATATGCATAAAAACGTAGAAAATATGCATCGAAACGAAGGAAATATGCATCGAAACGAAGTAAATATGCATCAAAATATACATCAAAATGAAGTGAATATGCTTCGAAACGAAGAAAATGTTGAACGTAATGAAGTAAAATGCATCAAAATAAAGTAAATATGCATCGAAACGAAGGAAATGATGATTGTAATGAAGTAAATATGCATCAAAATGAAGTTCATATGCATAGAAACGAAAGAAATATACGTCGAAAAGAAGGAAATGTTGATCGTAATGAAGTAAGTATGCAACGAAATGAAGGAAATATGCATTGAAACGAAGGAAATGGTGATCGTAATGAAGTAAATATGCATCAAAATGAAGTAAATATTCATCGAAACGAAGGATATATGCATCGAAAAAAGTAAATATACATTAAAATGAAGCAAATATACTTCGAAACGAAATAAATATGCATCAAAATGAAGTAAATATACCTCAAAACGAAGGAAATATGCACGAAACGAAGGAAATGTTGATCATAATGAAGTAAATGTACATCAAAATATGCATCAAAATGAAGTAAATATGCATCGAAACGAAGGAAATGTTGATCGTAGCGAAATAAATATGCATCATAATGAGGTAAAAATGCATCGAAACGAAGGAAATATGAATCGAAATGAAGTAAATTTGCATCAAAATAAAGTAAATATGCATCAGAACGAAGGAAATGTTGATCGTAATGAAGTAAATATGCATCAAAATGAAGTACATATGCATCGAAACGAAGGAAATGTTGATCGAAATGAAGTAAATATGCAACTAAACGAAGGAAATGTTGAATGTAATTAAGTAAATATGCATCAAAACGTAGAAAATATGCATAGAGACGAAGGAAATATACATCGAAACTAAGTAAATTTGCATCAAAATATACATCAAAATGAAGTGAATATGCTTCGAAACGAAGAAAATATTGAATGTAATGAAGTAAAATGCATCAAAATGAAGTAAATATGCATCGAAACGAAGGAAATGATGATTGGAATGAAGTAAATATGCATCAAAATGAAGAACATATGCATCGAAACGAAAGAAATATACGTCGAAACGAAGGAAATGTTGATCGTAATGAAGTAAATATGCAACGAAATGAAGGAAATATGCATTGAAACGAAGGAAATGGTGATCGTAATGAAGTAAATATGCATCAAAATGAAGTAAATATGCATTGAAACGATGGAAATGTAGATTGTAATGAAGTAAATTAGCATCAAAATGAAGTACATATGCATCGAAACGAAGGAAATGTTGATCGAAATAAAGTAAATATGCAACGAAACGAAGGAAATGTTGAATGTAATTAAGTAAATATGCATCAAAACGTAGAAAATATGCATAGAGACGAAGGAAATATACATAGAAACTAAGTAAATTTGAATCAAAATATACATCAAAATGAAGTGAATATGCTTCAAAACGAAGAAAATGTTGAACGTAATGAAGTATATATGCATCAAAATGAAGTAAATATGCATCGAAATAAAGGAAATATTGATCGTAATGAAGTATATATGCATTAAAATGAACTAAATATGCATCGATATGAAGGAAATGTTGATTGTAATGAAGTATATATGCATCAAAATGAAGTACATATGCATCGAAACGAAAGAAATATACATCGAAACGAAGTAAAAGTTGATCGTAATGAAGTAAATATGCATCAAAATGAATGAAATATGCATTGGAACAATGGAAATGGTGATCGTATTGAAGTAAATATGCCTCAAATGAAGTAAATATGGATCGAAACGAAGGAAATATGCATTGAAAAAAGTAAATATACATCAAAATGAAGTAAATATACATCGAAACGAAGTAAATATACATCAAAATGAAGTAAATATACCTCGAAACGAAGAAAATATGCATCAAAATGAAGGAAATATTAATCGTAATGAAGTAAATATATATCAAAATATGCAGCAAAATATTCATCAAAATGAAGTACATATGCATCGAAACGAAGGAAATGTTGATCGAAATGAAGTAAATATGCAACAAAACGAAGGAAATGTTGAATGTAATTAAGTAAATATCATCAAAACGTAGAAAATATGCATCGAAACGAAGAAAATATACATCGAAATGAAGTAAATATGAAACCAAAATATACATCAAAATGAAGTGAATATGCTTCGAAACGAAGAAAATGTTGAACGTAATGAAGTAAAATGCATCAAAATAAAGTAAATATGCATCGAAACGAAGGAAATGATGATTGTAATGAAGTAAATATGCATCAAAATGAAGTACATATGCATCGAAACGATAGAAATATACGTCGAAACGATATAAATATACGTCGAAATGAAGGAAATGTTGATCGTAATGAAGTAAATATGCAACGAAATGAATGAAATATGCATTGAAACGAAGGAAATGGTGATCGTAATGAAATAATATGCATCAAAATGAAGAAAATATTCATCGAAATGAAGGATATACGCATCGAAAAAAGTAAATATACATTAAAATGAAGCAAATATACATCGAAACGAAATAAATATGCATCAAAATGAAGTAAATATACCTCAAAACGAAGGAAATATGCACGAAACGAAGGAAATGTTGATCGTAATGAAGTAAATGTACATCAAAATATGCATCAAAATGAAGTAAATATGCATCGAAACGAAGGAAATGTTGATCGTAGTGAAGTAAATATGCATCATAATGAAGTAAAAATGCATCGAAACGAAGGAAATATGAATCGAAATGAAGTAAATATGCATCAAAATAAAGTAAATATGCATCAGAACGAAGGAAATGTTGATCGTAATGAAGTAAATATGCATCAAAATGAAGTACATATGCATCGAAACGAAGGAAATGCTGATCGAAATGAAGTAAATATGCAACGAAACGAAGGAAATGTTGAATGTAATTAAGTAAATATGCATCAAAACGTAGAAAATATGCATAGAGACGAAGGAAATATACATCGAAACTAAGTAAATTTGCATCAAAATATACATCAAAATGAAGTGAATATGCTTCGAAACGAAGAAAATATTTAACGAAATGAAGTAAATAAGCATCAAAATGAAGTAAATATGCATCGAAACGAAGGAAATATTGATCGTAATGAAATAAATATGCATTAAAACGAAGGAAATATTGATCGTAATGAAGTAAATATGCATCGATACGAAGAAAATGATGATTATAATGAAGTAAATATGCATCAAAATGAAGTACATATGCATCGAAAATGAAGTAAATGTTGATCGTAATGAAGTAAATATGCATCAAAATGAAGGAAATATGCATTGAAACGATGGAAATGGTGATCGTGTTGAAGTAAATATGCATCAAAATGAAGTAAATGTAGATCGAAACAAAGGAAATATGCATCGAAAAAAAGTAAATATACATCAAAATGAAGTAAATATACATCGAAACGAAGTAAATATACATCAAAATGAAGTAAATATACCTGGAAACGAAGGAAATATGCATCGAAACGAAAGAAATGTTGATCGTAATGAAGTAAATATACATCAAAATATGCATCAAAATATTCATAAAAATGAAGTAAATATGCATCAAAACGAAGGAAATGTTGATTGAAATGGTGTAAATATGCCACGAAACGAAGGAAATGTTGAATGTAATTAAGTAAATATTCATCAAAACGTAGAAAATATGCATCGAAACGAAGGAAATATACATCGAAACGAAGTAAATATGCATCAAAATATATATCAAAATGAAGTGAATATGCTTCGAAACGAAGAAAATATTGAATGTAATGAAGTAAAATGCATCAAAATGAAGTAAATATGCATCGAAACGAAGGAAATGATGATTGGAATGAAGTAAATATGCATCAAAATGAAGAACATATGCATCGAAACGAAAGAAATATACGTCGAAACGAAGGAAATGTTGATCGTAATGAAGTAAATATGCAACGAAATGAAGGAAATATGCATTGAAACGAAGGAAATGGTGAACGTAATGAAGTAAATATGCATCAAAATGAAGTAAATATGCATTGAAACGAAGGAAATGTAGATTGTAATGAAGTAAATTAGCATCAAAATGAAGTACATATGCATCGAAACGAAGGAAATGTTGATCGAAATAAAGTAAATATGCAACGAAACGAAGGAAATGTTGAATGTAATTAAGTAAATATGCATCAAAACGTAGAAAATATGCATAGAGACGAAGGAAATATACATAGAAACTAAGTAAATTAAATCAAAATATACATCAAAATGAAGTGAATATGCTTCAAAACGAAGAAAATGTTGAACGTAATGAAGTATATATGCATAAAAATGAAGTAAATATGCATCGAAATAAAGGAAATATTGATCGTAATGAAGTATATATGCAATAAAATGAACTAAATATGCATCGTTATGAAGGAAATGTTGATTGTAATGAAGTATATATGCATCAAAATGAAGTACATATGCAGCGAAACGAAAGAAATATACATCGAAACGAAGTAAATGTTGATCGTAATGAAGTAAATATGCATCAAAATGAATGAAATATGCATTGGAACAATGGAAATGATGATCGTATTGAAGTAAATATGCATCAAATGAAGTAAATATGGATCGAAATGAAGGAAATATGCATCGAAAAAAGTAAATATACATCAAAATGAAGTAAATATACATCGAAACGAAGTAAATATACATCAAAATGAAGTAAATATACCTCGAAACGAAGAAAATATGCATCAAAATGAAGGAAATATTGATCGTAATGAAGTAAATATATCAAAATATGCAGCAAAATATTCATCAAAATGAAGTACATATTCATCGAAACGAAGGAAATGTTGATCGAAATGAAGTAAATATGCAACAAAACGAAGGAAATGTTGAATGTAATTAAGTAAATATGCATCAAAACGTAGAAAATATGCATCGAAACGAAGAAAATATACATCGAAACGAAGTAAATATGCATCAAAATATACATCAAAATGAAGTGAATATGCTTCGAAACGAAGAAAATGTTGAACGTAATGAAGTAAAATGCATCAAAATAAAGTAAATATGCATCGAAACGAAGGAAATGATGATTGTAATGAAGTAAATATGCATCAAAATGAAGTACATATGCATCGAAACAATAGAAATATACGTCGAAACGAAGGAAATGAATGAAATATGCATTGAAACGAAGGAAATGGTGATCGTAATGAAGTAAATATGCATCAAAATGAAGTAAATATTCATCGAAACGAAGGATATATGCATCGAAAAAAGTAAATATACATTAAAATGAAGCAAATATACATCGAAACGAAATAAATATGCATCAAAATGAAGTAAATATACCTCAACACGAAGGAAATATGCACGAAACGAAGGAAATGTTGATCGTAATGAAGTAAATGTACATCAAAATATGCATCAAAATGAAGTAAATATGCATCGAAACGAAGGAAATGTTGATCGTAGTGAAGTAAATATGCATCATAATGAAGTAAAAATGCATCGAAACGAAGGAAATATGAATCGAAATGAAGTAAATATGCATCAAAATAAAGTAAATATGCATCAGAACGAAGGAAATGTTGATCGTAATGAAGTAAATATGCATCAAAATGAAGTACATATGCATCGAAACGAAGGAAATGCTGATCGAAATGAAGTAAATATGCAACGAAACGAAGGAAATGTTGAATGTAATTAAGTAAATATGCATCAAAACGTAGAAAATATGCATAGAGACGAAGGAAATATACATCGAAACTAAGTAAATTTGCATCAAAATATACATCAAAATGAAGTGAATATGCTTCGAAAAGAAGAAAATATTTAACTAAATGAAGTAAATAAGCATCAAAATGAAGTAAATATGCATCGAAACGAAGGAAATATTGATCGTAATGAAATAAATATGCATTAAAACGAAGGAAATATTGATCGTAATGAAGTAAATATGCATCGATACGAAGAAAATGATGATTATAATGAAGTAAATATGCATCAAAATGAAGTACATATGCATCGAAAATGAAGTAAATGTTGATCGTAATGAAGTAAATATGCATCAAAATGAAGGAAATATGCATTGAAACGATGGAAATGGTGATCGTGTTGAAGTAAATATGCATCAAAATGAAGTAAATGTAGATCGAAACAAAGGAAATATGCATCGAAAAAAAGTAAATATACATCAAAATGAAGTAAATATACATCGAAACGAAGTAAATATACATCAAAATGAAGTAAATATACCTGGAAACGAAGGAAATATGCATCGAAACGAAAGAAATGTTGATCGTAATGAAGTAAATATACATCAAAATATGCATCAAAATATTCATAAAAATGAAGTAAATATGCATCAAAACGAAGGAAATGTTGATTGAAATGGTGTAAATATGCCACGAAACGAAGGAAATGTTGAATGTAATTAAGTAAATATTCATCAAAACGTAGAAAATATGCATCGAAACGAAGGAAATATACATCGAAACGAAGTAAATATGCATCAAAATATATATCAAAATGAAGTGAATATGCTTCGAAACGAAGAAAATATTGAATGTAATGAAGTAAAATGCATCAAAATGAAGTAAATATGCATCGAAACGAAGGAAATGATGATTGGAATGAAGTAAATATGCATCAAAATGAAGAACATATGCATCGAAACGAAAGAAATATACGTCGAAACGAAGGAAATGTTGATCGTAATGAAGTAAATATGCAACGAAATGAAGGAAATATGCATTGAAACGAAGGAAATGGTGATCGTAATGAAGTAAATATGCATCAAAATGAAGTAAATATGCATTGAAACGAAGGAAATGTAGATTGTAATGAAGTAAATTAGCATCAAAATGAAGTACATATGCAACGAAACGAAGGAAATGTTGAATGTAATTAAGTAAATATGCATCAAAACGTAGAAAATATGCATAGAGACGAAGGAAATATACATAGAAACTAAGTAAATTTGAATCAAAATATACATCAAAATGAAGTGAATATGCTTCAAAACGAAGAAAATGTTGAACGTAATGAAGTATATATGCATAAAAATGAAGTATATATGCATCGAAATAAAGGAAATATTGATCGTAATGAAGTATATATGCGTTAAAATGAACTAAATATGCATCGTTATGAAGGAAATGTTGATTGTAATGAAGTATATATGCATCAAAATGAAGTACATATGCATCGAAACGAAAGAAATATACATCGAAACGAAGTAAATGTTGATCGTAATGAAGTAAATATGCATCAAAATGAATGAAATATGCATTGGAACAATGGAAATGATGATCGTATTGAAGTAAATATGCATCAAATGAAGTAAATATGGATCGAAACGAAGGAAATATGCATCGAAAAAAGTAAATATACATCAAAATGAAGTAAATATACATCGAAACGAAGTAAATATACATCAAAATGAAGTAAATATACCTCGAAACGAAGAAAATATGCATCAAAATGAAGGAAATATTGATCGTAATGAAGTAAATATATCAAAATATGCAGCAAAATATTCATCAAAATGAAGTACATATTCATCGAAACGAAGGAAATGTTGATCGAAATGAAGTAAATATGCAACAAAACGAAGGAAATGTTGAATGTAATTAAGTAAATATGCATCAAAACGTAGAAAATATGCATCGAAACGAAGGAAATATACATCGAAACGAAGTAAATATGCATCAAAATATACATCAAAATGAAGTGAATATGCTTCGAAACGAAGAAAATGTTGAATGTAATGAAGTAAAATGCATCAAAATAAAGTAAATATGCATCGAAACGAAGGAAATGATGATTGTAATGAAGTAAATATGCATCAAAATGAAGTACATATGCATCGAAACAATAGAAATATACGTCGAAACGAAGGAAATGAATGAAATATGCATTGAAACGAAGGAAATGGTGATCGTAATGAAGTAAATATGCATCAAAATGAAGTAAATATTCATCGAAACGAAGGATATATGCATCGAAAAAAGTAAATATACATTAAAATGAAGCAAATATACATCGAAATGAAATAAATATGCATCAAAATGAAGTAAATATGCATCGAAACGAAGGAAATGTTGATCGTAGTGAAGTAAATATGCATCATAATGAAGTAAAAATGCATCGAAACGAAGGAAATATGAATCGAAATGAAGTAAATATGCATCAAAATAAAGTAAATATGCATCAGAACGAAGGAAATGTTGATCGTAATGAAGTAAATATGCATCAAAATGAAGTACATATGCATCGAAATGAAGGAAATGTTGATCGAAATGAAGTAAATATGCAACGAAACGAAAGAAATGTTGAATGTAATTAAGTAAATATGCATCAAAACATAGAAAATATGCAAAGAGACGAAGGAAATATACATCGAAACTAAGTAAATTTGCATCAAAATATACATCAAAATGAAGTGAATATGCTTCAAAACGAAGAAAATGTTTAACGAAATGAAGTAAATATGCATCAAAATGAAGTAAATATGCTTCGAAACGAAGGAAATATTGATCGTAATGGAATAAATATTTATCAAAATGAACTAAATATGCATCGATACGAAGAAAATGTTGATTGTAATGAAGTAAATATGCATCAAAATGAAGTACATATGCATCGAAACGAAAGAAATATCCATCGAAACGAAGTAAATGTTGATCGTAATGAAGTAAATATGCATCAAAATGAAGGAAATATGCATTGAAACGATGGAAATGGTGATCGTATTGAAGTAAATATGCATCAAAATAAAGTAAATATGGATCGAAACGAAGGAAATATGCATCGAAAAAAAGTAAATATACATCAAAATGAAGTAAATATACATCGAAACGAAGTAAATATACATCAAAATGAAGTAAATATACCTGGAAACGAAGGAAATATGCATCGAAACGAAAGAAATGTTGATCGTAATGAAGTAAATATACATCAAAATATGCATCAAAATATTCATAAAAATGAAGTAAATATGCATCGAAACGAAGGAAATGTTGATCGAAATGGAGTAAATATGCAACGAAACGAAGGAAATGTTGAATGTAATTAAGTAAATATTCATCAAAACGTAGAAAATATGCATCGAAACGAAGAAAATATACTTCGAAACGAAGTAAATATGCATCAAAATATACATCAAAATGAAGAGAATATGCTTCGAAACGAAGAAAATGTTGAACGTAATGAAGTAAAATGCATCAAAATGAAGTAAATATGCATCGAAACGAAGGAAATGATGATTGTAATGAAGTAAATATGCATCAAAATGAAGTACATATGCATCGAAACGAAAGAAATATACGTTGAAACGAAGGAAATGTTGATTGTAATGAAGTAAATATGCAACGAAATGAAGGAAATATGCATTGAAACGAAGGAAATGGTGATCGTAATGAAGTAAATATGCATCAAAATGAAGTAAATATTCATCGAAACGAAGGATATATGCATCGAAAAAAGTAAATATACATTAAAATGAAGCAAATATACATCGAAACGAAATAAATATGCATCAAAATGAAGTAAATATACCTCAAAACGAAGGAAATATGCACGAAACGAAGGAAATGTTGATCGTAATGAAGTAAATGTACATCAAAATATGCATCAAAATGAAGTAAATATGCATCGAAACGAAGGAAATGTTGATCGTAGTGAAGTAAATATGCATCATAATGAAGTAAAAATGCATCGAAACGAAGGAAATATGAATCAAAATGAAGTAAATATGCATCAAAATAAAGTAAATATGCATCAGAACGAAGGAAATGTTGATCGTAATGAAGAAAATAGTACATATGCATCGAAACGAAGGAAATGTTGATCGAAATGAAGTAAATATGCAACGAAACGAAAGAAATGTTGAATGTAATTAAGTAAATATGCATCAAAACATAGAAAATATGCAAAGAGACGAAGGAAATATACATCGAAACTAAGTAAATTTGCATCAAAATATACATCAAAATGAAGTGAATATGCTTCGAAACGAAGAAAATGTTTAACGAAATGAAGTAAATATGCATCAAAATGAAGTAAATATGCTTCGAAACGAAGGATATATTGATCGTAATGGAAAAAATATGCATTAAAATGAACTAAATATGCATCGATACGAAGAAAATGTTGATTGTAATGAAGTAAATATGCATCAAAATGAAGTACATATGCATCGAAACGAAAGAAATATCCATCGAAACGAAGTAAATGTTGATCGTAATGAAGTAAATATGCATCAAAATGAAGGAAATATGCATTGAAACGATGGAAATGGTAATCGTATTGAAGTAAATATGCATCAAAATGAAGTAAATATGGATCGAAACGAAAGAAATATGCATCGAAAAAAAGTAAATATACATCAAAATGAAGTAAATATACATCGAAACGAAGTAAATATACATCAAAATGAAGTAAATATACCTGGAAACGAAGGAAATATGCATCGAAACGAAAGAAATGTTGATCGTAATGAAGTAAATATACATCAAAATATGCATCAAAATATTCATAAAAATGAAGTAAATATGCATCGAAACGAAGGAAATGTTGATCGAAATGGAGTAAATATGCAACGAAACGAAGGAAATGTTGAATGTAATTAAGTAAATATTCATCAAAACGTAGAAAATATGCATCGAAACGAAGAAAATATACTTCGAAACGAAGTAAATATGCATCAAAATATACATCAAAATGAAGAGAATATGCTTCGAAACGAAGAAAATGTTGAACGTAATGAAGTAAAATGCATCAAAATGAAGTAAATATGCATCGAAACGAAGGAAATGATGATTGTAATGAAGTAAATATGCATCAAAATGAAGTACATATGCATCAAAATGAAAGAAATATACGTTGAAACGAAGGAAATGTTGATTGTAATGAAGTAAATATGCAACGAAATGAAGGAAATATGCATTGAAACGAAGGAAATGGTGATCGTAATGAAGTAAATATGCATCAAAATGAAGTAAATATTCATCGAAACGAAGGATATATGCATCGAAAAAAGTAAATATACATTAAAATGAAGCAAATATACATCGAAACGAAATAAATATGCATCAAAATGAAGTAAATATACCTCAAAACGAAGGAAATATGCACGAAACGAAGGAAATGTTGATCGTAATGAAGTAAATGTACATCAAAATATGCATCAAAATGAAGTAAATATGCATCGAAACGAAGGAAATGTTGATCGTAGTGAAGTAAATATGCATCATAATGAAGTAAAAATGCATCGAAACGAAGGAAATATGAATCAAAATGAAGTAAATATGCATCAAAATAAAGTAAATATGCATCAGAACGAAGGAAATGTTGATCGTAATGAAGAAAATATGTATCAAAATGAAGTACATATGCATCGAAACGAAGGAAATGTTGATCGAAATGAAGTAAATATGCAACGAAACGAAAGAAATGTTGAATGTAATTAAGTAAATATGCATCAAAACATAGAAAATATGCAAAGAGACGAAGGAAATATACATCGAAACTAAGTAAATTTGCATCAAAATATACATCAAAATGAAGTGAATATGCTTCGAAACGAAGAAAATGTTTAACGAAATGAAGTAAATATGCATCAAAATGAAGTAAATATGCTTCGAAACGAAGGATATATTGATCGTAATGGAAAAAATATGTATTAAAATGAACTAAATATGCATCGATACGAAGAAAATGTTGATTGTAATGAAGTAAATATGCATCAAAATGAAGTACATGTGCATCGAAACGAAAGAAATATCCATCGAAACGAAGTAAATGTTGATCGTAATGAAGTAAATATGCATCAAAATGAAGGAAATATGCATTGAAACGATGGAAATGGTAATCGTATTGAAGTAAATATGCATCAAAATGAAGTAAATATGGATCGAAACGAAGGAAATATGCATCGAAAAAAAGTAAATATACATCAAAATGAAGTAAATATACATCGAAACGAAGTAAATATACATCAAAATGAAGTAAATATACCTGGAAACGAAGGAAATATGCATCGAAACGAAAGAAATGTTGATCGTAATGAAGTAAATATACATCAAAATATGCATCAAAATATTCATAAAAATGAAGTAAATATGCATCGAAACGAAGGAAATGTTGATCGAAATGGAGTAAATATGCAACGAAACGAAGGAAATGTTGAATGTAATTAAGTAAATATTCATCAAAACGTAGAAAATATGCATCGAAACGAAGAAAATATACTTCGAAACGAAGTAAATATGCATCAAAATATACATCAAAATGAAGAGAATATGCTTCGAAACGAAGAAAATGTTGAACGTAATGAAGTAAAATGCATCAAAATGAAGTAAATATGCATCGAAACGAAGGAAATGATGATTGTAATGAAGTAAATATGCATCAAAATGAAGTACATATGCATCGAAACGAAAGAAATATACGTTGAAACGAAGGAAATGTTGATTGTAATGAAGTAAATATGCAACGAAATGAAGGAAATATGCATTGAAACGAAGGAAATGGTGATCGTAATAAAGTAAATATGCATCAAAATGAAGTAAATATTCATCGAAACGAAGGATATATGCATCGAAAAAAGTAAATATACATTAAAATGAAGCAAATATACATCGAAACGAAATAAATATGCATCAAAATGAAGTAAATATACCTCAAAACGAAGGAAATATGCACGAAACGAAGGAAATGTTGATCGTAATGAAGTAAATGTACATCAAAATATGCATCAAAATGAAGTAAATATGCATCGAAACGAAGGAAATGTTGATCGTAGTGAAGTAAATATGCATCATAATGAAGTAAAAATGCATCGAAACGAAGGAAATATGAATCAAAATGAAGTAAATATGCATCAAAATAAAGTAAATATGCATCAGAACGAAGGAAATGTTGATCGTAATGAAGAAAATATGTATCAAAATGAAGTACATATGCATCGAAACGAAGGAAATGTTGATCGAAATGAAGTAAATATGCAACGAAACGAAAGAAATGTTGAATGTAATTAAGTAAATATGCATCAAAACATAGAAAATATGCAAAGAGACGAAGGAAATATACATCGAAACTAAGTAAATTTGCATCAAAATATACATCAAAATGAAGTGAATATGCTTCGAAACGAA
Source organism: Pogostemon cablin (assembly GCA_023678885.1). NCBI lineage: Eukaryota > Viridiplantae > Streptophyta > Magnoliopsida > Lamiales > Lamiaceae > Pogostemon > Pogostemon cablin. The sequence goes on from CM042984.1 coordinate 14,887,006, forward strand.
GAAAATGTTTAACGAAATGAAGTAAATATGCATCAAAATGAAGTAAATATGCTTCGAAACGAAGGATATATTGATCGTAATGGAAAAAATATGCATTAAAATGAACTAAATATGCATCGATACGAAGAAAATGTTGATTGTAATGAAGTAAATATGCATCAAAATGAAGTACATATGCATCGAAACGAAAGAAATATCCATCGAAACGAAGTAAATGTTGATCGTAATGAAGTAAATATGCATCAAAATGAAGGAAATATGCATTGAAACGATGGAAATGGTAATCGTATTGAAGTAAATATGCATCAAAATGAAGTAAATATGGATCGAAACGAAGGAAATATGCATCGAAAAAAAGTAAATATACATCAAAATGAAGTAAATATACATCGAAACGAAGTAAATATACATCAAAATGAAGTAAATATACCTGGAAACGAAGGAAATATGCATCGAAACGAAAGAAATGTTGATCGTAATGAAGTAAATATACATCAAAATATGCATCAAAGTATTCATAAAAATGAAGTAAATATGCATAGAAACGAAGGAAATGTTGATCGAAATGGAGTAAATATGCAACGAAACGAAGGAAATGTTGAATGTAATTAAGTAAATATTCATCAAAACGTAGAAAATATGCATCGAAACGAAGAAAATATACTTCGAAACGAAGTAAATATGCATCAAAATATACATCAAAATGAAGAGAATATGCTTCGAAACGAAGAAAATGTTGAACGTAATGAAGTAAAATGCATCAAAATGAAGTAAATTTGCATCGAAACGAAGGAAATGATGATTGTAATGAAGTAAATATGCATCAAAATGAAGTACATATGCATCAAAACGAAAGAAATATACGTTGAAACGAAGGAAATGTTGATTGTAATGAAGTAAATATGCAACGAAATGAAGGAAATATGCATTGAAACGAAGGAAATGGTGATCGTAATGAAGTAAATATGCATCAAAATGAAGTAAATATTCATCGAAACGAAGGATATATGCATCGAAAAAAGTAAATATACATTAAAATGAAGCAAATATACATCGAAACGAAATAAATATGCATCAAAATGAAGTAAATATACCTCAAAACGAAGGAAATATGCACGAAACGAAGGAAATGTTGATCGTAATGAAGTAAATGTACATCAAAATATGCATCAAAATGAAGTAAATATGCATCGAAACGAAGGAAATGTTGATCGTAGTGAAGTAAATATGCATCATAATGAAGTAAAAATGCATCGAAACGAAGGAAATATGAATCGAAATGAAGTAAATATGCATCAAAATAAAGTAAATATGCATCAGAACGAAGGAAATGTTGATCGTAATGAAGTAAATATGCATCAAAATGAAGTACATATGCATCGAAACGAAGGAAATGTTGATCGAAATGAAGTAAATATGCAACGGAACGAAAGAAATGTTGAATGTAATTAAGTAAATATGCATCTAAACATAGAAAATATGCAAAGAGACGAAGGTAATATACATCGAAACTAAGTAAATTTGCATCAAAATATACATCAAAATGAAGTGAATATGCTTCGAAACGAAGAAAATGTTTAATGAAATGAAGTAAATATGCATCAAAATGAAGTAAATATGCTTCGAAACGAAGGAAATATTGATCGTAATGGAATAAATATGTATTAAAATGAACTAAATATGCATCGATACGAAGAAAATGTTGATTGTAATGAAGTAAATATGCATCAAAATGAAGTACATATGCATCGAAACGAAAGAAATATCCATCGAAACGAAGTAAATGTTGATCGTAATGAAGTAAATATGCATCAAAATGAAGGAAATATGCATTGAAACGATGGAAATGGTGATCGTATTGAAGTAAATATGCATCAAAATAAAGTAAATATGGATCAAAACGAAGGAAATATGCATCGAAAAAAAGTAAATATATATCAAAATGAAGTAAATATACATCGAAACGAAGTAAATATACATCAAAATGAAGTAAATATACCTGGAAACGAAGGATATATGCATCGAAACGAAAGAAATGTTGATCGTAATGAAGTAAATATACATCAAAATATGCATCAAAATATTCATAAAAATGAAGTAAATGTGCATCGAAACGAAGGAAATGTTGATCGAAATGGAGTAAATATGCAACGAAACGAAGGAAATGTTGAATGTAATTAAGTAAATATTCATCAAAACGTAGAAAATATGCATCGAAACGATGAAAATATACATCGAAACGAAGTAAATATGCATCAAAATATACATCAAAATGAAGTGAATATGCTTCGAAACGAAAGAAATGATGATTGTAATGAAGTAAATATGCATCAAAATGAAGTACATATGCATCGAAACGAAAGAAATATACGTTGAAACGAAGGAAATGTTGATCGTAATGAAGTAAATATGCAACGAAATGAAGGAAATATGCATTGAAACGAAGGAAATGGTGATCGTAATGAAGTAAATATGCATCAAAATTAAGTAAATATGCATAGAAACGAAGGATATATGCATCGAAAAAAAGTAAATATACATTAAAATGAAGTAAATATACATCGAAACGAAGTAAATATGCATCGAAATGAAGTAAATATGCATAGAAACGAAGGATATATGCATCGAAAAAAAGTAAATATACACTAAAATGAAGTAAATATACATCGAAACAAAGTAAATATGCATCAAAATGAAGTAAATATACCTCGAAACGAAGGAAATACGCATCAAAACGAAGGAAATGTTGATCGTAATGAAGTAAATGTACATCAAAATATGCATCAAAATGAAGTAAATATGCATCGAAACGAAGGAAATGTTGATCGTAATGAAGTAAATATGCATCAAAATGAAGTAAATATGATCGAAACGAAGGAAATGTTGATTGAAATGGAGTAAATATGCAACGAAACAAAGGAAATGTTGAACGTAATGAAGTAAATATGCATCAAAATATACTTAAAAATTAAGAAAATATGCTTCAAAACGAAGGAAATGTTGAACTTAATGAAGTAAATATCCATCAAAATGATGTAAATATGCATTGAAACGAAGGAAATGTAGACTGTAATGAAGTAAATTTGCATCAAAATGAATTACATATGCATTGAAAAGAAGGAAATGTTGATCGAAATGAAGTAAATATGCAACGAAACGAAGGAAATGTTGAATGTAATTAAGTAAATATGCATCAAAACGTATAAAATATGCATAGAGACGAAGGAAATATACATCGAAACTAAGTAAATTTGAATCAAAATATACATCAAAATGAAGTGAATATGCTTCAAAACTAAGAAAAGTTGAACATAATGAAGTATATATGCATCAAAATGAAGTAAATATGCATCCAAATAAAGGAAATATTGATCGTAATGAAGTATATATGCATTAAATTGAACTAAATATGCATCGATATGAAGGAAATGTTGATTGTAATGAAGTATATATGCATCAAAATGAAGTACGTATGCATCGAAACGAAAGAAATATACATCGAAACGAAGTAAATGTTGATCGTAATGAAGTAAATATGCATCAAAATGAATGAAATATGCATTGGAACAATGGAAATGGTGATCGTATTGTAGTAAATATGCATCAAAATGAAGTAAATATACATCGAAACTAAGGAAATGTTGATTGTAATGAAGTAAATATGCATCCAAATGAAGTACATATGCATCGAAACGAAAGAAATATACGTCGAAACGAAGGAAATGTTATCGTAATGAAGTAAATATGCATCAAAATGAAGGAAATATGCATTGAAACGAAGGAAATGATGATCGTAATGAAGTAAATATGCATCAAAATTAAGAAAATATGCATCGAAACAAAGGATATACGCATCGAAAAAAGTAAATATACATCAAAATGAAGTAAATATACATCGAAACGAAATAAATATGCATCAAAATGAAGTAAATATACTTCAAAATGAAGGAAATACGCATCGAAACGAAAGAAATGTTGATCGTAATGAAGTAAATGTACATCAAAATATGCATCAAAATGAAGTAAATATGCATCGAAATGAAGGAAATATGAATCGAAATGAAGTAAATATGCATCAAAATGAAGTAAATAGGCATCGGAACGAAGGAAATGTTGATCGTGGTGAAGTAAATATGCATCAAAATGAAGTAAATATGATAGAAATGAAGGAAATGTTGATTAAAATGGAGTAAATATGCAACGAAACGAAGGAAATGTTGAACATAATGAAGTAAATATGCATCAAAATGAAGTAAATATGCATCGAAACGAAGTAAATGTAGATTGTAATGAAGTAAATTTGCATCAAAATGAAGTACATATGCATCGAAACGAAGGAAATGTTGATCGAAATGAAGTAAATATGCAACAAAACGAAGGAAATGTTGAATGTAATTAAGTAAATACGCATCAAAACGTAGAAAATATGCATCGAAACGATGGAAATATACATCGAAACGAAGTAAATATGCATCAAAATATACATCAAAATGAAGTGAATATGCTTCGAAACGAAGAAAATGTTGAACGTAATGAAGTAAAATGCATAAAAATAAAGTAAATATTCATCGAAACGAAGGAAATGATGATTGTAATGAAGTAAATATGCATCAAAATGAAGTACATATGCATAGAAACGAAAGAAATATACGTCGAAAAGAAGGAAATGTTGATCGTAATGAAGTAAATATGCAACGAAATGAAGGAAATATGCATTGAAACGAAGGAAATGGTGATCGTAATGAAGTAAATATGCATCAAAATGAAGTAAATATTCATCGAAACGAAGGATATATGCATCGAAAAAAAGTAAATATACATTAAAATGAAGCAAATATACATCGAAACGAAATAAATATGCATCAAAATGAAGTAAATATACCTCGAAACGAAGGAAATATGCACGAAACGAAGGAAATGTTGATCGTAATGAAGTAAATGTACATCAGAATATGCATCAAAATGAAGTAAATATGCATCATAATGAAGTAAAAATGCATCGAAACGAAGGAAATATGAATCGAAATGAAGTAAATATGCATCAAAATAAAGTAAATATGCATCAGAACGAAGGAAATGTTGATCGTAATGAAGTAAATATGCATCAAAATGAAGTACATATGCATCGAAACGAAGGAAATGTTGATCGAAATGAAGTATATATGCAACGAAACGAAGGAAATGTTGAATGTAATTTAGTAAATATGCATCAAAACATAGAAAATATGCAAAGAGACGAAGGAAATATACATCGAAACTAAGTAAATTTGCATCAAAATATACATCAAAATGAAGTGAATATGCTTCGAAACGAATAAAATGTTTAACGAAATGAAGTAAATATGCATCAAAATGAAGTAAATATGTTTCGAAACGAAGGAAATATTGATCGTAATGAAATAAATATGCATTAAAATGAACTAAATATGCATTGATACGAATAAAATGTTGATTGTAATGAAGTAAATATGCATCAAAATGAAGTACATATGCATCGAAACGAAAGAAATATACATCGAAACGAAGTAAATGTTGATCGTAATGAAGTAAATATGCATCAAAATGAAGGAAATATGCATTGAAACGATGGAAATGGTGATCCTATTGAAGTAAATATGCATCAAAATGAAGTAAATATGGATCGAAACGAAGGAAATATGCATCGAAAAAAAGTAAATATACATCAAAATGAAGTAAATATACATCAAAACGAAGTAAATATATATCAAAATGAAGTAAATATACCTGGAAACGAAGGAAATATGCATCGAAACGAAAGAAATGTTGATCGTAATGAAGTAAATATACATCAAAATATGCATCAAAATATTCATAAAAATGAAGTAAATATGCATCGAAACGAAGGAAATGTTGATCGAAATGGAGTAAATATGCAACAAAACGAAGGAAATGTTGAATGTAATTAAGTAAATATTCATCAAAACGTAAAAAATATGCATCGAAATGAAGGAAATATACATCGAAACGAAGTAAATATGCATCAAAATATACATCAAAATGAAGTGAATATACTTCGAAACGAAGAAAATGTTGAACGTAATGAAGTAAAATGCATCAAAATGACGTAAATATGCATCGAAACGAAGGAAATGATGATTGTAATGAAGTAAATATGCATCAAAATGAAGTACATATGCATCGAAACGAAAGAAATATACGTCGAAACGTAGGAAATGTTGATCGTAATGAAGTAAATATGCAATGAAATGAAGGAAATATGCATTGAAACGAAGAAAATGGTGATCATAATGAAGTAAATATGCATCAAAATGAAGTAAATATGCATAGAAACGAAGGATATATGCATCGAAAAAAAGTAAATATACATTAAAATGAAGTAAATATACATCGAAACGAAGTAAATATGCATCAAAATGATGTAAATATGCATAGAAACGAAGGATATATGCATCGAAAAAAGTAAATATACATTAAAATGAAGTAAATATACATCGAAACAAAGTAAATATGCATCAAAATGAAGTAAATATACCTCGAAACGAAGGAAATATGCACGAAACGAAGGAAATGTTGATCGTAATGAAGTAAATGTACATCAGAATATGCATCAAAATGAAGTAAATATGCATCATAATGAAGTAAAAATGCATCGAAACGAAGGAAATATGAATCGAAATGAAGTAAATATGCATCAAAATAAAGTAAATATGCATCAGAACGAAGGAAATGTTGATCGTAATGAAGTAAATATGCATCAAAATGAAGTACATATGCATCGAAACGAAGGAAATGTTGATCGAAATGAAGTATATATGCAACGAACCGAAGGAAATGTTGAATGTAATTTAGTAAATATGCATCAAAACGTAGAAAATATGCAAAGAGACGAAGGAAATATACATCGAAACTAAGTAAATTTGCATCAAAATATACATCAAAATGAAGTGAATATGCTTCGAAACGAATAAAATGTTTAACGAAATGAAGTAAATATGCATCAAAATGAAGTAAATATGCTTCGAAACGAAGGAAATATTGATCGTAATGAAATAAATATGCATTAAAATGAACTAAATATGCATTGATACGAATAAAATGTTGATTGTAATGAAGTAAATATGCATCAAAATGAAGTACATATGCATCGAAACGAAAGAAATATACATCGAAACGAAGTAAATGTTGATCGTAATGAAGTAAATATGCATCAAAATGAAGGAAATATGCATTGAAACGATGGAAATGGTGATCCTATTGAAGTAAATATGCATCAAAATGAAGTAAATATGGATCGAAACGAAGGAAATATGCATCGAAAAAAAGTAAATATACATCAAAATGAAGTAAATATACATCGAAACGAAGTAAATATATATCAAAATGAAGTAAATATACCTGGAAACGAAGGAAATATGCATCGAAACGAAAGAAATGTTGATCGTAATGAAGTAAATATACATCAAAATATGCATCAAAATATTCATAAAAATGAAGTAAATATGCATCGAAACGAAGGAAATGTTGATCGAAATGGAGTAAATATGCAACAAAACGAAGGAAATGTTGAATGTAATTAAGTAAATATTCATCAAAACGTAGAAAATATGCATCGAAATGAAGGAAATATACATCGAAACGAAGTAAATATGCATCAAAATATACATCAAAATGAAGTGAATATACTTCGAAACGAAGAAAATGTTGAACGTAATGAAGTAAAATGCATCAAAATGACGTAAATATGCATCGAAACGAAGGAAATGATGATTGTAATGAAGTAAATATGCATCAAAATGAAGTACATATGCATCGAAACGAAAGAAATATACGTCGAAACGTAGGAAATGTTGATCGTAATGAAGTAAATATGCAATGAAATGAAGGAAATATGCATTGAAACGAAGAAAATGGTGATCGTAATGAAGTAAATATGCATCAAAATGAAGTAAATATGCATAGAAACGAAGGATATATGCATCGAAAAAAAGTAAATATACATTAAAATGAAGTAAATATACATCGAAACGTAGTAAATATGCATCAAAATGATGTAAATATGCATAGAAACGAAGGATATATGCATCGAAAAAAGTAAATATACATTAAAATGATGTAAATATACATCGAAACAAAGTAAATATGCATCAAAATGAAGTAAATATACCTCGAAACGAAGGAAATATGCACGAAACGAAGGAAATGTTGATCGTAATGAAGTAAATGTACATCAGAATATGCATCAAAATGAAGTAAATATGCATCATAATGAAGTAAAAATGCATCGAAACGAAGGAAATATGAATCGAAATGAAGTAAATATGCATCAAAATAAAGTAAATATGCATCAGAACGAAGGAAATGTTGATCGTAATGAAGTAAATATGCATCAAAATGAAGTACATATGCATCGAAACGAAGGAAATGTTGATCGAAATGAAGTATATATGCAACGAACCGAAGGAAATGTTGAATGTAATTTAGTAAATATGCATCAAAACGTAGAAAATATGCAAAGAGACGAAGGAAATATACATCGAAACTAAGTAAATTTGCATCAAAATATACATCAAAATGAAGTGAATATGCTTCGAAACGAATAAAATGTTTAACGAAATGAAGTAAATATGCATCAAAATGAAGTAAATATGCTTCGAAACGAAGGAAATATTGATCGTAATGAAATAAATATGCATTAAAATGAACTAAATATGCATTGATACGAATAAAATGTTGATTGTAATGAAGTAAATATGCATCAAAATGAAGTACATATGCATCGAAACGAAAGAAATATACATCGAAACGAAGTAAATGTTGATCGTAATGAAGTAAATATGCATCAAAATGAAGGAAATATGCATTGAAACGATGGAAATGGTGATCCTATTGAAGTAAATATGCATCAAAATGAAGTAAATATGGATCGAAACGAAGGAAATATGCATCGAAAAAAAGTAAATATACATCAAAATGAAGTAAATATACATCGAAACGAAGTAAATATATATCAAAATGAAGTAAATATACCTGGAAACGAAGGAAATATGCATCGAAACGAAAGAAATGTTGATCGTAATGAAGTAAATATACATCAAAATATGCATCAAAATATTCATAAAAATGAAGTAAATATGCATCGAAACGAAGGAAATGTTGATCGAAATGGAGTAAATATGCAACAAAACGAAGGAAATGTTGAATGTAATTAAGTAAATATTCATCAAAACGTAGAAAATATGCATCGAAATGAAGGAAATATACATCGAAACGAAGTAAATATGCATCAAAATATACATCAAAATGAAGTGAATATACTTCGAAACGAAGAAAATGTTGAACGTAATGAAGTAAAATGCATCAAAATGACGTAAATATGCATCGAAACGAAGGAAATGATGATTGTAATGAAGTAAATATGCATCAAAATGAAGTACATATGCATCGAAACGAAAGAAATATACATCGAAACGTAGGAAATGTTGATCGTAATGAAGTAAATATGCAATGAAATGAAGGAAATATGCATTGAAACGAAGAAAATGGTGATCGTAATGAAGTAAATATGCATCAAAATGAAGTAAATATGCATAGAAACGAAGGATATATGCATCGAAAAAAAGTAAATATACATTAAAATGAAGTAAATATACATCGAAACGAAGTAAATATGCATTAAAATGATGTAAATATGCATAGAAACGAAGGATATATGCATCGAAAAAAGTAAATATACATTAAAATGAAGTAAATATACATCGAAACAAAGTAAATATGCATCAAAATGAAGTAAATATACCTCGAAACGAAGGAAATACGCATCAAAACGAAGAAAATGTTGATCGTAATGAAGTAAATGTACATCAAAATATGCATCAAAATGAAGTAAATATACATCGAAACGAAGGAAATGTTGATCGTAGTGAAGTAAATATGCATTATAATGAAGTAAAAATGCATCGAAACGAAGGAAATATGAATCGAAATGAATTAAATATGCATCAAAATGAAGTAAATAGGCATCGGAACGAAGGAAATGTTGATCGTAATGAAGTAAATATGCATCAAAATGAAGTAAATATGATCGAAACGAAGGAAATGTTGATTGAAATGGAGTAAATATGCAACGAATCGAAGGAAATGTTGAACGTAATGAAGTAAATATGCATCAAAATATACTTCAAAATTAAGAAAATATGCTTCAAAACGAAGGAAATGTTGAACTTAATGAAATAAATATGCATCAAAATGAAGTAAATATGCATTGAAACGAAGGAAATATTGATCGAAATGAAGTAAATATGCAACGAAAAGAAGGAAATGTTGAATGTAATTAAGTAAATATGCATCAAAACGTAGAAAATATGCATAGAGACTAAGGAAATATACATCGAAACTAAGTAAATTTGAATCAAAATATAAATCAAAATGAAGTGAATATTCTTCAAAACGAAGAAAATGTTGAACGTAATTAAGTATATATGAATCAAAATGAAGTAAATATGCATCGAAATGAAGGAAATATTGATCGTAATGAAGTAAATATGCATTAAAATGAACTAAATATGCATCGATATGAAGGAAATGTTGATTGTAATGAAGTATATATGCATCAAAATGAAGTACATATGAATCGAAACGAAAGAAATATACATCGAAACGAAGTAAATGTTGATCGTAATGAAGTAAATATGCATCAAAATGAAGGAAATATGCATTGAAACGATGGAATTGGAGATCGTGTTGAAGTAAATATGCATAAAAATGAAGTAAATATGGATCGAAACGAAGGAAATATGCATCGAAAAAAAGTAAATATACATCAAAATGAAGTAAATATACATCGAAACGAAGTAAATATACATCAAAATGAAGTAAATATACCTGGAAACGAAGAAAATATGCATCGAAACGAAAGAAATGTTGATCGTAATGAAGTAAATATACATCAAAATATGCATCAAAATATTCATAAAAATGAAGTAAATATGCATCGAAACGAAGGAAATGTTGATCGAAATGGAGTACATATGCAACGAAACGAAGGAAATGTTGAATGTAATTAAGTAAATATTCATCAAAACGTAGAAAATATGCATCGAAATGAATGAAATATACATCGAAACAAAGTAAATATGCATCAAAATATACATCAAAATGAAGTGAATATGCTTCGAAACGAAGAAAATGTTGAACGTAATGAAGTAAAATGCATCAAAATGAAGTAAATATGCATTGAGACGAAGGAAATGATGATTGTAATGAAGTAAATATGCATCAAAATGAAGTACATATGCATCGAAACGATAGAAATATACGTCGAAACGAAGGAAATGTTGATCGTAATGAAGTAAATATGCAAAGAAATGAAGAAAATATACATTGAAACGAAGGAAATGGTGATCGTAATGAAGTAAATATGCATAGAAACGAAGGATATATGCATCGAAAAAAGTAAATATACATTAAAATGAAGTAAATATACATCGAAACGAAGTAAATATGCATCAAAATGAAGTAAATATGCATAGAAACGAAGGATATATGCATTAAAAAAAAGTAAATATACATTTAAATTAAGTAAATATACATCGAAACAAAGTAAATATGCATCAAAATGAAGTAAATATACCTCGAAACGAAGGAAATACGCATCAAAACGAAGGAAATGTTGATCGTAATGAAGTAAATGTACATTAAAATATGCATCAAAATGAAGTAAATATGCATCGAAACGAAGGAAATGTTGATCGTAGTGAAGTAAATATGCATTATAATGAAGTAAAAATGCATCGAAACGAAGGAAATATGAATCGAAATGAAGTAAATATGCATCAAAATAAAGTAAATAGGCATCGGAACGAAGGAAATGTTGATCGTAATGAAGTAAATATGCATCAAAATAAAGTAAATATGATCGAAACGAAGGAAATGTTGATTGAAATGGAGTAAATATGCAACGAAATGAAAGAAATGTTGAACGTAATGAAGTAAATATGCATCAAAATATACTTCGAAATTAAGAAAATATGCTTCAAAACGAAGAAAACGTTGAACTTAATGAAGTAAATATGCATCAAAATGAAGTAAATATGCACTGAAACGAAGGAAATGTAGATTGTAATGAAGTAAATTTGCATCAAAATGAAGTACATATGCATCGAAACGAAGGAAATGTTGATCGAAATGAAGTAAATATGCAACGAAACGAAGGAAATGTTGAATGTAATTAAGTAAATATGCATCAAAACGTAGAAAATATGCATAGAGACGAAGGAAATATACATCGAAACTAAGTAAATTTGAATCAAAATATACATCAAAATGAAGTGAATATGCTTCAAAACGAAGAAAATGTTGAACGTAATGAAGTATATATGCATCAAAATGAAGTAAATATGCATCGAAATAAAGGAAATATTGATCGTAATGAAGTATATATGCATCAAAATGAACTAAATATGCATCGATATGAAGGAAATATTTATTGTAATGAAGTATATATGCATCAAAATGAAGTACATATGCATCGAAACGAAGGAAATATACATCGAAACAAAGTAAATGTTGATCGTAATGAAGTAAATATGCATCAAAATGAAGGAAATATGCATTGGAACAATGGAAATGGTGATCGTATTGAAGTAAATATGCATCAAATGAAGTAAATATGGATCGAAACGAAGGAAATATGCATCGAAAAAAGTAAATATACATCAAAATGAAGAAAATATACATCGAAACGAAGTAAATATACATCAAATTGAAGTAAATATACCTCGAAACGAAGGAAATATGCATCGAAACGAAGGAAATGTTGATCGTAATGAAGTAAATATATATCAAAATATGCAATAAAATATTCATCAAAATGAAGAAAATATGCATCGAAACGAAGGAAATGTTGATCGAAATGGTGTGAATATGAAACAAAACGAAGGAATTGTTGAATGTAATTAAGTAAATATTCATCAAAACGTAGAAAATAAGCATCGAAACGAAGGAAATATACATCGAAACGAAGTAAATATGCATCAAAATATATATCAAAATGAAGTGAATATGCTTCGAAACGAAGAAAATGTTGAACGTAATGAAGTAAAATGCATCAAAATGAAGTAAATATGCATCGAAACGAAGGAAATATTGAAATTATTAAAGTAAATATGCATCAAAATGAAGTAAATATACATCGAAACTAAGGAAATGTTGATTGTAATGAAGTAAATATGCATCAAAATGAAGTAAATATGCATCAAAATGAAGTAAATATGATAGAAATGAAGGAAATGTTGATTAAAATGGAGTAAATATGCAACGAAACGAAGGAAATGTTGAACATAATGAAGTAAATATGCATCAAAATGAAGTAAATATGCATCGAAATGAAGGAAATGTAGATTGTAATGAAGTAAATTTGCATCAAAATGAAGTACATATGCATCGAAACGAAGGAAATGTTGATCGAAATGAAGTAAATATGCAACAAAACGAAGGAAATGTTGAATGTAATTAAGTAAATACGCATCAAAACGTAGAAAATATGCATCGAAACGATGGAAATATACATCGAAACGAAGTAAATATGCATCAAAATATACATCAAAATGAAGTGAATATGCTTCGAAACGAAGAAAATGTTGAACGTAATGAAGTAAAATGCATCAAAATAAAGTAAATATGCATCGAAACGAAGGAAATGATGATTGTAATGAAGTAAATATGCATCAAAATGAAGTACATATGCATAGAAACGAAAGAAATATACGTCGAAAAGAAGGAAATGTTGATCGTAATGAAGTAAATATGCAACGAAATGAAGGAAATATGCATTGAAACGAAGGAAATGGTGATCGTAATGAAGTAAATATGCATCAAAATGAAGTAAATATTCATCGAAACGAAGGATATATGCATCGAAAAAAAGTAAATATACATTAAAATGAAGCAAATATACATCGAAACGAAAAAAATATGCATCAAAATGAAGTAAATATACCTCGAAACGAAGGAAATATGCACGAAACGAAGGAAATGTTGATCGTAATGAAGTAAATGTACATCAAAATATGCATCAAAATGAAGTAAATATGCATCGAAACGAAGGAAATGTTGATCGTAGTGAAGTAAATATGCATCATAATGAAGTAAAAATGCATCGAAACGAAGGAAATATGAATCGAAATGAAGTAAATATGCATCAAAATAAAGTAAATATGCATCAGAACGAAGGAAATGTTGATCGTAATGAAGTAAATATGCATCAAAATGAAGTACATATGCATCGAAACGAAGGAAATGTTGATCGAAATGAAGTAAATATGCAACGAAACGAAGAAAATGTTGAATGTAATTTAGTAAATATGCATCAAAACGTAGAAAATATGCAAAGAGACGAAGGAAATATACATCGAAACTAAGTAAATTTGCATCAAAATATACATCAAAATGAAGTGAATATGCTTCGAAACGAATAAAATGTTTAACGAAATGAAGTAAATATGCATCAAAATGAAGTAAATATGCTTCGAAACGAAGGAAATATTGATCGTAATGAAATAAATATGCATTAAAATGAACTAAATATGCATCGATACGAATAAAATGTTGATTGTAATGAAGTAAATATGCATCAAAATGAAGTACATATGCATCGAAACGAAAGAAATATACATCGAAACGAAATAAATGTTGATCGTAATGAAGTAAATATGCATCAAAATGAAGGAAATATGCATTGAAACGATGGAAATGGTGATCCTATTGAAGTAAATATGCATCAAAATGAAGTAAATATGGATCGAAACGAAGGAAATATGCATCGAAAAAAAGTAAATATACATCAAAATGAAGTAAATATACATCGAAACGAAGTAAATATACATCAAAATGAAGTAAATATACCTGGAAACGAAGGAAATATGCATCGAAACGAAAGAAATGTTGATCGTAATGAAGTAAATATACATCAAAATATGCATCAAAATATTCATAAAAATGAAGTAAATATGCATCGAAACGAAGGAAATGTTGATCGAAATGGAGTAAATATGCAACGAAACGAAGGAAATGTTGAATGTAATTAAGTAAATATTCATCAAAACGTAGAAAATATGCATCGAAATGAATGAAATATACATCGAAACAAAGTAAATATGCATCAAAATATACATCAAAATGAAGTGAATATGCTTCGAAACGAAGAAAATGTTGAACGTAATGAAGTAAAATGCATCAAAATGAAGTAAATATGCATTGAGACGAAGGAAATGATGATTGTAATGAAGTAAATATGCATCAAAATGAAGTACATATGCATCGAAACGATAGAAATATACGTCGAAACGAAGGAAATGTTGATCGTAATGAAGTAAATATGCAAAGAAATGAAGAAAATATACATTGAAACGAAGGAAATGGTGATCGTAATGAAGTAAATATGCATAGAAACGAAGGATATATGCATCGAAAAAAGTAAATATACATTAAAATGAAGTAAATATACATCGAAACGAAGTAAATATGCATCAAAATGAAGTAAATATGCATAGAAACGAAGGATATATGCATTAAAAAAAAGTAAATATACATTTAAATTAAGTAAATATACATCGAAACAAAGTAAATATGCATCAAAATGAAGTAAATATACCTCGAAACGAAGGAAATACGCATCAAAACGAAGGAAATGTTGATCGTAATGAAGTAAATGTACATTAAAATATGCATCAAAATGAAGTAAATATGCATCGAAACGAAGGAAATGTTGATCGTAGTGAAGTAAATATGCATTATAATGAAGTAAAAATGCATCGAAACGAAGGAAATATGAATCGAAATGAAGTAAATATGCATCAAAATAAAGTAAATAGGCATCGGAACGAAGGAAATGTTGATCGTAATGAAGTAAATATGCATCAAAATAAAGTAAATATGATCGAAACGAAGGAAATGTTGATTGAAATGGAGTAAATATGCAACGAAATGAAAGAAATGTTGAACGTAATGAAGTAAATATGCATCAAAATATACTTCGAAATTAAAAAAATATGCTTCAAAACGAAGAAAACGTTGAACTTAATGAAGTAAATATGCATCAAAATGAAGTAAATATGCACTGAAACGAAGGAAATGTAGATTGTAATGAAGTAAATTTGCATCAAAATGAAGTACATATGCATCGAAACGAAGGAAATGTTGATCGAAATGAAGTAAATATGCAACGAAACGAAGGAAATGTTGAATGTAATTAAGTAAATATGCATCAAAACGTAGAAAATATGCATAGAGACGAAGGAAATATACATCGAAACTAAGTAAATTTGAATCAAAATATACATCAAAATGAAGTGAATATGCTTCAAAACGAAGAAAATGTTGAACGTAATGAAGTATATATGCATCAAAATGAAGTAAATATGCATCGAAATAAAGGAAATATTGATCGTAATGAAGTATATATGCATCAAAATGAACTAAATATGCATCGATATGAAGGAAATATTTATTGTAATGAAGTATATATGCATCAAAATGAAGTACATATGCATCGAAACGAAGGAAATATACATCGAAACAAAGTAAATGTTGATCGTAATGAAGTAAATATGCATCAAAATGAAGGAAATATGCATTGGAACAATGGAAATGGTGATCGTATTGAAGTAAATATGCATCAAATGAAGTAAATATGGATCGAAACGAAGGAAATATGCATCGAAAAAAGTAAATATACATCAAAATGAAGAAAATATACATCGAAACGAAGTAAATATACATCAAATTGAAGTAAATATACCTCGAAACGAAGGAAATATGCATCGAAACGAAGGAAATGTTGATCGTAATGAAGTAAATATATATCAAAATATGCAACAAAATATTCATCAAAATGAAGAAAATATGCATCGAAACGAAGGAAATGTTGATCGAAATGGTGTGAATATGAAACAAAACGAAGGAATTGTTGAATGTAATTAAGTAAATATTCATCAAAACGTAGAAAATAAGCATCGAAACGAAGGAAATATACATCGAAACGAAGTAAATATGCATCAAAATATATATCAAAATGAAGTGAATATGCTTCGAAACGAAGAAAATGTTGAACGTAATGAAGTAAAATGCATCAAAATGAAGTAAATATGCATCGAAACGAAGGAAATATTGAAATTATTAAAGTAAATATGCATCAAAATGAAGTAAATATACATCGAAACTAAGGAAATGTTGATTGTAATGAAGTAAATATGCATCAAAATGAAGTAAATATGCATCAAAATGAAGTAAATATGATAGAAATGAAGGAAATGTTGATTAAAATGGAGTAAATATGCAACGAAACGAAGGAAATGTTGAACATAATGAAGTAAATATGCATCAAAATGAAGTAAATATGCATCGAAATGAAGGAAATGTAGATTGTAATGAAGTAAATTTGCATCAAAATGAAGTACATATGCATCGAAACGAAGGAAATGTTGATCGAAATGAAGTAAATATGCAACAAAACGAA
The DNA here is from genome assembly GCA_023678885.1 of Pogostemon cablin. Lineage (NCBI taxonomy): Eukaryota > Viridiplantae > Streptophyta > Magnoliopsida > Lamiales > Lamiaceae > Pogostemon > Pogostemon cablin. Next base: position 14,904,500 of record CM042984.1, read on the forward strand.
GGAAATGTTGAATGTAATTAAGTAAATACGCATCAAAACGTAGAAAATATGCATCAAAACGATGGAAATATACATCGAAACGAAGTAAATATGCATCAAAATATACATCAAAATGAAGTGAATATGCTTCGAAACGAAGAAAATGTTGAACGTAATGAAGTAAAATGCATCAAAATAAAGTAAATATGCATCGAAACGAAGGAAATGATGATTGTAATGAAGTAAATATGCATCAAAATGAAGTACATATGCATAGAAACGAAAGAAATATACGTCGAAAAGAAGGAAATGTTGATCGTAATGAAGTAAATATGCAACGAAATGAAGGAAATATGCATTGAAACGAAGGAAATGGTGATCGTAATGAAGTAAATATGCATCAAAATGAAGTAAATATTCATCGAAACGAAGGATATATGCATCGAAAAAAAGTAAATATACATTAAAATGAAGCAAATATACATCGAAACGAAATAAATATGCATCAAAATGAAGTAAATATACCTCGAAACGAAGGAAATATGCACGAAACGAAGGAAATGTTGATCGTAATGAAGTAAATGTACATCAAAATATGCATCAAAATAAAGTAAATATGCATCGAAACGAAGGAAATGTTGATCGTAGTGAAGTAAATATGCATCATAATGAAGTAAAAATGCATCGAAACGAAGGAAATATGAATCGAAATGAAGTAAATATGCATCAAAATAAAGTAAATATGCATCAGAACGAAGGAAATGTTGATCGTAATGAAGTAAATATGCATCAAAATGAAGTACATATGCATCGAAACGAAGGAAATGTTGATCGAAATGAAGTAAATATGCAACGAAACGAAGAAAATGTTGAATGTAATTTAGTAAATATGCATCAAAACGTAGAAAATATGCAAAGAGACGAAGGAAATATACATCGAAACTAAGTAAATTTGCATCAAAATATACATCAAAATGAAGTGAATATGCTTCGAAACGAATAAAATGTTTAACGAAATGAAGTAAATATGCATCAAAATGAAGTAAATATGCTTCGAAACGAAGGAAATATTGATCGTAATGAAATAAATATGCATTAAAATGAACTAAATATGCATCGATACGAATAAAATGTTGATTGTAATGAAGTAAATATGCATCAAAATGAAGTACATATGCATCGAAACGAAAGAAATATACATCGAAACGAAATAAATGTTGATCGTAATGAAGTAAATATGCATCAAAATGAAGGAAATATGCATTGAAACGATGGAAATGGTGATCCTATTGAAGTAAATATGCATCAAAATGAAGTAAATATGGATCGAAACGAAGGAAATATGCATCGAAAAAAAGTAAATATACATCAAAATGAAGTAAATATACATCGAAACGAAGTAAATATACATCAAAATGAAGTAAATATACCTGGAAACGAAGGAAATATGCATCGAAACGAAAGAAATGTTGATCGTAATGAAGTAAATATACATCAAAATATGCATCAAAATATTCATAAAAATGAAGTAAATATGCATCGAAACGAAGGAAATGTTGATTGTAATGAAGTAAATATGCATCAAAATGAAGTACATATGCAACGAAACGAAAGAAATATACGTCGAAACGTAGGAAATGTTGATCGTAATGAAGTAAATATGCAACGAAATGAAGGAAATATGCATTGAAACGAAGAAAATGGTGATCGTAATGAAGTAAATATGCATCAAAATGAAGTAAATATGCATAGAAACGAAGGATATATGCATCGAAAAAAAGTAAATATACATTAAAATGAAGTAAATATACATCGAAACGAAGTAAATATGCATCAAAATGATGTAAATATGCATAGAAACGAAGGATATATGCATCGAAAAAAGTAAATATACATTAAGATGAAGTAAATATACATCGAAACAAAGTAAATATGCATCAAAATGAAGTAAATATACCTTCGAAACGAAGGAAATACGCATCAAAACGAAGGAAATGTTGATCGTAATGAAGTAAATGTACATCAAAATATGCATCAAAATTAAGTAAATATGCATCGAAACGAAGGAAATGTTGATCGTAGTGAAGTAAATATGCATTATAATGAAGTAAAAATGCATCGAAACGAAGGAAATATGAATCGAAATGAATTAAATATGCATCAAAATGAAGTAAATAGGCATCGGAACGAAGGAAATGTTGATCGAAATGAAGTAAATATGCATCAAAATGAAGTAAATATGATCGAAACGAAGGAAATGTTGATTGAAATGGAGTAAATATGCAAAGAAACGGAAATGTTGAACGTAATGAAGTAAATATGCATCAAAATATACTTCAAAATTAAGAAAATATGCTTCAAAACGAAGGAAATGTTGACTTAATGAAGTAAATATGCATCAAAATGAAGTAAATTTGCATTGAAACGAAGGAAATGTAGATTGTAATGAAGTAAATTTGCATCAAAATGAAGTACATATGCATCGAAACGAAGGAAATGTTGATCGAAATGAAGTAAATATGCAACAAAACGAAGGAAATGTTGAATGTAATTAAGTAAATACGCATCAAAACGTAGAAAATATGCATCGAAACGATGGAAATATACATCGAAACGAAGTAAATATGCATCAAAATATACATCAAAATGAAGTGAATATGCTTCGAAACGAAGAAAATGTTGAACGTAATGAAGTAAAATGCATCAAAATAAAGTAAATATGCATCGAAACGAAGGAAATGATGATTGTAATGAAATAAATATGCATCAAAATGAAGTACATATGCATAGAAACGAAAGAAATATACGTCGAAAAGAAGGAAATGTTGATCGTAATGAAGTAAATATGCAACGAAATGAAGGAAATATGCATTGAAACGAAGGAAATGGTGATCGTAATGAAGTAAATATGCATCAAAATGAAGTAAATATTCATCGAAACGAAGGATATATGCATCGAAAAAAAGTAAATATACATTAAAATGAAGCAAATATACATCGAAACGAAATAAATATGCATCAAAATGAAGTAAATATACCTCGAATCGAAGGAAATATGCACGAAACGAAGGAAATGTTGATCGTAATGAAGTAAATGTACATCAAAATATGCATCAAAATGAAGTAAATATGCATCGAAACGAAGGAAATGTTGATCGTAGTGAAGTAAATATGCATCATAATGAAGTAAAAATGCATCGAAACGAAGGAAATATGAATCGAAATGAAGTAAATATGCATCAAAATAAAGTAAATATGCATCAGAACGAAGGAAATGTTGATCGTAATTAAGTAAATATGTATCAAAATGAAGTACATATGCATCGAAACGAAGGAAATGTTGAACGAAATGAAGTAAATATGCAACGAAACGAAGAAAATGTTGAATGTAATTTAGTAAATATGCATCAAAACGTAGAAAATATGCAAAGAGACGAAGGAAATATACATCGAAACTAAGTAAATTTGCATCAAAATATACATCAAAATGAAGTGAATATGCTTCGAAACGAATAAAATGTTTAACGAAATGAAGTAAATATGCATCAAAATGAAGTAAATATGCTTCGAAACGAAGGAAATATTGATCGTAATGAAATAAATATGCATTAAAATGAACTAAATATGCATCGATACGAATAAAATGTTGATTGTAATGAAGTAAATATGCATCAAAATGAAGTACATATGCATCGAAACGAAAGAAATATACATCGAAACGAAATAAATGTTGATCGTAATGAAGTAAATATGCATCAAAATGAAGGAAATATGCATTGAAACGATGGAAATGGTGATCCTATTGAAGTAAATATGCATCAAAATGAAGTAAATATGGATCGAAACGAAGGAAATATGCATCGAAAAAAAGTAAATATACATCAAAATGAAGTAAATATACATCGAAACGAAGTAAATATACATCAAAATGAAGTAAATATACCTGGAAACGAAGGAAATATGCATCGAAACGAAAGAAATGTTGATCGTAATGAAGTAAATATACATCAAAATATGCATCAAAATATTCATAAAA
>CM042984.1:14909014-14983820 GCA_023678885.1 Pogostemon cablin
AAATGTTGATTGTAATGAAGTAAATATGCATCAAAATGAAGTACATATGCATCGAAACGAAAGAAATATACAGACGAAACGAATAAATGTTGATCGTAATGAAGTAAATATGCATCAAAATGAAGGAAATATGCATGAAACGAAGGAAATGTGATCGTATTGAAGTAAATATGCATCAAAATGAAGTAAATATGCATCGAAACGAAGGAAATATGCATCGAAAAAAAGTAAATATACATCAAAATGAAGTAAATATACATCGAAACGAAGTAAATATACATCAAAATGAAGTAAATATACCTGAAACGAAGAAATATGCATCGAAACGAAAGAAATGTTGATCGTAATGAAGTAAATATAAATCAAAATATGCATCAAAATATTCATCAAATGAAAAAATATGCATCGAAACGAAGGAAATGTTGATCGAAATGGAGTAAATATAAACAAAACGAAGGAAATGTTGAATGTAATTAAGTAAATATTCATCAAAACGTAGAAAATATGCATCGAAACGAAGGAAATATACATCGAAACGAAGTAAATATGCATCAAAATATATATCAAAATGAAGTGAATATGCTTCGAAACGAAGAAAATGTTGAACGTAATGAAGTAAAATGCATCAAAATGAAGTAAATATGCATCGAAACGAAGGAAATATTGAAATTAATGAAGTAAATATGCATCAAAATGAAGTAAATATACATCGAAACTAAGGAAATGTTGATTGTAATGAAGTAAATATGCATCAAAATGAAGTACATATGCATCGAAACGAAAGAAATATACGTCGAAATGAAGAAATGTTATCGTAATGAAGTAAATATGCATCAAAATGAAGGAAATATGCATTCAAAACGAAGGAAATGATGATCGTAATTAAGTAAATATGCATCAAAATTAAAAAATATGCATCGAAACGAAGGATATATGCATCGAAAAAAGTAAATATACATCAAAATGAAGTAAATATACATCGAAACGAAATAAATATGCATCAAAATGAAGTAAATATACTTCAAAACGAAAGTAAATACGCATCGAAACGAAAGAAATGTTGATCGTAATGAAGTAAATGTACATCAAAAAATGCATCAAAACGAAGTAAATATGCATCGAAATGAAGGAAATATAATCGAAATGAAGTAAATATGCATCAAAATGAAGTAAATAGCATCGAAACGAAGGAAATGTTGATCGTAATGAAGTAAATATGCATCAAAATGAAGTAAATATGATCGAAACGAAGGAAATGTTGATTGAAATGGAGTAAATATGCAACGAAACGAAGGAAATGTTGAACATAATGAAGTAAATATGCATCAAAATGAAGTAAATATGCATCGAAATGAAGGAAATGTAGATTGTAATGAAGTAAATTTGCATCAAAATGAAGTACATATGCATCGAAACGAAGGAAATGTTGATCGAAATGAAGTAAATATGCAACAAAACGAAGGAAATGTTGAATGTAATTAAGTAAATATGCATCAAAACGTAGAAAATATGCATCGAAACGAAGTAAATATGCATCAAAAATATACATCAAAATGAAGTGAAATATGCTTCGAAACGAAGAAAATGTTGAACGTAATGAAGTAAAATGCATCAAAATAAAGTAAATATGCATCGAAACGAAGGAAATGATGATTGTAATGAAGTAAATATGCATCAAAATGAAGTACATATGCATCGAAACGAAAGAAATATACGTCGAAACGAAGGAAATGTTGATCGTAAATGAAGTAAATATGCAACGAAATGAAGGAAATATGCATTGAAACGAAGGAAATGGTGATCGTAATGAAGTAAATATGCATCAAAATGAAGTAAATATTCATCGAAACGAAGGATATAATGCATCGAAAAAAATTAAATATACATTAAAATGAAGCAAATATACATCGAAACGAAATAAATATGCATCAAAATGAAGTAAATATACCTCGAAACGAAGGAAATATGCACGAAACGAAGGAAATGTTGATCGTAATGAAGTAAAATTGTACATCAAAAAATATGCATCAAAATGAAGTAAATATGCATCGAAACGAAGGAAATGTTGATCGTAGTGAAGTAAATATGCATCATAATGAAGTAAAAATGCATCGAAACGAAGGAAATATGAATCGAAATGAAGTAAATATGCATCAAAATAAAGTAAATATGCATCAGAACGAAGGAAATGTTGATCGTAATGAAGTAAATATGCATCAAAATGAAGTACATATGCATCGAAACGAAGGAAATGTTGATCGAAATGAAGTAAATATGCAACGAAACGAAGGAAATGTTGAATGTAATTAAGTAAATATGCATCAAAACGTAGAAAATATGCATAGAGACGAAAGAAATATACATCGAAACTAAGTAAATTTGCATCAAAATATACATCAAAATGAAGTGAATATGCTTCGAAACGAAGAAAATGTTTAACGAAATGAAGTAAATATGCATCAAAATGAAGTAAATATGCATCGAAACGAAGGAAATATTGATCGTAATGAAATAAATATGCATTAAAATGAACTAAATATGCATCGATACGAAGAAAATGTTGATTGTAATGAAGAAATATGCATCAAAATGAAGTACATATGCATCGAAACGAAAGAAATATACAACGAAACGAAATAAATTTGATCGTAATGAAGTAAATATGCATCAAAATGAAGGAAATATGCATTGAAACGATGGAAATGGTGATCGTATTGAAGTAAATATGCATCAAAATGAAGTAAATATGGATCGAAACGAAGGAAATATGCATCGAAAAAAAGTAAATATACATCAAAATGAAGTAAATATACATCGAAACGAAGTAAATATACATCAAAATGAAGTAAATATACCTGAAACGAAGGAAATATGCATCGAAACGAAAGAAATGTTGATCGTAATGAAGTAAATATACATCAAAATATGCATCAAATATTCATCAAAATGAAGAAAATATGCATCGAAACGAAGGAAATGTTGATCGAAATGGAGTAAATATAAACAAAACGAAGGAAATGTTGAATGTAATTAAGTAAATATTCATCAAAACGTAGAAAATATGCATCGAAACGAAGGAAATATACATCGAAACGAAGTAAATATGCATCAAAATATATATCAAAATGAAGTGAATATGCTTCGAAACGAAGAAAATGTTGAACGTAATGAAGTAAAATGCATCAAAATGAAGTAAATATGCATCGAAACGAAGGAAATATTGAAATTAATGAAGTAAATATGCATCAAAATGAAGTAAATATACATCGAAACTAAGGAAATGTTGATTGTAATGAAGTAAATATGCATCAAAATGAAGTACATATGCATCGAAACGAAAGAAATATACGTCGAAACGAAGGAAATGTTATCGTAATGAAGTAAATATGCATCAAAATGAAGAAATATGCATTGAAACGAAGGAAATGATGATCGTAATGAAGTAAATATGCATCAAAATTAAAAATATATGCATCGAAACAAAGGATATATGCATCGAAAAAAGTAAATATACATCAAAATGAAGTAAATATACATCGAAACGAAATAAATATGCATCAAAATGAAGTAAATATACTTCGAAAAACGAAATATACGCATCGAAACGAAAGAAATGTTGATCGTAATGAAGTAAATGTACATAAAAAATGCATCAAAACGAAGTAAATATGCATCGAAATGAAGGAAATATGAATCGAAATGAAGTAAATATGCATCAAAATGAAGTAAATATGCATCGAACGAAGGAAATGTTGATCGTAATGAAGTAAATATGCATCAAAATGAAGTAAATATGATAGAAACGAAGGAAATGTTGATTGAAATGGAGTAAATATGCAACGAAACGAAGGAAATGTAGAACATAATGAAGTAAATATGCATCAAAATGAAGTAAATATGCATCGAAATGAAGGAAATGTAAATTGTAATGAAGAAAATTTGCATCAAAATGAAGTACATATGCATCGAAACGAAGGAAATGTTGATCGAAATGAAGTAAATATGCAACAAAAAACGAAGGAAATGTTGAATGTATTTAAGTAAATATGCATCAAAACATAGAAAATATGCATCGAAACGAAGTAAATATGCATCAAAATATACATCAAAATAAAGTGAATATGCTTCGAAACGAAGAAAATGTTGAACGTAATGAAGTAAAATGCATCAAAATAAATAAAGTAAATATGCATCGAAACGAAGGAAATGATGATTGTAATGAAGTAAATATGCATCAAAATGAAGTACATATGCATCGAAACGAAAGAAATATACGTCGAAACGAAGGAAATGTTGATCGTAATGAAGTAAATATGCAACGAAATGAAGGAAATATGCATTGAAAACGAATGAAATGGTGATCGTAATGAAGTAAATATGCATCAAAATGAAGTAAATATTCATCGAAACGAAGGATATATGCATCGAAAAAAAATTAAATATACATTAAAATGAAGCAAATATACATCGAAACGAAATAAATATGCATCAAAATGAAGTAAATATACCTCGAAACGAAGGAAATATGCACGAAATGAAGGAAATGTTGATCGTAATGAAGTAAATGTACATCAAAATATGCATCAAAATGAAGTAAATATGCATCGAAACGAAGGAAATGTTGATCGTAGTGAAGTAAATATGCATCATAATGAAGTAAAAATGAATCGAAACGAAGGAAATATTAATCGAAATGAAGTAAATATGCATCAAAATAAAGTAAATATACATCAGAACGAAGGAAATGTTGATTGTAATGAAGTAAATATGCATCAAAATGAAGTACATATGCATCGAAACGAAGGAAATGTTGATCGAAATGAAGTAAATATGCAACGAAACGAAGGAAATGTTGAATGTAATAAAGTAAATATGCATCAAAACGTAGAAAATATGCATAGAGACGAGAAGAAATATACATCGAAACTAAGTAAATTTGCATCAAAATATACATCAAAATGAAGTGAATATGCTTCGAAACGAAGAAAATGTTTAACGAAATGAAGTAAATATGCATCAAAATGAAGTAAATATGCATCGAAACGAAGGAAATATTGATCGTAATCAAATAAATATGCATTAAAATGAACTAAATATGCATCGATACGAAGAAAATGTTGATTGTAATGAAGTAAATATGCATCAAAATGAAGTACATATGCATCGAAACGAAAGAAATATACATCGAAACGAAGGAAATGTTGATCGTAATGAAGTAAATATGCATCGAAATGAAGGAAATATGCATTGAAACGAAGGAAATGGTGATCGTAATGAAGTAAATATGCATCAAAATGAAGTAAATATGCATTGAAACGAAGGAAATGTAGATTGTAATGAAGTAAATTGCATCAAAATGAAGTACATATGCATCGAAACGAAGGAAATGTTGATCGAAATAAAGTAAATATGCAACGAAACGAAGGAAATGTTGTATGTAATTAAGTAAATATGCATCAAAACGTAGAAAATATGCATAGAGACGAAGGAAATATACATAGAAACTAAGTAAATTTGAATCAAAATATACATCAAAATGAAGTGAATATGCTTCAAAACGAAGAAAATGTTGAACGAAATGAAGTATATATGCATCAAAATGAAGTAAATATGCATCGAAATAAAGGAAATATTGATCGTAATGAAGTAAATATGCATTAAAATGAACTAAATATGCATCGATATGAAGGAAATGTTGATTGTAATGAAGTAAATATGCATCAAAATGAAGTACATATGCATCGAAACGAAAGAAATATACATCGAAACGAAGTAAATGTTGATCGTAATGAAGTAAATATGCATCAAAATGAATGAAATATGCATTGAAACAATGGAAATGGTGATCGTATTGAAGTAAATATGCATCAAATGAAGTAAATATGGATCGAAACGAAGGAAATATGCATCGAAAAAAGTAAATATACATCAAAATGAAGTAAATATACATCGAAACGAAGTAAATATACATCAAAATGAAGTAAATATACCTCGAAACGAAGAAAATATGCATCGAAACGAAGGAAATATTGATCGTAATGAAGTAAATATATATCAAAATATGCAGCAAAATATTCATCAAAATGAAGAAAATATGCATCAAAACGAAGGAAATGTTGATCGAAATGGAGTAAATATGAAACAAAACGAAGGAAATGTTGAATGTAATTAAGTAAATATTCATCAAAACGTAGAAAATATGCATCGAAACGAAGAAATATACATCGAAACGAAGTAAATATGCATCAAAATATATATCAAAATGAAGTGAATATGCTTCGAAACGAAGAAAATGTTGAACGTAATGAAGTAAAAATGCACAAAATGAAGTAAATATGCATCGAAACGAAGGAAATATTGAAATTAATGAAAATAAATATGCATCAAAATGAAGTAAATATACATCGAAACTAAGGAAATGTTGATTGTAATGAAGTAAATATGCATCAAAATGAAGTACAATATGCATCGAAACGAAAGAAATATACGTCGAAAAAAAATAACAGAAATAGGAAATGTTATCGTAATGAAGTAAATATGCATCAAAATGAAGGAAATATGCATTGAAACGAAGGAAATGATGATCGTAATGAAGTAAATATGCATCAAAATGAAGAAAATATGCATCGAAACAAGGATATATGCATCGAAAAAAGTAAATATACATCAAAATGAAATAAATATACATCGAAACGAAATAAATATGCATCAAAATGAAGTAAATATACTTCGAAACGAAGGAAATATGCATCGAAACGAAAGAATTGTTGATCGTAATGAAGTAAATGTACATCAAAATATGCATCAAAACGAAAGTAAATATGCATCGAAATGAAGGAAATATAATCGAAATGAAGTAAATATGCATCAAAATGAAGTAAATATGCATCGAAACGAAGGAAATGTTGATCGTAATGAAGTAAATATGCATCAAAATGAAGTAAATATGATAGAAACGAAGGAAATGTTGATTGAAATGAAGTAAATATGCAACGAAACGAAGGAAATGTTGAACATAATGAAGTAAATATGCATCAAAATGAAGTAAATATGCATCGAAATAAAGGAAATGTAGATTGTAATGAAGTAAATTAGCATCAAAATGAAGTACATATGCATCGAAACGAAGGAAATGTTGATCGAAATGAAGTAAATATGCAACAAAACGAAGGAAATGTTGAATGTAATTAAGTAAATATGCATAAAAACGTAGAAAATATGCATCGAAACGAAGGAAATATACATCGAAACGAAGTAAATATGCATCAAAATATACATCAAAATGAAGTAATATGCTTCGAAACGAAGAAAATGTTGAACGTAATGAAGTAAAATGCATCAAAATAAAGTAAATATGCATCGAAACGAAGGAAATGATGATTGTAATGAAGTAAATATGCATCAAAATGAAGTACATATGCATCGAAACGAAAGAAATATACGTCGAAACGAAGGAAATGTTGATCGTAATGAAGTAAATATGCAACGAAATGAAGGAAATATGCATTGAAACGAAGGAAATGTGATCGTAATGAAGTAAATATGCATCAAAATGAAGTAAATATTCATCGAAACGAAGGATATATGCATCGAAAAAAAGTAAATATACATTAAAATGAAGCAAATATACATCGAAACGAAATAAATATGCATCAAAATGAAGTAAATATACCTCGAAACGAAGGAAATATTACGAAACGAAGGAAATGTTGATCATAATGAAGTAAATGTACATCAAAATATGCATCAAAATGAAGTAAATATGCATCGAAACGAAGGAAATGTTGATCGTAGTGAAGTAAATATGCATCATAATGAAGTAAAAATGCATCGAAACGAAGGAAATATGAATCGAAATGAAGTAAATATGCATCAAAATAAAGTAAATATGCATCAGAACGAAGGAAATGTTGATCGTAATGAAGTAAATATGCATCAAAATGAAGTACATATGCATCGAAACGAAGGAAATGTTGATTGAAATGAAGTAAATATGCAACGAAACGAAGGAAATGTTTAATGTAATTAAGTAAATATGCATCAAAACGTAGAAAATATGCATAGAGACGAAGGAAATATACATCGAAACTAAGTAAATTTGCATCAAAATATACATCAAAATGAAGTGAATATGCTTCGAAACGAAGAAAATATTTAACGAAATGAAGTAAATATGCATCAAAATGAAGTAAATATGCATCGAAACGAAGGAAATATTGATCGTAATGAAATAAATATGCATTAAAATGAACTAAATATGCATCGATACGAAGAAAATGTTGATTGTAATGAAGTAAATATGCATCAAAATGAAGTACATATGCATCGAAACGAAAGAAATATACATCGAAACAAATAAATGTTGATCGTAATGAAGTAAATATGCATCAAAATGAAGGAAATATGCATTGAAACGATGGAAATGGTGATCGTATTGAAGTAAATATGCATCAAAATGAAGTAAATATGGATCGAAACGAAGGAAATATGCATCGAAAAAAAGTAAATATACATCAAAATGAAGTAAATATACATCGAAACGAAGTAAATATACATCAAAATGAAGTAAATATACCTGGAAACGAAGGAAATATGCATCGAAACGAAAGAAATGTTGATCGTAATGAAGTAAATATACATCAAAATATGCATCAAAATATTCATCAAAATGAAGAAAATATGCATCGAAACGAAGGAAATGTTGATCGAAATGGAGTAAATATGAAACAAAACGAAGGAAATGTTGAATGTAATTAAGTAAATATTCATCAAAACGTAGAAAATATGCATCGAAACGAAGGAAATATACATCGAAACGAAGTAAATATGCATCAAAATATATATCAAAATGAAGTGAATATGCTTCGAAATGAAGAAAATGTTGAACGTAATGAAGTAAAATGCATCAAAATGAAGTAAATATGCATCGAAACGAAGGAAATATTGAATTAATGAAGTAAATATGCATCAAAATGAAGTAAATATACATCGAAACTAAGGAAATGTTGATTGTAATGAAGTAAATATGCATCAAAATGAAGTACATATGCATCGAAACGAAAGAAATATACGTCGAAATGAAGGAAATGTTATCGTAATGAAGTAAATATGCATCAAAATGAAGGAAATATGCATTCAAACGAAGGAAATGATGATCGTAATGAAGTAAATATGCATCAAAATTAAAAAATATGCATCGAAACAAAGGATATATGCATCGAAAAAAGTAAATATACATCAAAATGAAGTAAATATACATCGAAACGAAATAAATATGCATCAAAATGAAGTAAATATACTTCGAAACGAAAGAAATACGCATCGAAACGAAAGAAATGTTGATCGTAATGAAGTAAATGTACATAAAAAATGCATCAAAACGAAGTAAATATGCATCGAAATGAAGGAAATATGAATCGAAATGAAGTAAATATGCATCAAAATGAAGTAAATAGGCATCGAAACGAAGGAAATGTTGATCGTAATGAAGTAAATATGCATCAAAATGAAGTAAATATGATAGAAACGAAGGAAATGTTGATTGAAATGGAGTAAATATGCAACGAAACGAAGGAAATGTAGAACATAATGAAGTAAATATGCATCAAAATGAAGTAAATATGCATCGAAATGAAGGAAATGTAAATTGTAATGAAGAAAATTTGCATCAAAATGAAGTACATATGCATCGAAACGGAGGAAATGTTGATCGAAATGAAGTAAATATGCAACAAAACGAAGGAAATGTTGAATGTATTTAAGTAAATATGCATCAAAACATAGAAAATATGCATCGAAACGAAGTAAATATGCATCAAAATATACATCAAAATAAAGTGAATATGCTTCGAAACGAAGAAAATGTTGAACGTAATGAAGTAAAATGCATCAAAATAAAGTAAATATGCATCGAAACGAAGGAAATGATGATTGGAATGAAGTAAATATGCATCAAAATGAAGTACATATGCATCGAAACGAAAGAAATATACGTCGAAACGAAGGAAATGTTGATCGTAATAAAGTAAATATGCAACGAAATGAAGGAAATATGCATTGAAACGAATGAAATGGTGATCGTAATGAAGTAAATATGCATCAAAATGAAGTAAATATTCATCGAAACGAAGGATATATGCATCGAAAAAAATTAAATATACATTAAAATGAAGCAAATATACATCGAAACGAAATAAATATGCATCAAAATGAAGTAAATAGACCTCGAAACGAAGGAAATATGCACGAAATGAAGGAAATGTTGATCGTAATGAAGTAAATGTACATCAAAATATGCATCAAAATGAAGTAAATATGCATCGAAACGAAGGAAATGTTGATCGTAGTGAAGTAAATATGCATCATAATGAAGTAAAAATGCATCGAAACGAAGGAAATATGAATCGAAATGAAGTAAAAATGCATCAAAATAAAGTAAATATACATCAGAACGAAGGAAATGTTGATCGTAATGAAGTAAATATGCATCAAAATGAAGTACATATGCATGGAAACGAAGGAAATGTTGATCGAAATGAAGTAAATATGCAACGAAACGAAGGAAATGTTGAATGTAATTAAGTAAATATGCATCAAAACGTAGAAAATATGCATAGAGACGAAAGAAATATACATCGAAACTAAGTAAATTTGCATCAAAATATACATCAAAATGAAGTGAATATGCTTCGAAACGAAGAAAATGTTTAACGAAATGAAGTAAATATGCATCAAAATGAAGTAAATATGCATCGAAACGAAGGAAATATTGATCGTAATCAAATAAATATGCATTAAAATGAACTAAATATGCATCGATACGAAGAAAATGTTGATTGTAATGAAGTAAATATGCTTCAAAATGAAGTACATATGCATCGAAATGAAAGAAATATACGTCGAAACGAAGGAAATGTTGATCGTAATGAAGTAAATATGCAACGAAATGAAGGAAATATGCATTGAAACGAAGGAAATGGTGATCGTAATGAAGTAAATATGCATCAAAATGAAGTAAATATGCATTGAAACGAAGGAAATGTAGATTGTAATGAAGTAAATTAGCATCAAAATGAAGTACATATGCATCGAAACGAAGGAAATGTTGATCGAAATAAAGTAAATATGCAACGAAACGAAGGAAATGTTGTATGTAATTAAGTAAATATGCATCAAAACGTAGAAAAATATGCATAGAGACGAAGGAAATATACATAGAAACTAAGTAAATTTGAATCAAAATATACATCAAAATGAAGTGAATATGCTTCAAAACGAAGAAAATGTTGAACGTAATGAAGTATATATGCATCAAAATGAAGTAAATATGCATCGAAATAAAGGAAATATTGATCGTAATGAAGTATATATGCATTAAAATGAACTAAATATGCATCGATATGAAGGAAATGTTGATTGTAATGAAGTATATATGCATCAAAATGAAGTACATATGCATCGAAACGAAAAAAATATACATCGAAACGAAGTAAATGTTGATCGTAATGAAGTAAATATGCATCAAAATGAATGAAATATGCATTGGAACAATGGAAATGGTGATCGTATTGAAGTAAATATGCATCAAATGAAGTAAATATGGATCGAAACGAAGGAAATATGCATCGAAAAAAGTAAATATACATCAAAATGAAGTAAATATACATCGAAACGAAGTAAATATACATCAAAATGAAGTAAATATACCTCGAAACGAAGAAAATATGCATCGAAACGAAGGAAATATTGATCGTAATGAAGTAAATATATATCAAAATATGCAGCAAAATATTCATCAAAATGAAGAAAATATGCATCAAAACGAAGGAAATGTTGATCGAAATGGAGTAAATATGAAACAAAACGAAGGAAATGTTGAATGTAATTAAGTAAATATTCATCAAAGCGTAGAAAATATGCATCGAAACGAAGGAAATATACATCGAAACGAAGTAAATATGCATCAAAATATATATCAAAATGAAGTGAATATGCTTCGAAACGAAGAAAATGTTGAACGTAATGAAGTAAAATGCTACAAAATGAAGTAAATATGCATCGAAACGAAGGAAATATTGAAATTAATGAAGTAAATATGCATCAAAATGAAGTAAATATACATCGAAACTAAGGAAATGTTGATTGTAATGAAGTAAATATGCATCAAAATGAAGTACATATGCATCGAAACGAAAGAAATATACGTCGAAACATAGGAAATGTTATCGTAATGAAGTAAATATGCATCAAAATGAAGGAAATATGCATTGATACGAAGGAAATGATGATCGTAATGAATTAAATATGCATCAAAATTAAGAAAATATGCATCGAAACAAAGGATATATGCATCGAAAAAAGTAAATATACATCAAAATGAAATAAATATACATCGAAACGAAATAAATATGCATCAAAATGAAGTAAATATACTTCGAAACGAAGGAAATACGCATCGAAACGAAAGAATTGTTGATCGTAATGAAGTAAATGTACATCAAAATATGCATCAAAACGAAGTAAATATGCATCGAAATGAAGGAAATATGAATCGAAATGAAGTAAATATGCATCAAAATGAAGTAAATAGGCATCGGAACGAAGGAAATGTTGATCGTAATGAAGTAAATATGCATCAAAATGAAGTAAATATGATAGAAACGAAGGAAATGTTGATTGAAATGGGGTAAATATGCAACGAAACGAAGGAAATGTTGAACATAATGAAGTAAATATGCATCAAAATGAAGTAAATATGCATCGAAATAAAGGAAATGTAGATTGTAATGAAGTAAATTAGCATCAAAATGAAGTACATATGCATCGAAACGAAGGAAATGTTGATCGAAATGAAGTAAATATGCAACAAAACGAAGGAAATGTTGAATGTAATTAAGTAAATATGCATAAAAACGTAGAAAATATGCATCGAAACGAAGGAAATATACATCGAAACGAAGTAAATATGCATCAAAATATACATCAAAATGAAGATAATATGCTTCGAAACGAAGAAAATGTTGAACGTAATGAAGTAAAATGCATCAAAATAAAGTAAATATGCATCGAAACGAAGGAAATGATGATTGTAATGAAGTAAATATGCATCAAAATGAAGTACATATGCATCGAAACGAAAGAAATATACGTCGAAACGAAGGAAATGTTGATCGTAATGAAGTAAATATGCAACGAAATGAAGGAAATATGCATAGAAACGAAGGAAATGTTGATCAAAATGAAGTAAATATGCATCAAAATGAAGTAAATATTCATCGAAACGAAGGATATACGCATCGAAAAAAAGTAAATATACATTAAAATCAAGCAAATTTACATCGAAACGAAATAAATATGCATCAAAATAAAGTAAATATACCTCGAAACGAAGGAAATGTTGATCATAATGAAGTAAATGTACATCAAAATATGCATCAAAATGAAGTAAATATGCATCGAAACGAAGGAAATGTTGATCGTAGTTAGGTAAATATGCATCATAATGAAGTAAAAATGCATCGAAACGAAGGAAATATGAATCGAAATGAAGTAAATATGCATCAAAATAAAGTAAATATGCATCAGAACGAAGGAAATGTTGATCGTAATGAAGTAAATATGCATCAAAATGAAGTACATATGCATCGAAACGAAGGAAATGTTGATCGAAATGAAGTAAATATGCAACGAAACGAAGGAAATGTTGAATGTAATTAAGTAAATATGCATCAAAACGTAGAAAATATGCATAGAGACGAAAGAAATATACATCGAAACTAAGTAAATTTGCATCAAAATATACATCAAAATGAAGTGAATATGCTTCGAAACGAAGAAAATATTTAACGAAATGAAGTAAATATGCATCAAAATGAAGTAAATATGCATCGAAACGAAGGAAATATTGATCGTAATCAAATAAATATGCATTAAAATGAACTAAATATGCATCGATACGAAGAAAATGTTGATTGTAATGAAGAAAATATGCATCAAAATAAAGTACATATGCATCGAAACGAAAGAAATATACAACGAAACGAAATAAATGTTGATCGTCATGAAGTAAATATGCATCAAAATGAAGGAAATATGCATTGAAACGATGGAAATGGTGATCGTATTGAAGTAAATATGCATCAAAATGAAGTAAATATGGATCGAAACGAAGGAAATATGCAACGAAAAAAAGTAAATATACATCAAATTGAAGTAAATATACATCGAAACGAAGTAAATATACATCAAAATGAAGTAAATATACCTGGAAACGAAGGAAATATGCATCGAAACGAAAGAAATGTTGATCGTAATGAAGTAAATATACATCAAAATATGCATCAAAATATTCATCAAAATGAAGAAAATATGTAGCGAAACGAAGGAAATGTTGATCGAAATGGAGTAAATATGAAACAAAACGAAGGAAATGTTGAATGTAATTAAGTAAATATTCATCAAAACGTAGAAAATATGCATCGAAACGAAGGAAATATACATCGAAACGAAGTAAATATGCATCAAAATATATATCAAAATGAAGTGAATATGCTTCGAAATGAAGAAAATGTTGAACGTAATGAAGTAAAATGCATCAAAATGAAGTAAATATGCATCGAAACGAAGGAAATATTGAAATTAATGAAGTAAATATACATCAAAATGAAGTAAATATACATCGAAACTAAGGAAATGTTGATTGTAATGAAGTAAATATGCATCAAAATGAAGTACATATGCATCGAAACGAAAGAAATATACGTCGAAATGAAGGAAATGTTATCGTAATGAAGTAAATATGCATCAAAATGAAGGAAATATGCATTCAAACGAAGGAAATGATGATCGTAATTAAGTAAATATGCATCAAAATTAAAAAAATATGCATCGAAACAAAGGATATATGCATCGAAAAAAGTAAATATACATCAAAATGAAGTAAATATACATCGAAACGAAATAAATATGCATCAAAATGAAGTAAATATACTTCGAAACGAAAGAAATACGCATCGAAACGAAAGAAATGTTGATCGTAATGAAGTAAATGTACATCAAAAATGCATCAAAACGAAGTAAATATGCATCGAAATGAAGGAAATATGAATCGAAATGAAGTAAATATGCATCAAAATGAAGTAAATAGGCATCGGAACGAAGGAAATGTTGATCGTAATGAAGTAAATATGCATCAAAATGAAGTAAATATGATAGAAACGAAGGAAATGTTGATTGAAATGGAGTAAATATGCAACGAAACGAAGGAAATGTAGAACATAATGAAGTAAATATGCATCAAAATGAAGTAAATATGCATCGAAATGAAGGAAATGTAAATTGTAATGAAGAAAATTTGCATCAAAATGAAGTACATATGCATCGAAACGAAGGAAATGTTGATCGAAATGAAGTAAATATGCAACAAAACGAAGGAAATGTTGAATGTATTTAAGTAAATATGCATCAAAACATAGAAAATATGCATCGAAACGAAGTAAATATGCATCAAAATGTACATCAAAATAAAGTGAATATGCTTCGAAACGAAGAAAATGTTGAACGTAATGAAGTAAAATGCATCAAAATAAAGTAAATATGCATCGAAACGAAGGAAATGATGATTGGAATGATGTAAATATGCATCAAAATGAAGTACATATGCATCGAAACGAAAGAAATATACGTCGAAACAAAGGAAACGTTGATCGTAATAAAGTAAATATGCAACGAAATGAAGGAAATATGCATTGAAACGAATGAAATGGTGATCGTAATGAAGTAAATATGCATCAAAATGAAGTAAATATTCATCAAAACAAAGGATATATGCATCGAAAAAAATTAAATATACATTAAAATGAAGCAAATATACATCGAAACGAAATAAATATGCATCAAAATGAAGTAAATAGACCTCGAAACGAAGGAAATATGCACGAAATGAAGGAAATGTTGATCGTAATGAAGTAAATGTACATCAAAATATGCATCAAAATGAAGTAAATATGCATCGAAACGAAGGAAATGTTGATCGTAGTTAAGTAAATATGCATCATAATGAAGTAAAAATGCATCGAAACGAAGGAAATATGAATCGAAATGAAGTAAATATGCATCAAAATAAAGTAAATATACATCAGAACGAAGGAAATGTTGATCGTAATGAAGTAAATATGCATCAAAATGAAGTACATATGCATGGAAACGAAGGAAATGTTGATCGAAATGAAGTAAATATGCAACGAAACGAAGAAAATGTTGAATGTAATTAAGTAAATATGCATCAAAACGTAGAAAATATGCATAGAGACGAAAGAAATATACATCGAAACTAAGTAAATTTGCATCAAAATATACATCAAAATGAAGTGAATATGCTTCGAAACGAAGAAAATGTTCAACGAAATGAAGTAAATATGCATCAAAATGAAGTAAATATGCATCGAAACGAAGGAAATATTGATCGTAATCAAATAAATATGCATTAAAATGAACTAAATATGCATCGATACGAAGAAAATGTTGATTGTAATGAAGTAAATATGCTTTAAAATGAAGTACATATGCATCGAAACGAAAGAAATATACGTCGAAATGAAGGAAATGTTGATCGTAATGAAGTAAATATGCAACGAAATGAAGGAAATATGCATTGAAACGAAGGAAATGGTGATCGTAATGAAGTAAATATGCATCAAAATGAAGTAAATATGCATTGAAACGAAGGAAATGTAGATTGTAATGAAGTAAATTAGCATCAAAATGAAGTACATATGCATCGAAACGAAGGAAATGTTGATCGAAATAAAGTAAATATGCAACGAAACGAAGGAAATGTTGTATGTAATTAAGTAAATATGCATCAAAACGTAGAAAATATGCATAGAGAGGAAGGAAATATACATAGAAACTAAGTAAATTTGAATCAAAATATACATCAAAATGAAGTGAATATGCTTCGAAACGAAGAAAATGTTGAACGTAATGAAGTATATATGCATCAAAATGAAGTAAATGTGCATCAAAATAAAGGAAATATTGATCGTAATGAAGTATATATGCATTAAATGAACTAAATATGCATCGATATGAAGGAAATGTTGATTGTAATGAAGTATATATGCATCAAAATGAAGTACATATGCATCGAAACGAAAGAAATATACATCGAAACGAAGTAAATATTGATCGTAATGAAGTAAATATGCATCAAAATGAATGAAATATGCATTGGAACAATGGAAATGGTGATCGTATTGAAGTAAATATGCATCAAATGAAGTAAATATGGATCGAAACGAAGGAAATATGCATCGAAAAAAGTAAATATACATCAAAATGAAGTAAATATACATCGAAACGAAGTAAATATACATCAAAATGAAGTAAATATACCTCGAAACGAAGAAAATATGCATCGAAACGAAGGAAATATTGATCGTAATGAAGTAAATATATATAAAAATATGCAGCAAAATATTCATCAAAATGAAGAAAATATGCATCAAAACGAAGGAAATGTTGATCGAAATGGAGTAAATATGAAACAAAACGAAGGAAATGTTGAATGTAATTAAGTAAATATTCATCAAAACGTAGAAAATATGCATCGAAACGAAGGAAATATACATCGAAACGAAGTAAATATGCATCAAAATATATATCAAAATGAAGTGAATATGCTTCGAAACGAAGAAAATGTTGAACGTAATGAAGTAAAATGCTTCAAAATGAAGTAAATATGCATCGAAACGAAGGAAATATTGAAATTAATGAAGTAAATATGCATCAAAATGAAGTAAATATACATCGAAACTAAGGAAATGTTGATTGTAATGAAGTAAATATGCATCTAAATGAAGTACATATGCATCGAAACGAAAGTAATATACGTCGAAACATAGGAAATGTTATCGTAATGAAGTAAATATGCATCAAAATGAAGGAAATATGCATTGATACGAAGGAAATGATGATCGTAATGAATTAAATATGCATCAAAATTAAGAAAATATGCATCGAAACAAAGGATATATGCATCGAAAAAAGTAAATATACATCAAAATGAAATAAATATACATCGAAACGAAATAAATATGCATCAAAATGAAGTAAATATACTTCGAAACGAAGGAAATACGCATCGAAACGAAAGAATTGTTGATCGTAATGAAGTAAATGTACATCAAAATATGCATCAAAACGAAGTAAATATGCATCGAAATGAAGGAAATATGAATCGAAATGAAGTAAATATGCATCAAAATGAAGTAAATAGGCATCGGAACGAAGGAAATGTTGATCTTAATGAAGTAAATATGCATCAAAATGAAGTAAATATGATAGAAATGAAGGAAATGTTGATTGAAATGGGGTAAATATGCAACGAAACGAAGGAAATGTTGAACATAATGAAGTAAATATGCATCAAAATGAAGTAAATATGCATCGAAATAAAGGAAATGTAGATTGTAATGAAGTAAATTAGCATCAAAATGAAGTACATATGCATCGAAACGAAGGAAATGTTGATCGAAATGAAGTAAATATGCAACAAAACGAAGGAAATGTTGAATGTAATTAAGTAAATATGCATAAAAACGTAGAAAATATGCATCGAAACGAAGGAAATATACATCGAAACGAAGTAAATATGCATCAAAATATACATCAAAATGAAGATAATATGCTTCGAAACGAAGAAAATGTTGAACGTAATGAAGTAAAATGCATCAAAATAAAGTAAATATGCATCGAAACGAAGGAAATGATGATTGTAATGAAGTAAATATGCATCAAAATGAAGTACATATGCATCGAAATGAAAGAAATATACATCGAAACGAAGGAAATGTTGATCGTAATGAAGTAAATATGCAACGAAATGAAGGAAATATGCATTGAAACGAAGGAAATGTTGATCGAAATGAAGTAAATATGCATCAAAATGAAGTAAATATTCATCGAAACGAAGGATATATGCATCGAAAAAAAGTAAATATACATTAAAATCAAGCAAATTTACATCGAAACGAAATAAATATGCATCAAAATAAAGTAAATATACCTCGAAACGAAGGAAATATTTACGAAACGAAGGAAATGTTGATCATAAGAAGTAAATGTACATCAAAATATGCATCAAAATGAAGTAAATATGCATCGAAACGAAGGAAATGTTGATCGTAGTGAATTAAATATGCATCATAATGAGGTAAAAATGCATCGAAACGAAGGAAATATGAATCGAAATGAAGTAAATATGCATCAAAATAAAGTAAATATGCATCAGAACGAAGGAAATGTTGATCGTAATGAAGTAAATATGCATCAAAATGAAGTACATATGCATCGAAACGAAGGAAATGTTAATCGAAATGAAGTAAATGTAGATCGTAATGAAGTAAATATGCATCAAAATGAATGAAATATGCATTGGAACAATGGAAATGGTGATCGTATTGAAGTAAATATGCATCAAATGAAGTAAATATGGATCGAAACGAAGGAAATATGCATCGAAAAAAGTAAATATACATCAAAATGAAGTAAATATACACCGAAACGAAGTAAATATACATCAAAATGAAGTAAATATACCTCGAAACGAAGAAAATATGCATCGAAACGAAGGAAATATTGATCGTAATGAAGTAAATATATATCAAAATATGCAGCAAAATATTCATCAAAATGAAGAAAATATGCATCGAAACGAAGGAAATGTTGATCGAAATGGAGTAAATATGAAACAAAACGAAGGAAATGTTGAATGTAATTAAGTAAATATTCATCAAAACGTAGAAAATATGCATCAAAACGAATGAAATATACATCGAAACGAAGTAAATATGCATCAAAATATATATCAAAATGAAGTGAATATGCTTCGAAACGAAGAAAATGTTAAACGTAATGAAGTAAAATGCATCAAAATGAAGTAAATATGCATCGAAACGAAAGAAATATTGAAATTAATGAAGTAAATATGCATCAAAATGAAGTAAATATACATCGAAACTAAGGAAATGTTGATTGTAATGAAGTAAATATGCATCAAAATGAAGTACATATGTATCGAAACGAAAGAAATATACGTCGAAACGAAGGAAATGTTATCGTAATGAAGTAAATATGCATCAAAATGAAGGAAATATGCATTGAAACGAAGGAAATGATGATCGTAATGAAGTAAATATGCATCAAAATTAAGAAAATATGCATCGAAACAAAGGATATATGCATCGAAAAAAGTAAATATACATCAAAATGAAGTAAATATACATCGAAACGAAATAAATACGCATCAAAATGAAGTAAATATACTTTGAAACGAAGGAAATACGCATCGAAACGAAAGAAATGTTGATCATAATGAAGTAAATGTACATCAAAATATGCATCAAAACGAAGTAAATATGCATCGAAATAAAGGAAATATGAATCGAAATGAAGTAAATATGCATCAAAATGAAGTAAATAGGCATCGGAAGGATGGAAATGTTGATCGTAATGAAGTAAATATGCATCAAAATGAAGTAAATATGATAGAAACGAAGGAAATGTTGATTGAAATGGAGTAAATATGCAACGAAACGAAGGAAATGTTGAACATAATGAAGTAAATATGCATCAAAATGAAGTAAATATGCATCGAAATAAAGGAAATGTATATTGTAATCAAGTAAATTTGCATCAAAATAAAGTACATATGCATCGAAACGAAGGAAATGTTGATCGAAATGAAGAAAATATGCAACAAAACGAAGGAAATGTTGAATGTAATTAAGTAAATATGCATAAAAACGTAGAAAATATGCATCGAAACGAAGGAAATATACATCGAAACGAAGTAAATATGCATCAAAATATACATCAAAATGAAGTGAATATGCTTAGAAATGAAGAAAATGTTGAACGTAATGAAGTAAAATGCATCAAAATAAAGTAAATATGCATCGAAACGAAGGAAATGATGATTGTAATGAAGTAAATATGCATCAAAATGAAGTACATATGCATAGAAACGAAAGAAATATACGTCGAAAAGAAGGAAATGTTGATCGTAATGAAGTAAATATGCAACGAAATGAAGGAAATATGCATTGAAACGAAGGAAATGGTGATCGTAATGAAGTAAATATGCATCAAAATGAAGTAAATATTCATCGAAACGAAGGATATATGCATCGAAAAAAAGTAAATATACATTAAAATGAAGCAAATATACATCGAAACGAAATAAATATGCATCAAAATGAAGTAAATATACCTCGAAACGAAGGAAATATGCACGAAACGAAGGAAATGTTGATCATAATGAAGTAAATATACATCAAAATATGCATCAAAATGAAGTAAATATGCATCGAAACGAAGGAAATGTTGATCGTAGTGAAATAAATATGCATCATAATGAGGTAAAAATGCATCGAAACGAAGGAAATATGAATCGAAATGAAGTAAATTTGCATCAAAATAAAGTAAATATGCATCAGAACGAAGGAAATGTTTATCGTAATGAAGTAAATATGCATCAAAATGAAGTACATATGCATCGAAACGAAGGAAATGTTGATCGAAATGAAGTAAATATGCAACGAAACGAAGGAAATGTTGAATGTAATTAAGTAAATATGCATCAAAACGTAGAAAATATGCATAGAGACGAAGGAAATATACATCGAAAATAAGTAAATTTGCATCAAAATATACATCAAAATGAAGTGAATATGCTTCGTAACGAAGAAAATATTTAACGAAATGAAGTAAATAAGCATCAAAATGAAGTAAATATGCATCGAAACGAAGGAAATATTGATCGTAATAAAATAAATATGCATTAAAACGAAGGAAATATTGATCGTAATGAAGTAAAAATGCATCGATACGAAGAAAATGATGATTGTAATGAAGTAAATATGCATCAAAATGAAGTACATATGCATCGAAAATGAAGTAAATGTTGATCGTAATGAAGTAAATATGCATCAAAATGAAGGAAATATGCATTGAAACGATGGAAATGGTGATCGTATTGAAGTAAATATGCATCAAAATGAATTAAATGTAGATCGAAACGAAGGAAATATGCATCAAAAAAAAGTAAATATACATCAAAATGAAGTAAATATACATCGAAACGAAGTAAATATACATCAAAATGAAGTAAATATACCTGGAAACGAAGGAAATATGCATCGAAACGAAAGAAATGTTGATCGTAATGAAGTAAATATACATCAAAATATGCATCAAAATATTCATAAAAATGAAGTAAATATGCATCAAAACGAAGGAAATGTTGATTGAAATGGTGTAAATATGCCACGAAACGAAGGAAATGTTGGATGTAATTAAGTAAATATTCATCAAAACGTAGAAAATATGCATCGAAACGAAGGAAATATACATCGAAACGAAGTAAATATGCATCAAAATATATATCAAAATGAAGTGAATATGCTTCGAAACGAAGAAAATATTGAATGTAATGAAGTAAAATGCATCAAAATGAAGTAAATATGCATCGAAACAAAGGAAATGATGATTGGAATGAAGTAAATATGCATCAAAATGAAGAACATATGCATCGAAACGAACGAAATATACGTCGAAACGAAGGAAATGTTGATCGTAATGAAGTAAATATGCAACGAAATGAAGGAAATATGCATTGAAACGAAGGAAATGGTGATCGTAATGAAGTAAATATGCATCAAAATGAAGTAAATATGCATTGAAACGAAGGAAATGTAGATTGTAATGAAGTAAATTAGCATCAAAATGAAGTACATATGCATCGAAAAGAAGGAAATGTTGATCGAAATAAAGTAAATATGCAACGAAACGAAGGAAATGTTGAATGTAATTAAGTAAATATGCATCAAAACGTAGAAAATATGCATAGAGACGAAGGAAATATACATAGAAACTAAGTAAATTTGAATCAAAATATACATCAAAATGAAGTGAATATGCTTCAAAACGAAGAAAATGTTGAACGTAATGAAGTATATATGCATCAAAATGAAGTAAATATGCATCGAAATAAAGGAAATATTGATCGTAATGAAGTATATATGCATTAAAATGAACTAAATATGAATCGATACGAAGGAAATGATGATTGTAATGAAGTAAATATGCATCAAAATGAAGTACATATGCATCGAAACGATAGAAATATACGTCGAAACGAAGGAAATGTTGATCGTAATGAAGTAAATATGCAACGAAATGAATGAAATATGCATTGAAACGAAGGAAATGGTGATCGTAATGAAGTAAATATGCATCAAAATGAAGTAAATATTCATCGAAACGAAGGATATATGCATCGAAAAAAGTAAATATACATTAAAATGAAGCAAATATACATCGAAACGAAATAAATATGCATCAAAATGAAGTAAATATACCTCAAAACGAAGGAAATATGCACGAAACGAAGGAAATGTTGATCGTAATGAAGTAAATGTACATCAAAATATGCATCAAAATGAAGTAAATATGCATCGAAACGAAGGAAATGTTGATCGTAGTGAAGTAAATATGCATCATAATGAAGTAAAAATGCATCGAAATGAAGGAAATATGAATCGAAATGAAGTAAATATGCATCAAAATAAAGTAAATATGCATCAGAACGAAGGAAATGTTGATCGTAATGAAGTAAATATGCATCAAAATGAAGTACATATGCATCGAAATGAAGGAAATGTTGATCGAAATGAAGTAAATATGCAACGAAACGAAAGAAATGTTGAATGTAATTAAGTAAATATGCATCAAAACATAGAAAATATGCAAAGAGACGAAGGAAATATACATCGAAACTAAGTAAATTTGCATCAAAATATACATCAAAATGAAGTGAATATGCTTCGAAACGAAGAAAATATTTAACGAAATGAAGTAAATATGCATCAAAATGAAGTAAATATGCTTCGAAACGAAGGAAATATTGATCATAATGGAATAAATATGTATTAAAATGAACTAAATATGCATCGATACGAAGAAAATGTTGATTGTAATGAAGTAAATATGCATCAAAATGAAGTACATATGCATCGAAACGAAAGAAATATCCATCGAAACGAAGTAAATGTTGATCGTAATGAAGTAAATATGCATCAAAATGAAGGAAATATGCATTGAAAAGATGGAAATGGTGATCGTATTGAAGTAAATATGCATCAAAATAAAGTAAATATGGATCGAAACGAAGGAAATATGCATAAAAAAAAAGTAAATATACATCAAAATGAAGTAAATATACATCGAAACGAAGTAAATATACATCAAAATGAAGTAAATATACCTGGAAACGAAGGAAATATGCATCGAAACGAAAGAAATGTTGATCGTAATGAAGTAAATATACATCAAAATATGCATAAAAATATTCATAAAAATGAAGTAAATATGCATCGAAACGAAGGAAATGTTGATCGAAATGGAGTAAATATGCAACGAAACGAAGGAAATGTTGAATGTAATTAAGTAAATATTCATCAAAACGTAGAAAATATGCATCGAAACGAAGAAAATATACTTCGAAACGAAGTAAATATGCATCAAAATATACATCAAAATGAAGAGAATATGCATCGAAACGAAGAAAATGTTGAACGTAATGAAGTAAAATGCATCAAAATGAAGTAAATATGCATCGAAACGAAGGAAATGATGATTGTAATGAAGTAAATATGCATCAAAATGAAGTACATATGCATCGAAACGAAAGAAATATACGTTGAAACGAAGGAAATGTTGATTGTAATGAAGTAAATATGCAACGAAATGAAGGAAATATGCATTGAAACGAAGGAAATGGTGATCGTAATGAAGTAAATATGCATCAAAATGAAGTAAATATTCATCGAAACGAAGGATATATGCATCAAAAAAAGTAAATATACATTAAAATGAAGCAAATATACATCGAAACGAAATAAATATGCATCAAAATGAAGTAAATATACCTCAAAATGAAGGAAATATGCACGAAACGAAGGAAACGTTGATCGTAATGAAGTAAATGTACATCAAAATATGCATCAAAATGAAGTAAATATGCATCGAAACGAAGGAAATGTTGATCGTAGTGAAGTAAATATGCATCATAATGAAGTAAAAATGCATCGAAACGAAGGAAATATGAATCGAAATGAAGTAAATATGCATCAAAATAAAGTAAATATGCATCAGAACGAAGGAAATGTTGATCGTAATGAAGTAAATATGCATCAAAATGAAGTACATATGCATCGAAACGATGGAAATGTTAATCGAAATGAAGTAAATATGCAACAAAATGAAGGAAATGTTGAATGTAATTAAGTAAATATGCATCAAAACGTAGAAAATATGCATAGAGACGGAGGAAATATACATCGAAATTAAGTAAATTTGCATCAAAATATACATCAAAATGAAGTGAATATGCTTCGAAACGAAGAAAATGTTTAACGAAATGAAGTAAATATGCATCAAAATGAAGTAAATATGCATCGAAACGAAGGAAATATTGATCATAATGAAATAAATATGCATTAAAATGAACTAAATATGCATCGATATGAAGGAAATGTTGATTGTAATGAAGTATATATGCATCAAAATGAAGTACGTATGCATCGAAACGAAAGAAATATCCATCGAAACGAAGTAAATATTGATCGTAATGAAGTAAATATGCATCAAAATGAAGGAAATATGCATTGAAACGATGGAAATGGTGATCGTATTGAAGTAAATATGCATCAAAATGAAGTAAATATGGATCGAAACGAAGGAAATATGCATCGAAAAAAAGTAAATATACATCAAAATGAAGTAAATATACCTGGAAACGAAGGAAATATGCATCGAAACGAAAGAAATGTTGATCGTAATGAAGTAAATATACATCAAAATATGCATAAAAATATTCATAAAAATGAAGTAAATATGCATCGAAACGAAGGAAATGTTGATCGAAATGGAGTAAATATGCAACGAAACGAAGGAAATGTTGAATGTAATTAAGTAAATATTCATCAAAACGTAGAAAATATGCATCGAAACGAAGAAAATATACTTCGAAACGAAGTAAATATGCATCAAAATATACATCAAAATGAAGAGAATATGCATCGAAACGAAGAAAATGTTGAACGTAATGAAGTAAAATGCATCAAAATGAAGTAAATATGCATCGAAACGAAGGAAATGATGATTGTAATGAAGTAAATATGCATCAAAATGAAGTACATATGCATCGAAACGAAAGAAATATACGTTGAAACGAAGGAAATGTTGATTGTAATGAAGTAAATATGCAACGAAATGATGGAAATATGCATTGAAACTAAGGAAATGGTGATCGTAATGAAGTAAATATGCATCAAAATGAAGTAAATATTCATCGAAACGAAGGATATATGCATCAAAAAAAGTAAATATACATTAAAATGAAGCAAATATACATCGAAACGAAATAAATATGCATCAAAATGAAGTAAATATACCTCAAAATGAAGGAAATATGCACGAAACGAAGGAAATGTTGATCGTAATGAAGTAAATGTACATCAAAATATGCATCAAAATGAAGTAAATATGCATCGAAACGAAGGAAATGTTGATCGTAGTGAAGTAAATATGCATCATAATGAAGTAAAAATGCATCGAAACGAAGGAAATATGAATCGAAATGAAGTAAATATGCATCAAAATAAAGTAAATATGCATCAGAACGAAGGAAATGTTGATCGTAATGAAGTAAATATGCATCAAAATGAAGTACATATGCATCGAAACGAAGGAAATGTTAATCGAAATGAAGTAAATATGCAACAAAATGAAGGAAATGTTGAATGTAATTAAGTAAATATGCATCAAAACGTAGAAAATATGCATAGAGACGGAGGAAATATACATCGAAAATAAGTAAATTTGCATCAAAATATACATCAAAATGAAGTGAATATGCTTCGTAACGAAGAAAATATTTAATGAAATGAAGTAAATAAGCATCAAAATGAAGTAAATATGCATCGAAACGAAGGAAATATTGATCGTAATAAAATAAATATGCATTAAAACGAAGGAAATATTGATCGTAATGAAGTAAAAATGCATCGATACGAAGAAAATGATGATTGTAATGAAGTAAATATGCATCAAAATGAAGTACATATGCATCGAAAATGAAGTAAATGTTGATCGTAATGAAGTAAATATGCATCAAAATGAAGGAAATATGCATTGAAACGATGGAAATGGTGATCGTATTGAAGTAAATATGCATCAAAATGAATTAAATGTAGATCGAAACGAAGGAAATATGCATCGAAAAAAAGTAAATATACATCAAAATGAAGTAAATATACATCGAAACGAAGTAAATATACATCAAAATGAAGTAAATATACCTGGAAACGAAGGAAATATGCATCGAAACGAAAGAAATGTTGATCGTAATGAAGTAAATATACATCAAAATATGCATCAAAATATTCATAAAAATGAAGTAAATATGCATCAAAACGAAGGAAATGTTGATTGAAATGGTGTAAATATGCCACGAAACGAAGGAAATGTTGAATGTAATTAAGTAAATATTCATCAAAACGTAGAAAATATGCATCGAAACGAAGGAAATATACATCGAAACAAAGTAAATATGCATCAAAATATATATCAAAATGAAGTAAATATGCTTCGAAACGAAGAAAATATTGAATGTAATGAAGTAAAATGCATCAAAATGAAGTAAATATGCATCGAAACGAAGGAAATGATGATTGGAATGAAGTAAATATGCATCAAAATGAAGAACATATGCATCGAAACGAAAGAAATATACGTCGAAACGAAGGAAATGTTGATCGTAATGAAGTAAATATGCAACGAAATGAAGGAAATATGCATTGAAACGAAGGAAATGGTGATCGTAATGAAGTAAATATGCATCAAAATGAAGTAAATATGCATTGAAACGAAGGAAATGTAGATTGTAATGAAGTAAATTAGCATCAAAATGAAGTACATATGCATCGAAACGAAGGAAATGTTGATCGAAATGAAGTAAATATGCAACGAAACGAAGGAAATGTTGAATGTAATTAAGTAAATATGCATCAAAACGTAGAAAATATGCATAGAGACGAAGGAAATATACATCGAAACTAAGTAAATATGAATCAAAATATACCTCAAAATGAAGTGAATATGCTTCAAAACGAAGAAAATGTTGAACGTAATGAAGTATATATGCATCAAAATGAAGTAAATATGCATCGAAATAAAGGAAATATTGATCGTAATGAAGTATATATGCATTAAAATGAACTAAATATGCATCGATATGAAGGAAATGTTGATTGTAATGAAGTATATATGCATCAAAATGAAGTACATATGCATCGAAACGAAAGAAATATACATCGAAACAAAGTAAATGTAGATCGTAATGAAGTAAATATGCATCAAAATGAATGAAATATGCATTGGAACAATGGAAATGGTGATCGTATTGAAGTAAATATGCATCAAATGAAGTAAATATGGATCGAAACGAAGGAAATATGCATCGAAAAAGTAAATATACATCAAAATGAAGTAAATATACACCGAAACGAAGTAAATATACATCAAAATGAAGTAAATATACCTCGAAACGAAGAAAATATGCATCGAAACGAAGGAAATATTGATCGTAATGAAGTAAATATATATCAAAATATGCAGCAAAATATTCATCAAAATGAAGAAAATATGCATCGAAACGAAGGAAATGTTGATCGAAATGGAGTAAATATGAAACAAAACGAAGGAAATGTTGAATGTAATTAAGTAAATATTCATCAAAACGTAGAAAATATGCATCAAAACGAATGAAATATACATCGAAATGAAGTAAATATGCATCAAAATATATATCAAAATGAAGTGAATATGCTTCGAAACGAAGAAAATGTTGAACGTAATGAAGTAAAATGCATCAAAATGAAGTAAATATGCATCGAAACGAAAGAAATATTGAAATTAATGAAGTAAATATGCATCAAAATGAAGTAAATATACATCGAAACTAAGGAAATGTTGATTGTAATGAAGTAAATATGCATCAAAATGAAGTACATATGTATCGAAACGAAAGAAATATACGTCGAAACGAAGGAAATGTTATCGTAATGAAGTAAATATGCATCAAAATGAAGGAAATATGCATTGAAACGAAGGAAATGATGATCGTAATGAAGTAAATATGCATCAAAATTAAGAAAATATGCATCGAAACAAAGGATATATGCATCGAAAAAAGTAAATATACATCAAAATGAAGTAAATATACATCGAAACGAAATAAATACGCATCAAAATGAAGTAAATATACTTTGAAACGAAGGAAATACGCATCGAAACGAAAGAAATGTTGATCATAATGAAGTAAATGTACATCAAAATATGCATCAAAACGAAGTAAATATGCATCGAAATAAAGGAAATATGAATCGAAATGAAGTAAATATGCATCAAAATGAAGTAAATAGGCATCGGAACGATGGAAATGTTGATCGTAATGAAGTAAATATGCATCAAAATGAAGTAAATATGATAGAAACGAAGGAAATGTTGATTGAAATGGAGTAAATATGCAACGAAACGAAGGAAATGTTGAACATAATGAAGCAAATATGCATCAAAATGAAGTAAATATGCATCGAAATAAAGGAAATGTATATTGTAATCAAGTAAATTTGCATCAAAATAAAGTACATATGCATCGAAACGAAGGAAATGTTGATCGAAATGAAGAAAATATGCAACAAAACGAAGGAAATGTTGAATGTAATTAAGTAAATATGCATAAAAACGTAGAAAATATGCATCGAAACGAAGGAAATATACATCGAAACGAAGTAAATATGCATCAAAATATACATCAAAATGAAGTGAATATGCTTAGAAATGAAGAAAATGTTGAACGTAATGAAGTAAAATGCATCAAAATAAAGTAAATATGCATCGAAACGAAGGAAATGATGATTGTAATGAAGTAAATATGCATCAAAATGAAGTACATATGCATAGAAACGAAAGAAATAAACGTCGAAAAGAAGAAAATGTTGATCGTAATGAAGTAAATATGCAACGAAATGAAGGAAATATGCATTGAAACGAAGGAAATGGTGATCGTAATGAAGTAAATATGCATCAAAATGAAGTAAATATTCATCGAAACGAAGGATATATGCATCGAAAAAAAGTAAATATACATTAAAATGAAGCAAATATACATCGAAACGAAATAAATATGCATCAAAATGAAGTAAATATACCTCGAAACGAAGGAAATATGCACGAAACGATGGAAATGTTGATCATAATGAAGTAAATATACATCAAAATATGCATCAAAATGAAGTAAATATGCATCGAAACGAAGGAAATGATGATCGTAGTGAAATAAATATGCATCATAATGAGGTAAAAATGCATCGAAACGAAGGAAATATGAATCGAAATGAAGTAAATTTGCATCAAAATAAAGTAAATATGCATCAGAACGAAGGAAATGTTTATCGTAATGAAGTAAATATGCATCAAAATGAAGTACATATGCATTGAAACGAAGGAAATGTTGATCGAAATGAAGTAAATATGCAACGAAACGAAGGAAATGTTGAATGTAATTAAGTAAATATGCATCAAAACGTAGAAAATATGCATAGAGACGAAGGAAATATACATCGAAAATAAGTAAATTTGCATCAAAATATACATCAAAATGAAGTGAATATGCTTCGTAACGAAGAAAATATTTAACGAAATGAAGTAAATAAGCATCAAAATGAAGTAAATATGCATCGAAACGAAGGAAATATTGATCGTAATAAAATAAATATGCATTAAAACGAAGGAAATATCGATCGTAATGAAGTAAAAATGCATCGATACGAAGAAAATGATGATTGTAATGAAGTAAATATGCATCAAAATGAAGTACATATGCATCGAAAATGAAGTAAATGTTGATCGTAATGAAGTAAATATGCATCAAAATGAAGGAAATATGCATTGAAACGATGGAAATGGTGATCGTATTGAAGTAAATATGCATCAAAATGAATTAAATGTAGATCGAAACGAAGGAAATATGCATCGAAAAAAAGTAAATATACATCAAAATGAAGTAAATATACATCGAAACGAAGTAAATATACATCAAAATGAAGTAAATATACCTGGAAACGAAGGAAATATGCATCGAAACGAAAGAAATGTTGATCGTAATGAAGTAAATATACATCAAAATATGCATCAAAATATTCATAAAAATGAAGTAAATATGCATCAAAACGAAGGAAATGTTGATTGAAATGGTGTAAATATGCCACGAAACGAAGGAAATGTTGGATGTAATTAAGTAAATATTCATCTAAACGTAGAAAATATGCATCGAAACGAAGGAAATATACATCGAAACGAAGTAAATATGCATCAAAATATATATCAAAATGAAGTGAATATGCTTCGAAACGAAGAAAATATTGAATGTAATGAAGTAAAATGCATCAAAATGAAGTAAATATGCATCGAAACAAAGGAAATGATGATTGGAATGAAGTAAATATGCATCAAAATGAAGAACATATGCATCGAAACGAAAGAAATATACGTCGAAACGAAGGAAATGTTGATCGTAATGAAGTAAATATGCAACGAAATGAAGGAAATATGCATTGAAACGAAGGAAATGGTGATCGTAATGAAGTAAATATGCATCAAAATGAAGTAAATATGCATTGAAACGAAGGAAATGTAGATTGTAATGAAGTAAATTAGCATCAAAATGAAGTACATATGCATCGAAACGAAGGAAATGTTGATCGAAATAAAGTAAATATGCAACGAAACGAAGGAAATGTTGAATGTAATTAAGTAAATATGCATCAAAACGTAGAAAATATGCATAGAGACGAAGGAAATATACATAGAAACTAAGTAAATTTGAATCAAAATATACATCAAAATGAAGTGAATATGCTTCAAAACGAAGAAAATGTTGAACGTAATGAAGTATATATGCATCAAAATGAAGTAAATATGCATCGAAATAAAGGAAATATTGATCGTAATGAAGTATATATGCATTAAAATGAACTAAATATGAATCGATACGAAGGAAATGATGATTGTAATGAAGTAAATATGCATCAAAATGAAGTACATATGCATCGAAACGATAGAAATATACGTCGAAACGAAGGAAATGTTGATCGTAATGAAGTAAATATGCAACGAAATGAATGAAATATGCATTGAAACGAAGGAAATGGTGATCGTAATGAAGTAAATATGCATCAAAATGAAGTAAATATTCATCGAAACGAAGGATATATGCATCGAAAAAAGTAAATATACATTAAAATGAAGCAAATATACATCGAAACGAAATAAATATGCATCAAAATGAAGTAAATATACCTCAAAACGAAGGAAATATGCACGAAACGAAGGAAATGTTGATCGTAATGAAGTAAATGTACATCAAAATATGCATCAAAATGAAGTAAATATGCATCGAAACGAAGGAAATGTTGATCGTAGTGAAGTAAATATGCATCATAATGAAGTAAAAATGCATCGAAACGAAGGAAATATGAATCGAAATGAAGTAAATATGCATCAAAATAAAGTAAATATGCATCAGAACGAAGGAAATGTTGATCGTAATGAAGTAAATATGCATCAAAATGAAGTACATATGCATCGAAATGAAGGAAATGTTGATCGAAATGAAGTAAATATGCAACGAAACGAAAGAAATGTTGAATGTAATTAAGTAAATATGCATCAAAACATAGAAAATATGCAAAGAGACGAAGGAAATATACATCGAAACTAAGTAAATTTGCATCAAAATATACATCAAAATGAAGTGAATATGCTTCGAAACGAAGAAAATATTTAACGAAATGAAGTAAATATGCATCAAAATGAAGTAAATATGCTTCGAAACGAAGGAAATATTGATCATAATGGAATAAATATGTATTAAAATGAACTAAATATGCATCGATACGAAGAAAATGTTGATTGTAATGAAGTAAATATGCATCAAAATGAAGTACATATGCATCGAAACGAAAGAAATATCCATCGAAACGAAGTAAATGTTGATCGTAATGAAGTAAATATGCATCAAAATGAAGGAAATATGCATTGAAAAGATGGAAATGGTGATCGTATTGAAGTAAATATGCATCAAAATAAAGTAAATATGGATCGAAACGAAGGAAATATGCATAAAAAAAAAGTAAATATACATCAAAATGAAGTAAATATACATCGAAACGAAGTAAATATACATCAAAATGAAGTAAATATACCTGGAAACGAAGGAAATATGCATCGAAACGAAAGAAATGTTGATCGTAATGAAGTAAATATACATCAAAATATGCATAAAAATATTCATAAAAATGAAGTAAATATGCATCGAAACGAAGGAAATGTTGATCGAAATGGAGTAAATATGCAACGAAACGAAGGAAATGTTGAATGTAATTAAGTAAATATTCATCAAAACGTAGAAAATATGCATCGAAACGAAGAAAATATACTTCGAAACGAAGTAAATATGCATCAAAATATACATCAAAATGAAGAGAATATGCATCGAAACGAAGAAAATGTTGAACGTAATGAAGTAAAATGCATCAAAATGAAGTAAATATGCATCGAAACGAAGGAAATGATGATTGTAATAAAGTAAATATGCATCAAAATGAAGTACATATGCATCGAAACGAAAGAAATATACGTTGAAACGAAGGAAATGTTGATTGTAATGAAGTAAATATGCAACGAAATGAAGGAAATATGCATTGAAACGAAGGAAATGGTGATCGTAATGAAGTAAATATGCATCAAAATGAAGTAAATATTCATCGAAACGAAGGATATATGCATCAAAAAAAGTAAATATACATTAAAATGAAGCAAATATACATCGAAACGAAATAAATATGCATCAAAATGAAGTAAATATACCTCAAAATGAAGGAAATATGCACGAAACGAAGGAAACGTTGATCGTAATGAAGTAAATGTACGTCAAAATATGCATCAAAATGAAGTAAATATGCATCGAAACGAAGGAAATGTTGATCGTAGTGAAGTAAATATGCATCATAATGAAGTAAAAATGCATCGAAACGAAGGAAATATGAATCGAAATGAAGTAAATATGCATCAAAATAAAGTAAATATGCATCAGAACGAAGGAAATGTTGATCGTAATGAAGTAAATATGCATCAAAATGAAGTACATATGCATCGAAACGAAGGAAATGTTAATCGAAATGAAGTAAATATGCAACAAAATGAAGGAAATGTTGAATGTAATTAAGTAAATATGCATCAAAACGTAGAAAATATGCATAGAGACGGAGGAAATATACATCGAAATTAAGTAAATTTGCATCAAAATATACATCAAAATGAAGTGAATATGCTTCGAAACGAAGAAAATGTTTAACGAAATGAAGTAAATATGCATCAAAATGAAGTAAATATGCATCGAAACGAAGGAAATATTGATCATAATGAAATAAATATGCATTAAAATGAACTAAATATGCATCGATATGAAGGAAATGTTGATTGTAATGAAGTATATATGCATCAAAATGAAGTACGTATGCATCGAAACGAAAGAAATATCCATCGAAACGAAGTAAATATTGATCGTAATGAAGTAAATATGCATCAAAATGAAGGAAATATGCATTGAAACGATGGAAATGGTGATCGTATTGAAGTAAATATGCATCAAAATGAAGTAAATATGGATCGAAACGAAGGAAATATGCATCGAAAAAAAGTAAATATACATCAAAATGAAGTAAATATACCTGGAAACGAAGGAAATATGCATCGAAACGAAAGAAATGTTGATCGTAATGAAGTAAATATACATCAAAATATGCATAAAAATATTCATAAAAATGAAGTAAATATGCATCGAAACGAAGGAAATGTTGATCGAAATGGAGTAAATATGCAACGAAACGAAGGAAATGTTGAATGTAATTAAGTAAATATTCATCAAAACGTAGAAAATATGCATCGAAACGAAGAAAATATACTTCGAAACGAAGTAAATATGCATCAAAATATACATCAAAATGAAGAGAATATGCATCGAAACGAAGAAAATGTTGAACGTAATGAAGTAAAATGCATCAAAATGAAGTAAATATGCATCGAAACGAAGGAAATGATGATTGTAATGAAGTAAATATGCATCAAAATGAAGTACATATGCATCGAAACGAAAGAAATATACGTTGAAACGAAGGAAATGTTGATTGTAATGAAGTAAATATGCAACGAAATGAAGGAAATATGCATTGAAACGAAGGAAATGGTGATCGTAATGAAGTAAATATGCATCAAAATGAAGTAAATATTCATCGAAACGAAGGATATATGCATCAAAAAAAGTAAATATACATTAAAATGAAGCAAATATACATCGAAACGAAATAAATATGCATCAAAATGAAGTAAATATACCTCAAAATGAAGGAAATATGCACGAAACGAAGGAAATGTTGATCGTAATGAAGTAAATGTACATCAAAATATGCATCAAAATGAAGTAAATATGCATCGAAACGAAGGAAATGTTGATCGTAGTGAAGTAAATATGCATCATAATGAAGTAAAAATGCATCGAAACGAAGGAAATATGAATCGAAATGAAGTAAATATGCATCAAAATAAAGTAAATATGCATCAGAACGAAGGAAATGTTGATCGTAATGAAGTAAATATGCATCAAAATGAAGTACATATGCATCGAAACGAAGGAAATGTTAATCGAAATGAAGTAAATATGCAACAAAATGAAGGAAATGTTGAATGTAATTAAGTAAATATGCATCAAAACGTAGAAAATATGCATAGAGACGGAGGAAATATACATCGAAAATAAGTAAATTTGCATCAAAATATACATCAAAATGAAGTGAATATGCTTCGTAACGAAGAAAATATTTAACGAAATGAAGTAAATAAGCATCAAAATGAAGTAAATATGCATCGAAACGAAGGAAATATTGATCGTAATAAAATAAATATGCATTAAAACGAAGGAAATATTGATCGTAATGAAGTAAAAATGCATCGATACGAAGAAAATGATGATTGTAATGAAGTAAATATGCATCAAAATGAAGTACATATGCATCGAAAATGAAGTAAATGTTGATCGTAATGAAGTAAATATGCATCAAAATGAAGGAAATATGCATTGAAACGATGGAAATGGTGATCGTATTGAAGTAAATATGCATCAAAATGAATTAAATGTAGATCGAAACGAAGGAAATATGCATCGAAAAAAAGTAAATATACATCAAAATGAAGTAAATATACATCGAAACGAAGTAAATATACATCAAAATGAAGTAAATATACCTGGAAACGAAGGAAATATGCATCGAAACGAAAGAAATGTTGATCGTAATGAAGTAAATATACATCAAAATATGCATCAAAATATTCATAAAAATGAAGTAAATATGCATCAAAACGAAGGAAATGTTGATTGAAATGGTGTAAATATGCCACGAAACGAAGGAAATGTTGAATGTAATTAAGTAAATATTCATCAAAACGTAGAAAATATGCATCGAAACGAAGGAAATATACATCGAAACAAAGTAAATATGCATCAAAATATATATCAAAATGAAGTGAATATGCTTCGAAACGAAGAAAATATTGAATGTAATGAAGTAAAATGCATCAAAATGAAGTAAATATGCATCGAAACGAAGGAAATGATGATTGGAATGAAGTAAATATGCATCAAAATGAAGAACATATGCATCGAAACGAAAGAAATATACGTCGAAACGAAGGAAATGTTGATCGTAATGAAGTAAATATGCAACGAAATGAAGGAAATATGCATTGAAACGAAGGAAATGGTGATCGTAATGAAGTAAATATGCATCAAAATGAAGTAAATATGCATTGAAACGAAGGAAATGTAGATTGTAATGAAGTAAATTAGCATCAAAATGAAGTACATATGCATCGAAACGAAGGAAATGTTGATCGAAATGAAGTAAATATGCAACGAAACGAAGGAAATATTGAATGTAATTAAGTAAATATGCATCAAAACGTAGAAAATATGCATAGAGACGAAGGAAATATACATCGAAACTAAGTAAATATGAATCAAAATATACCTCAAAATGAAGTGAATATGCTTCAAAACGAAGAAAATGTTGAACGTAATAAAGTATATATGCATCAAAATGAAGTAAATATGCATCGAAATAAAGGAAATATTGATCGTAATGAAGTATATATGCATTAAAATGAACTAAATATGCATCGATATGAAGGAAATGTTGATTGTAATGAAGTATATATGCATCAAAATGAAGTACATATGCATCGAAACGAAAGAAATATACATCGAAACAAAGTAAATGTAGATCGTAATGAAGTAAATATGCATCAAAATGAATGAAATATGCATTGGAACAATGGAAATGGTGATCGTATTGAAGTAAATATGCATCAAATGAAGTAAATATGGATCGAAACGAAGGAAATATGCATCGAAAAAAGTAAATATACATAAAAATGAAGTAAATATACACCGAAACGAAGTAAATATACATCAAAATGAAGTAAATATACCTCGAAACGAAGAAAATATGCATCGAAACGAAGGAAATATTGATCGTAATGAAGTAAATATATATCAAAATATGCAGCAAAATATTCATCAAAATGAAGAAAATATGCATCGAAACGAAGGAAATGTTGATCGAAATGGAGTAAATATGAAACAAAACGAAGGAAATATTGAATGTAATTAAGTAAATATTCATCAAAACGTAGAAAATATGCATCAAAATGAAGGAAATATGCAACGAAATGAAGGAAATATGCATTGAAACGAAGGAAATGGTGATCGTAATGAAGTAAATATGCATCAAAATGAAGTAAATATTCATCGAAACGAAGGATATATGCATCGAAAAAAGTAAATATACATTAAAATGAAGCAAATATACATCGAAACGAAATAAATATGCATCAAAATGAAGTAAATATACCTCAAAACGAAGGAAATATGCACGAAACGAAGGAAATGTTGATCGTAATGAAGTAAATGTACATCAAAATATGCATCAAAATGAAGTAAATATGCATCGAAACGAAGGAAATGTTGATCGTAGTGAAGTAAATATGCATCATAATGAAGTAAAAATGCATCGAAACGAAGGAAATATGAATCGAAATGAAGTAAATATGCATCAAAATAAAGTAAATATGCATCAGAACGAAGGAAATGTTGATCGTAATGAAGTAAATATGCATCAAAATGAAGTACATATGCATCGAAATGAAGGAAATGTTGATCGAAATGAAGTAAATATGCAACGAAACGAAAGAAATGTTGAATGTAATTAAGTAAATATGCATCAAAACATAGAAAATATGCAAAGAGACGAAGGAAATATACATCGAAACTAAGTAAATTTGCATCAAAATATACATCAAAATGAAGTGAATATGCTTCGAAACGAAGAAAATATTTAACGAAATGAAGTAAATATGCATCAAAATGAAGTAAATATGCTTCGAAACGAAGGAAATATTGATCATAATGGAATAAATATGTATTAAAATGAACTAAATATGCATCGATACGAAGAAAATGTTGATTGTAATGAAGTAAATATGCATCAAAATGAAG
The DNA here is from genome assembly GCA_023678885.1 of Pogostemon cablin. Lineage (NCBI taxonomy): Eukaryota > Viridiplantae > Streptophyta > Magnoliopsida > Lamiales > Lamiaceae > Pogostemon > Pogostemon cablin. The sequence goes on from CM042984.1 coordinate 14,947,809, forward strand.
TACATATGCATCGAAACGAAAGAAATATCCATCGAAACGAAGTAAATGTTGATCGTAATGAAGTAAATATGCATCAAAATGAAGGAAATATGCATTGAAAAGATGGAAATGGTGATCGTATTGAAGTAAATATGCATCAAAATAAAGTAAATATGGATCGAAACGAAGGAAATATGCATAAAAAAAAAGTAAATATACATCAAAATGAAGTAAATATACATCGAAACGAAGTAAATATACATCAAAATGAAGTAAATATACCTGGAAACGAAGGAAATATGCATCGAAACGAAAGAAATGTTGATCGTAATGAAGTAAATATACATCAAAATATGCATAAAAATATTCATAAAAATGAAGTAAATATGCATCGAAACGAAGGAAATGTTGATCGAAATGGAGTAAATATGCAACGAAACGAAGGAAATGTTGAATGTAATTAAGTAAATATTCATCAAAACGTAGAAAATATGCATCGAAACGAAGAAAATATACTTCGAAACGAAGTAAATATGCATCAAAATATACATCAAAATGAAGAGAATATGCATCGAAACGAAGAAAATGTTGAACGTAATGAAGTAAAATGCATCAAAATGAAGTAAATATGCATCGAAACGAAGGAAATGATGATTGTAATAAAGTAAATATGCATCAAAATGAAGTACATATGCATCGAAACGAAAGAAATATACGTTGAAACGAAGGAAATGTTGATTGTAATGAAGTAAATATGCAACGAAATGAAGGAAATATGCATTGAAACGAAGGAAATGGTGATCGTAATGAAGTAAATATGCATCAAAATGAAGTAAATATTCATCGAAACGAAGGATATATGCATCAAAAAAAGTAAATATACATTAAAATGAAGCAAATATACATCGAAACGAAATAAATATGCATCAAAATGAAGTAAATATACCTCAAAATGAAGGAAATATGCACGAAACGAAGGAAACGTTGATCGTAATGAAGTAAATGTACGTCAAAATATGCATCAAAATGAAGTAAATATGCATCGAAACGAAGGAAATGTTGATCGTAGTGAAGTAAATATGCATCATAATGAAGTAAAAATGCATCGAAACGAAGGAAATATGAATCGAAATGAAGTAAATATGCATCAAAATAAAGTAAATATGCATCAGAACGAAGGAAATGTTGATCGTAATGAAGTAAATATGCATCAAAATGAAGTACATATGCATCGAAACGAAGGAAATGTTAATCGAAATGAAGTAAATATGCAACAAAATGAAGGAAATGTTGAATGTAATTAAGTAAATATGCATCAAAACGTAGAAAATATGCATAGAGACGGAGGAAATATACATCGAAATTAAGTAAATTTGCATCAAAATATACATCAAAATGAAGTGAATATGCTTCGAAACGAAGAAAATGTTTAACGAAATGAAGTAAATATGCATCAAAATGAAGTAAATATGCATCGAAACGAAGGAAATATTGATCATAATGAAATAAATATGCATTAAAATGAACTAAATATGCATCGATATGAAGGAAATGTTGATTGTAATGAAGTATATATGCATCAAAATGAAGTACGTATGCATCGAAACGAAAGAAATATCCATCGAAACGAAGTAAATATTGATCGTAATGAAGTAAATATGCATCAAAATGAAGGAAATATGCATTGAAACGATGGAAATGGTGATCGTATTGAAGTAAATATGCATCAAAATGAAGTAAATATGGATCGAAACGAAGGAAATATGCATCGAAAAAAAGTAAATATACATCAAAATGAAGTAAATATACCTGGAAACGAAGGAAATATGCATCGAAACGAAAGAAATGTTGATCGTAATGAAGTAAATATACATCAAAATATGCATAAAAATATTCATAAAAATGAAGTAAATATGCATCGAAACGAAGGAAATGTTGATCGAAATGGAGTAAATATGCAACGAAACGAAGGAAATGTTGAATGTAATTAAGTAAATATTCATCAAAACGTAGAAAATATGCATCGAAACGAAGAAAATATACTTCGAAACGAAGTAAATATGCATCAAAATATACATCAAAATGAAGAGAATATGCATCGAAACGAAGAAAATGTTGAACGTAATGAAGTAAAATGCATCAAAATGAAGTAAATATGCATCGAAACGAAGGAAATGATGATTGTAATGAAGTAAATATGCATCAAAATGAAGTACATATGCATCGAAACGAAAGAAATATACGTTGAAACGAAGGAAATGTTGATTGTAATGAAGTAAATATGCAACGAAATGAAGGAAATATGCATTGAAACGAAGGAAATGGTGATCGTAATGAAGTAAATATGCATCAAAATGAAGTAAATATTCATCGAAACGAAGGATATATGCATCAAAAAAAGTAAATATACATTAAAATGAAGCAAATATACATCGAAACGAAATAAATATGCATCAAAATGAAGTAAATATACCTCAAAATGAAGGAAATATGCACGAAACGAAGGAAATGTTGATCGTAATGAAGTAAATGTACATCAAAATATGCATCAAAATGAAGTAAATATGCATCGAAACGAAGGAAATGTTGATCGTAGTGAAGTAAATATGCATCATAATGAAGTAAAAATGCATCGAAACGAAGGAAATATGAATCGAAATGAAGTAAATATGCATCAAAATAAAGTAAATATGCATCAGAACGAAGGAAATGTTGATCGTAATGAAGTAAATATGCATCAAAATGAAGTACATATGCATCGAAACGAAGGAAATGTTAATCGAAATGAAGTAAATATGCAACAAAATGAAGGAAATGTTGAATGTAATTAAGTAAATATGCATCAAAACGTAGAAAATATGCATAGAGACGGAGGAAATATACATCGAAAATAAGTAAATTTGCATCAAAATATACATCAAAATGAAGTGAATATGCTTCGTAACGAAGAAAATATTTAACGAAATGAAGTAAATAAGCATCAAAATGAAGTAAATATGCATCGAAACGAAGGAAATATTGATCGTAATAAAATAAATATGCATTAAAACGAAGGAAATATTGATCGTAATGAAGTAAAAATGCATCGATACGAAGAAAATGATGATTGTAATGAAGTAAATATGCATCAAAATGAAGTACATATGCATCGAAAATGAAGTAAATGTTGATCGTAATGAAGTAAATATGCATCAAAATGAAGGAAATATGCATTGAAACGATGGAAATGGTGATCGTATTGAAGTAAATATGCATCAAAATGAATTAAATGTAGATCGAAACGAAGGAAATATGCATCGAAAAAAAGTAAATATACATCAAAATGAAGTAAATATACATCGAAACGAAGTAAATATACATCAAAATGAAGTAAATATACCTGGAAACGAAGGAAATATGCATCGAAACGAAAGAAATGTTGATCGTAATGAAGTAAATATACATCAAAATATGCATCAAAATATTCATAAAAATGAAGTAAATATGCATCAAAACGAAGGAAATGTTGATTGAAATGGTGTAAATATGCCACGAAACGAAGGAAATGTTGAATGTAATTAAGTAAATATTCATCAAAACGTAGAAAATATGCATCGAAACGAAGGAAATATACATCGAAACAAAGTAAATATGCATCAAAATATATATCAAAATGAAGTGAATATGCTTCGAAACGAAGAAAATATTGAATGTAATGAAGTAAAATGCATCAAAATGAAGTAAATATGCATCGAAACGAAGGAAATGATGATTGGAATGAAGTAAATATGCATCAAAATGAAGAACATATGCATCGAAACGAAAGAAATATACGTCGAAACGAAGGAAATGTTGATCGTAATGAAGTAAATATGCAACGAAATGAAGGAAATATGCATTGAAACGAAGGAAATGGTGATCGTAATGAAGTAAATATGCATCAAAATGAAGTAAATATGCATTGAAACGAAGGAAATGTAGATTGTAATGAAGTAAATTAGCATCAAAATGAAGTACATATGCATCGAAACGAAGGAAATGTTGATCGAAATGAAGTAAATATGCAACGAAACGAAGGAAATATTGAATGTAATTAAGTAAATATGCATCAAAACGTAGAAAATATGCATAGAGACGAAGGAAATATACATCGAAACTAAGTAAATATGAATCAAAATATACCTCAAAATGAAGTGAATATGCTTCAAAACGAAGAAAATGTTGAACGTAATAAAGTATATATGCATCAAAATGAAGTAAATATGCATCGAAATAAAGGAAATATTGATCGTAATGAAGTATATATGCATTAAAATGAACTAAATATGCATCGATATGAAGGAAATGTTGATTGTAATGAAGTATATATGCATCAAAATGAAGTACATATGCATCGAAACGAAAGAAATATACATCGAAACAAAGTAAATGTAGATCGTAATGAAGTAAATATGCATCAAAATGAATGAAATATGCATTGGAACAATGGAAATGGTGATCGTATTGAAGTAAATATGCATCAAATGAAGTAAATATGGATCGAAACGAAGGAAATATGCATCGAAAAAAGTAAATATACATAAAAATGAAGTAAATATACACCGAAACGAAGTAAATATACATCAAAATGAAGTAAATATACCTCGAAACGAAGAAAATATGCATCGAAACGAAGGAAATATTGATCGTAATGAAGTAAATATATATCAAAATATGCAGCAAAATATTCATCAAAATGAAGAAAATATGCATCGAAACGAAGGAAATGTTGATCGAAATGGAGTAAATATGAAACAAAACGAAGGAAATATTGAATGTAATTAAGTAAATATTCATCAAAACGTAGAAAATATGCATCAAAACGAATGAAATATACATCGAAACGAAGTAAATATGCATCAAAATATATATCAAAATGAAGTGAATATGCTTCGAAACGAAGAAAATGTTGAACGTAATGAAGTAAAATGCATCAAAATGAAGTAAATATGCATCGAAACGAAAGAAATATTGAAATTAATGAAGTAAATATGCATCAAAATGAAGTAAATATACATCGAAACTAAGGAAATGTTGATTGTAATGAAGTAAATATGCATCAAAATGAAGTACATATGTATCGAAACGAAAGAAATATCCGTCGAAACGAAGGAAATGTTATCGTAATGAAGTAAATATGCATCAAAATGAAGGAAATATGCATTGAAACGAAGGAAATGATGATCGTAATGAAGTAAATATGCATCAAAATTAAGAAAATATGCATCGAAACAAAGGATATATGCATCGAAAAAAGTAAATATACATCAAAATGAAGTAAATATACATCGAAACGAAATAAATACGCATCAAAATGAAGTAAATATACTTTGAAACGAAGGAAATACGCATCGAAACGAAAGAAATGTTGATCATAATGAAGTAAATGTACATCAAAATATGCATCAAAACGAAGTAAATATGCATCGAAATAAAGGAAATATGAATCGAAATGAAGTAAATATGCATCAAAATGAAGTAAATAGGCATCGAAACGATGGAAATGTTGATCGTAATGAAGTAAATATGCATCAAAACGAAGTAAATATGATAGAAACGAAGGAAATGTTGATTGAAATGGAGTAAATATGCAACGAAACGAAGGAAATGTTGAACATAATGAAGTAAATATGCATCAAAATGAAGTAAATATGCATCGAAATAAAGGAAATGTATATTGTAATCAAGTAAATTTGCATCAAAATAAAGTACATATGCATCGAAACGAAGGAAATGTTGATCGAAATGAAGAAAATATGCAACAAAACGAAGGAAATATTGAATGTAATTAAGTAAATATGCATAAAAACGTAGAAAATATGCATCGAAACGAAGGAAATATACATCGAAACGAAGTAAATATGCATCAAAATATACATCAAAATGAAGTGAATATGCTTAGAAATGAAGAAAATGTTGAACGTAATGAAGTAAAATGCATCAAAATAAAGTAAATATGCATCGAAACGAAGGAAATGATGATTGTAATGAAGTAAATATGCATCAAAATGAAGTACATATGCATAGAAACGAAAGAAATAAACGTCGAAAAGAAGAAAATGTTGATCGTAATGAAGTAAATATGCAACGAAATGAAGGAAATATGCATTGAAACGAAGGAAATGGTGATCGTAATGAAGTAAATATGCATCAAAATGAAGTAAATATTCATCGAAACGAAGGATATATGCATCGAAAAAAAGTAAATATACATTAAAATGAAGCAAATATACATCGAAACGAAATAAATATGCATCAAAATGAAGTATATATACCTCGAAACGAAGGAAATATGCACGAAACGATGGAAATGTTGATCATAATGAAGTAAATATACATCAAAATATGCATCAAAATGAAGTAAATATGCATCGAAACGAAGGAAATGATGATCGTAGTGAAATAAATATGCATCATAATGAGGTAAAAATGCATCGAAACGAAGGAAATATGAATCGAAATGAAGTAAATTTGCATCAAAATAAAGTAAATATGCATCAGAACGAAGAAATGTTTATCGTAATGAAGTAAATATGCATCAAAATGAAGTACATATGCATTGAAACGAAGGAAATGTTGATCGAAATGAAGTAAATATGCAACGAAACGAAGGAAATGTTGAATGTAATTAAGTAAATATGCATCAAAACGTAGAAAATATGCATAGAGACGAAGGAAATATACATCGAAAATAAGTAAATTTGCATCAAAATATACATCAAAATGAAGTGAATATGCTTCGTAACGAAGAAAATATTTAACGAAATGAAGTAAATAAGCATCAAAATGAAGTAAATATGCATCGAAACGAAGGAAATATTGATCGTAATAAAATAAATATGCATTAAAACGAAGGAAATATTGATCGTAATGAAGTAAAAATGCATCGATACGAAGAAAATGATGATTGTAATGAAGTAAATATGCATCAAAATGAAGTACATATGCATCGAAAATGAAGTAAATGTTGATCGTAATGAAGTAAATATGCATCAAAATGAAGGAAATATGCATTGAAACGATGGAAATGGTGATCGTATTGAAGTAAATATGCATCAAAATGAATTAAATGTAGATCGAAACGAAGGAAATATGCATCGAAAAAAAGTAAATATACATCAAAATGAAGTAAATATACATCGAAACGAAGTAAATATACATCAAAATGAAGTAAATATACCTGGAAACGAAGGAAATATGCATCGAAACGAAAGAAATGTTGATCGTAATGAAGTAAATATACATCAAAATATGCATCAAAATATTCATAAAAATGAAGTAAATATGCATCAAAACGAAGGAAATGTTGATTGAAATGGTGTAAATATGCCACGAAACGAAGGAAATGTTGAATGTAATTAAGTAAATATTCATCAAAACGTAGAAAATATGCATCGAAACGAAGGAAATATACATCGAAACGAAGTAAATATGCATCAAAATATATATCAAAATGAAGTGAATATGCTTCGAAACGAAGAAAATATTGAATGTAATGAAGTAAAATGCATCAAAATGAAGTAAATATGCATCGAAACGAAGGAAATGATGATTGGAATGAAGTAAATATGCATCAAAATGAAGAACATATGCATCGAAACGAAAGAAATATACGTCGAAACGAAGGAAATGTTGATCGTAATGAAGTAAATATGCAACGAAATGAAGGAAATATGCATTGAAACGAAGGAAATGGTGATCGTAATGAAGTAAATATGCATCAAAATGAAGTAAATATGCATTGAAACGAAGGAAATGTAGATTGTAATGAAGTAAATTAGCATCAAAATGAAGTACATATGCATCGAAACGAAGGAAATGTTGATCGAAATAAAGTAAATATGCAACGAAACGAAGGAAATGTTGAATGTAATTAAGTAAATATGCATCAAAACGTAGAAAATATGCATAGAGACGAAGGAAATATACATAGAAACTAAGTAAATTTGAATCAAAATATACATCAAAATGAAGTGAATATGCTTCAAAACGAAGAAAATGTTGAACGTAATGAAGTATATATGCATCAAAATGAAGTAAATATGCATCGAAATAAAGGAAATATTGATCGTAATGAAGTATATATGCATTAAAATGAACTAAATATGAATCGATACGAAGGAAATGATGATTGTAATGAAGTAAATATGCATCAAAATGAAGTACATATGCATCGAAACGATAGAAATATACGTCGAAACGAAGGAAATGTTGATCGTAATGAAGTAAATATGCAACGAAATGAATGAAATATGCATTGAAACGAAGGAAATGGTGATCGTAATGAAGTAAATATGCATCAAAATGAAGTAAATATTCATCGAAACGAAGGATATATGCATCGAAAAAAGTAAATATACATTAAAATGAAGCAAATATACATCGAAACGAAATAAATATGCATCAAAATGAAGTAAATATACCTCAAAACGAAGGAAATATGCACGAAACGAAGGAAATGTTGATCGTAATGAAGTAAATGTACATCAAAATATGCATCAAAATGAAGTAAATATGCATCGAAACGAAGGAAATGTTGATCGTAGTGAAGTAAATATGCATCATAATGAAGTAAAAATGCATCGAAACGAAGGAAATATGAATCGAAATGAAGTAAATATGCATCAAAATAAAGTAAATATGCATCAGAACGAAGGAAATGTTGATCGTAATGAAGTAAATATGCATTAAAATGAAGTACATATGCATCGAAATGAAGGAAATGTTGATCGAAATGAAGTAAATATGCAACGAAACGAAAGAAATGTTGAATGTAATTAAGTAAATATGCATCAAAACATAGAAAATATGCAAAGAGACGAAGGAAATATACATCGAAACTAAGTAAATTTGCATCAAAATATACATAAAAATGAAGTGAATATGCTTCGTAACGAAGAAAATATTTAACGAAATGAAGTAAATAAGCATCAAAATGAAGTAAATATGCATCGAAACGAAGGAAATATTGATCGTAATAAAATAAATATGCATTAAAACGAAGGAAATATTGATCGTAATGAAGTAAAAATGCATCGATACGAAGAAAATGATGATTGTAATGAAGTAAATATGCATCAAAATGAAGTACATATGCATCGAAAATGAAGTAAATGTTGATCGTAATGAAGTAAATATGCATCAAAATGAAGGAAATATGCATTGAAACGATGGAAATGGTGATCGTATTGAAGTAAATATGCATCAAAATGAATTAAATGTAGATCGAAACGAAGGAAATATGCATCGAAAAAAAGTAAATATACATCAAAATGAAGTAAATATACATCGAAACGAAGTAAATATACATCAAAATGAAGTAAATATACCTGGAAACGAAGGAAATATGCATCGAAACGAAAGAAATGTTGATCGTAATGAAGTAAATATACATCAAAATATGCATCAAAATATTCATAAAAATGAAGTAAATATGCATCGAAACGAAGGAAATGTTGATCGAAATGGAGTAAATATGCAACGAAACGAAGGAAATGTTGAATGTAATTAAGTAAATATTCATCAAAACGTAGAAAATATGCATCGAAACGAAGGAAATATACATCGAAACAAAGTAAATATGCATCAAAATATACATCAAAATGAAGTGAATATGCTTCGAAACGAAGAAAATGTTGAATGTAATGAAGTAAAATGCATCAAAATGAAGTAAATATGCATCGAAACGAAGGAAATGATGATTGTAATGAAGTAAATATGCATCAAAATGAAGTACATATGCATCGAAACGAATAGAAATATACGTCGAAACGAAGGAAATGAATGAAATATGCATTGAAACGAAGGAAATGGTGATCGTAATGAAGTAAATATGCATCAAAATGAAGTAAATATTCATCGAAACGAAGGATATATGCATCGAAAAAAGTAAATATACATTAAAATGAAGCAAATATACATCGAAACGAAATAAATATGCATCAAAATGAAGTAAATATACCTCAAAACGAAGGAAATATGCACGAAACGAAGGAAATGTTGATCGTAATGAAGTAAATGTACATCAAAATATGCATCAAAATGAAGTAAATATGCATCGAAACGAAGGAAATGTTGATCGTAGTGAAGTAAATATGCATCATAATGAAGTAAAAATGCATCGAAACGAAGGAAATATGAATCGAAATGAAGTAAATATGCATCAAAATAAAGTAAATATGCATCAGAACGAAGGAAATGTTGATCGTAATGAAGTAAATATGCATCAAAATGAAGTACATATGCATCGAAACGAAGGAAATGTTGATCGAAATGAAGTAAATATGCAACGAAACGAAAGAAATGTTGAATGTAATTAAGTAAATATGCATCAAAACATAGAAAATATGCAAAGAGACGAAGGAAATATACATCGAAACTAAGTAAATTTGCATCAAAATATACATCAAAATGAAGTGAATATGCTTCAAAACGAAGAAAATGTTTAACGAAATGAAGTAAATATGCATCAAAATGAAGTAAATATGCTTCGAAACGAAGGAAATATTGATCGTAATGGAATAAATATGTATTAAAATGAACTAAATATGCATCGATACGAAGAAAATGTTGATTGTAATGAAGTAAATATGCATCAAAATGAAGTACATATGCATCGAAACGAAAGAAATATCCATCGAAACGAAGTAAATGTTGATCGTAATGAAGTAAATATGCATCAAAATGAAGGAAATATGCATTGAAACGATGGAAATGGTGATCGTATTGAAGTAAATATGCATCAAAATGAAGTAAATATGGATCGAAACGAAGGAAATATGCATCGAAAAAAGTAAATATACATCAAAATGAAGTAAATATACATCGAAACGAAGTAAATATACATCAAAATGAAGTAAATATACCTGGAAACGAAGGAAATATGCATCGAAACGAAAGAAATGTTGATCGTAATGAAGTAAATATACATCAAAATATGCATCAAAATATTCATAAAAATGAAGTAAATATGCATCGAAACGAAGGAAATGTTGATCGAAATGGAGTAAATATGCAACGAAACGAAGGAAATGTTGAATGTAATTAAGTAAATATTCATCAAAACGTAGAAAATATGCATCGAAACGAAGTAAATATGCATCGAAACGAAATAAATATGCATCAAAATATACATCAAAATGAAGTGAATATGTTTCGAAACGAAGAAAATGTTGAACGTAATGAAGTAAAATGCATCAAAATGAAGTAAATATGCATCGAAACGAAGGAAATGATGATTGTAATGAAGTAAATATGCATCAAAATGAAGTACATATGCATCGAAACGAAAGAAATATACGTTGAAACGAAGGAAATGTTGATTGTAATGAAGTAAATATGCAACGAAATGAAGGAAATATGCATTGAAACGAAGGAAATGGTGATCGTAATGAAGTAAATATGCATCAAAATGAAGTAAATATTCATCGAAACGAAGGATATATGCATCGAAAAAAGTAAATATACATTAAAATGAAGCAAATATACATCGAAACGAAATAAATATGCATCAAAATGAAGTAAATATACCTCAAAACGAAGGAAATATGCACGAAACGAAGGAAATGTTGATCGTAATGAAGTAAATGTACATCAAAATATGCATCAAAATGAAGTAAATATGCATCGAAACGAAGGAAATGTTGATCGTAGTGAAGTAAATATGCATCATAATGAAGTAAAAATGCATCGAAACGAAGGAAATATGAATCAAAATGAAGTAAATATGCATCAAAATAAAGTAAATATGCATCAGAACGAAGGAAATGTTGATCGTAATGAAGAAAATATGTATCAAAATGAAGTACATATGCATCGAAACGAAGGAAATGTTGATCGAAATGAAGTAAATATGCAACGAAACGAAAGAAATGTTGAATGTAATTAAGTAAATATGCATCAAAACATAGAAAATATGCAAAGAGACGAAGGAAATATACATCGAAACTAAGTAAATTTGCATCAAAATATACATCAAAATGAAGTGAATATGCTTCGAAACGAAGAAAATGTTTAACGAAATGAAGTAAATATGCATCAAAATGAAGTAAATATGCTTCGAAACGAAGGATATATTGATCGTAATGGAAAAAATATGTATTAAAATGAACTAAATATGCATCGATACGAAGAAAATGTTGATTGTAATGAAGTAAATATGCATCAAAATGAAGTACATATGCATCGAAACGAAAGAAATATCCATCGAAACGAAGTAAATGTTGATCGTAATGAAGTAAATATGCATCAAAATGAAGGAAATATGCATTGAAACGATGGAAATGGTAATCGTATTGAAGTAAATATGCATCAAAATGAAGTAAATATGGATCGAAACGAAGGAAATATGCATCGAAAAAAAGTAAATATACATCAAAATGAAGTAAATATACATCGAAACGAAGTAAATATACATCAAAATGAAGTAAATATACCTGGAAACGAAGGAAATATGCATCGAAACGAAAGAAATGTTGATCGTAATGAAGTAAATATACATCAAAATATGCATCAAAATATTCATAAAAATGAAGTAAATATGCATCGAAACGAAGGAAATGTTGATCGAAATGGAGTAAATATGCAACGAAACGAAGGAAATGTTGAATGTAATTAAGTAAATATTCATCAAAACGTAGAAAATATGCATCGAAACGAAGAAAATATACTTCGAAACGAAGTAAATATGCATCAAAATATACATCAAAATGAAGAGAATATGCTTCGAAACGAAGAAAATGTTGAACGTAATGAAGTAAAATGCATCAAAATGAAGTAAATATGCATCGAAACGAAGGAAATGATGATTGTAATGAAGTAAATATGCATCAAAATGAAGTACATATGCATCGAAACGAAAGAAATATACGTTGAAACGAAGGAAATGTTGATTGTAATGAAGTAAATATGCAACGAAATGAAGGAAATATGCATTGAAACGAAGGAAATGGTGATCGTAATGAAGTAAATATGCATCAAAATGAAGTAAATATTCATCGAAACGAAGGATATATGCATCGAAAAAAGTAAATATACATTAAAATGAAGCAAATATACATCGAAACGAAATAAATATGCATCAAAATGAAGTAAATATACCTCAAAACGAAGGAAATATGCACGAAACGAAGGAAATGTTGATCGTAATGAAGTAAATGTACATCAAAATATGCATCAAAATGAAGTAAATATGCATCGAAACGAAGGAAATGTTGATCGTAGTGAAGTAAATATGCATCATAATGAAGTAAAAATGCATCGAAACGAAGGAAATATGAATCAAAATGAAGTAAATATGCATCAAAATAAAGTAAATATGCATCAGAACGAAGGAAATGTTGATCGTAATGAAGAAAATATGTATCAAAATGAAGTACATATGCATCGAAACGAAGGAAATGTTGATCGAAATGAAGTAAATATGCAACGAAACGAAAGAAATGTTGAATGTAATTAAGTAAATATGCATCAAAACATAGAAAATATGCAAAGAGACGAAGGAAATATACATCGAAACTAAGTAAATTTGCATCAAAATATACATCAAAATGAAGTGAATATGCTTCGAAACGAAGAAAATGTTTAACGAAATGAAGTAAATATGCATCAAAATGAAGTAAATATGCTTCGAAACGAAGGATATATTGATCGTAATGGAAAAAATATGTATTAAAATGAACTAAATATGCATCGATACGAAGAAAATGTTGATTGTAATGAAGTAAATATGCATCAAAATGAAGTACATATGCATCGAAACGAAAGAAATATCCATCGAAACGAAGTAAATGTTGATCGTAATGAAGTAAATATGCATCAAAATGAAGGAAATATGCATTGAAACGATAGAATTGGTAATCGTATTGAAGTAAATATGCATCAAAATGAAGTAAATATGGATCGAAACGAAGGAAATATGCATCGAAAAAAAGTAAATATACATCAAAATGAAGTAAATATACATCGAAACGAAGTAAATATACATCAAAATGAAGTAAATATACCTGGAAACGAAGGAAATATGCATCGAAACGAAAGAAATGTTGATCGTAATGAAGTAAATATACATCAAAATATGCATCAAAGTATTCATAAAAATGAAGTAAATATGCATAGAAACGAAGGAAATGTTGATCGAAATGGAGTAAATATGCAACGAAACGAAGGAAATGTTGAATGTAATTAAGTAAATATTCATCAAAACGTAGAAAATATGCATCGAAACGAAGAAAATATACTTCGAAACGAAGTAAATATGCATCAAAATATACATCAAAATGAAGAGAATATGCTTCGAAACGAAGAAAATGTTGAACGTAATGAAGTAAAATGCATCAAAATGAAGTAAATTTGCATCGAAACGAAGGAAATGATGATTGTAATGAAGTAAATATGCATCAAAATGAAGTACATATGCATCAAAACGAAAGAAATATACGTTGAAACGAAGGAAATGTTGATTGTAATGAAGTAAATATGCAACGAAATGAAGGAAATATGCATTGAAACGAAGGAAATGGTGATCGTAATGAAGTAAATATGCATCAAAATGAAGTAAATATTCATCGAAACGAAGGATATATGCATCGAAAAAAGTAAATATACATTAAAATGAAGCAAATATACATCGAAACGAAATAAATATGCATCAAAATGAAGTAAATATACCTCAAAACGAAGGAAATATGCACGAAACGAAGGAAATGTTGATCGTAATGAAGTAAATGTACATCAAAATATGCATCAAAATGAAGTAAATATGCATCGAAACGAAGGAAATGTTGATCGTAGTGAAGTAAATATGCATCATAATGAAGTAAAAATGCATCGAAACGAAGGAAATATGAATCGAAATGAAGTAAATATGCATCAAAATAAAGTAAATATGCATCAGAACGAAGGAAATGTTGATCGTAATGAAGTAAATATGCATCAAAATGAAGTACATATGCATCGAAACAAAGGAAATGTTGATCGAAATGAAGTAAATATGCAACGGAACGAAAGAAATGTTGAATGTAATTAAGTAAATATGCATCAAAACATAGAAAATATGCAAAGAGACGAAGGAAATATACATCGAAACTAAGTAAATTTGCATCAAAATATATATCAAAATGAAGTGAATATGCTTCAAAACGAAGAAAATGTTTAACGAAATGAAGTAAATATGCATCAAAATGAAGTAAATATGCTTCGAAACGAAGGAAATATTGATCGTAATGGAATAAATATTTATCAAAATGAACTAAATATGCATCGATACGAAGAAAATGTTGATTGTAATGAAGTAAATATGCATCAAAATGAAGTACATATGCATCGAAACGAAAGAAATATCCATCGAAACGAAGGAAATGGTGATCGTGTTGAAGTAAATATGCATCAAAATGAAGTAAATGTAGATCGAAACGAAGGAAATATGCATCGAAAAAAAGTAAATATACATCAAAATGAAGTAAATATACATCGAAACGAAGTAAATATACATCAAAATGAAGTAAATATACCTGGAAACGAAGGAAATATGCATCGAAACGAAAGAAATGTTGATCGTAATGAAGTAAATATACATCAAAATATGCATCAAAATATTCATAAAAATGAAGTAAATATGCATCAAAACGAAGGAAATGTTGATTGAAATGGTGTAAATATGCCACGAAACGAAGGAAATGTTGAATGTAATTAAGTAAATATTCATCAAAACGTAGAAAATATGCATCGAAACGAAGGAAATATACATCGAAACGAAGTAAATATGCATCAAAATATATATCAAAATGAAGTGAATATGCTTCGAAACGAAGAAAATATTGAATGTAATGAAGTAAAATGCATCAAAATGAAGTAAATATGCATCGAAACGAAGGAAATGATGATTGGAATGAAGTAAATATGCATCAAAATGAAGAACATATGCATCGAAACGAAAGAAATATACGTCGAAACGAAGGAAATGTTGATCGTAATGAAGTAAATATGCAACGAAATGAAGGAAATATGCATTGAAACGAAGGAAATGGTGATCGTAATGAAGTAAATATGCATCAAAATGAAGTAAATATGCATTGAAACGAAGGAAATGTAGATTGTAATGAAGTAAATTAGCATCAAAATGAAGTACATATGCATCGAAACGAAGGAAATGTTGATCGAAATAAAGTAAATATGCAACGAAACGAAGGAAATGTTGAATGTAATTAAGTAAATATGCATCAAAACGTAGAAAATATGCATAGAGACGAAGGAAATATACATAGAAACTAAGTAAATTTGAATCAAAATATACATCAAAATGAAGTGAATATGCTTCAAAACGAAGAAAATGTTGAACGTAATGAAGTATATATGCATAAAAATGAAGTAAATATGCATCGAAATAAAGGAAATATTGATCGTAATGAAGTATATATGCATTAAAATGAACTAAATATGCATCGTTATGAAGGAAATGTTGATTGTAATGAAGTATATATGCATCAAAATGAAGTACATATGCATCGAAACGAAAGAAATATACATCGAAACGAAGTAAATGTTGATCGTAATGAAGTAAATATGCATCAAAATGAATGAAATATGCATTGGAACAATGGAAATGATGATCGTATTGAAGTAAATATGCATCAAATGAAGTAAATATGGATCGAAACGAAGGAAATATGCATCGAAAAAAGTAAATATACATCAAAATGAAGTAAATATACATCGAAACGAAGTAAATATACATCAAAATGAAGTAAATATACCTCGAAACGAAGAAAATATGCATCAAAATGAAGGAAATATTGATCGTAATGAAGTAAATATATCAAAATATGCAGCAAAATATTCATCAAAATGAAGTACATATTCATCGAAACGAAGGAAATGTTGATCGAAATGAAGTAAATATGCAACAAAACGAAGGAAATGTTGAATGTAATTAAGTAAATATGCATCAAAACGTAGAAAATATGCATCGAAACGAAGGAAATATACATCGAAACGAAGTAAATATGCATCAAAATATACATCAAAATGAAGTGAATATGCTTCGAAACGAAGAAAATGTTGAATGTAATGAAGTAAAATGCATCAAAATAAAGTAAATATGCATCGAAACGAAGGAAATGATGATTGTAATGAAGTAAATATGCATCAAAATGAAGTACATATGCATCGAAACAATAGAAATATACGTCGAAACGAAGGAAATGAATGAAATATGCATTGAAACGAAGGAAATGGTGATCGTAATGAAGTAAATATGCATCAAAATGAAGTAAATATTCATCGAAACGAAGGATATATGCATCGAAAAAAGTAAATATACATTAAAATGAAGCAAATATATACATCGAAACGAAATAAATATGCATCAAAATGAAGTAAATATACCTCAAAACGAAGGAAATATGCACGAAACGAAGGAAATGTTGATCGTAATGAAGTAAATGTACATCAAAATATGCATCAAAATGAAGTAAATATGCATCGAAACGAAGGAAATGTTGATCGTAGTGAAGTAAATATGCATCATAATGAAGTAAAAATGCATCGAAACGAAGGAAATATGAATCGAAATGAAGTAAATATGCATCAAAATAAAGTAAATATGCATCAGAACGAAGGAAATGTTGATCGTAATGAAGTAAATATGCATCAAAATGAAGTACATATGCATCGAAATGAAGGAAATGTTGATCGAAATGAAGTAAATATGCAACGAAACGAAAGAAATGTTGAATGTAATTAAGTAAATATGCATCAAAACATAGAAAATATGCAAAGAGACGAAGGAAATATACATCGAAACTAAGTAAATTTGCATCAAAATATACATCAAAATGAAGTGAATATGCTTCAAAACGAAGAAAATGTTTAACGAAATGAAGTAAATATGCATCAAAATGAAGTAAATATGCTTCGAAACGAAGGAAATATTGATCGTAATGGAATAAATATTTATCAAAATGAACTAAATATGCATCGATACGAAGAAAATGTTGATTGTAATGAAGTAAATATGCATCAAAATGAAGTACATATGCATCGAAACGAAAGAAATATCCATCGAAACGAAGTAAATGTTGATCGTAATGAAGTAAATATGCATCAAAATGAAGGAAATATGCATTGAAACGATGGAAATGGTGATCGTATTGAAGTAAATATGCATCAAAATAAAGTAAATATGGATCGAAACGAAGGAAATATGCATCGAAAAAAGTAAATATACATCAAAATGAAGTAAATATACATCGAAACGAAGTAAATATACATCAAAATGAAGTAAATATACCTGGAAACGAAGGAAATATGCATCGAAACGAAAGAAATGTTGATCGTAATGAAGTAAATATACATCAAAATATGCATCAAAATATTCATAAAAATGAAGTAAATATGCATCGAAACGAAGGAAATGTTGATCGAAATGGAGTAAATATGCAACGAAACGAAGGAAATGTTGAATGTAATTAAGTAAATATTCATCAAAACGTAGAAAATATGCATCGAAACGAAGAAAATATACTTCGAAACGAAGTAAATATGCATCAAAATATACATCAAAATGAAGAGAATATGCTTCGAAACGAAGAAAATGTTGAACGTAATGAAGTAAAATGCATCAAAATGAAGTAAATATGCATCGAAAATGAAGTAAATATGCATTGAAACGATGGAAATGGTGATCGTGTTGAAGTAAATATGCATCAAAATGAAGTAAATGTAGATCGAAACGAAGGAAATATGCATCGAAAAAAAGTAAATATACATCAAAATGAAGTAAATATACATCGAAACGAAGTAAATATACATCAAAATGAAGTAAATATACCTGGAAACGAAGGAAATATGCATCGAAACGAAAGAAATGTTGATCGTAATGAAGTAAATATACATCAAAATATGCATCAAAATATTCATAAAAATGAAGTAAATATGCATCAAAACGAAGGAAATGTTGATTGAAATGGTGTAAATATGCCACGAAACGAAGGAAATGTTGAATGTAATTAAGTAAATATTCATCAAAACGTAGAAAATATGCATCGAAACGAAGGAAATATACATCGAAACGAAGTAAATATGCATCAAAATATATATCAAAATGAAGTGAATATGCTTCGAAACGAAGAAAATATTGAATGTAATGAAGTAAAATGCATCAAAATGAAGTAAATATGCATCGAAACGAAGGAAATGATGATTGGAATGAAGTAAATATGCATCAAAATGAAGAACATATGCATCGAAACGAAAGAAATATACGTCGAAACGAAGGAAATGTTGATCGTAATGAAGTAAATATGCAACGAAATGAAGGAAATATGCATTGAAACGAAGGAAATGGTGATCGTAATGAAGTAAATATGCATCAAAATGAAGTAAATATGCATTGAAACGAAGGAAATGTAGATTGTAATGAAGTAAATTAGCATCAAAATGAAGTACATATGCATCGAAACGAAGGAAATGTTGAACGTAATGAAGTAAATATTCATCAAAACGTAGAAAATATGCATCGAAACGAAGAAAATATACTTCGAAACGAAGTAAATATGCATCAAAATATACATCAAAATGAAGAGAATATGCTTCGAAACGAAGAAAATGTTGAACGTAATGAAGTAAAATGCATCAAAATGAAGTAAATATGCATCGAAACGAAGGAAATGATGATTGTAATGAAGTAAATATGCATCAAAATGAAGTACATATGCATCAAAACGAAAGAAATATACGTTGAAATGAAGGAAATGTTGATTGTAATGAAGTAAATATGCAACGAAATGAAGGAAATATGCATTGAAACGAAGGAAATGGTGATCGTAATGAAGTAAATATGCATCAAAATGAAGTAAATATTCATCGAAACGAAGGATATATGCATCGAAAAAAGTAAATATACATTAAAATGAAGCAAATATACATCGAAACGAAATAAATATGCATCAAAATGAAGTAAATATACCTCAAAACGAAGGAAATATGCACGAAACGAAGGAAATGTTGATCGTAATGAAGTAAATGTACATCAAAATATGCATCAAAATGAAGTAAATATGCATCGAAACGAAGGAAATGTTGATCGTAGTGAAGTAAATATGCATCATAATGAAGTAAAAATGCATCGAAACGAAGGAAATATGAATCAAAATGAAGTAAATATGCATCAAAATAAAGTAAATATGCATCAGAACGAAGGAAATGTTGATCGTAATGAAGAAAATATGTATCAAAATGAAGTACATATGCATCGAAACGAAGGAAATGTTGATCGAAATGAAGTAAATATGCAACGAAACGAAAGAAATGTTGAATGTAATTAAGTAAATATGCATCAAAACATAGAAAATATGCAAAGAGACGAAGGAAATATACATCGAAACTAAGTAAATTTGCATCAAAATATACATCAAAATGAAGTGAATATGCTTCGAAACGAAGAAAATGTTTAACGAAATGAAGTAAATATGCATCAAAATGAAGTAAATATGCTTCGAAACGAAGGATATATTGATCGTAATGGAAAAAATATGTATTAAAATGAACTAAATATGCATCGATACGAAGAAAATGTTGATTGTAATGAAGTAAATATGCATCAAAATGAAGTACATATGCATCGAAACGAAAGAAATATCCATCGAAACGAAGTAAATGTTGATCGTAATGAAGTAAATATGCATCAAAATGAAGGAAATATGCATTGAAACGATATAAATGGTAATCGTATTGAAGTAAATATGCATCAAAATGAAGTAAATATGGATCGAAACAAAGGAAATATGCATCGAAAAAAAGTAAATATACATCAAAATGAAGTAAATATACATCGAAACGAAGTAAATATACATCAAAATGAAGTAAATATACCTGGAAACGAAGGAAATATGCATCGAAACGAAAGAAATGTTGATCGTAATGAAGTAAATATACATCAAAATATGCATCAAAATATTCATAAAAATGAAGTAAATATGCATAGAAACGAAGGAAATGTTGATCGAAATGGAGTAAATATGCAACGAAACGAAGGAAATGTTGAATGTAATTAAGTAAATATTCATCAAAACGTAGAAAATATGCATCGAAACGAAGAAAATATACTTCGAAACGAAGTAAATATGCATCAAAATATACATCAAAATGAAGAGAATATGCTTCGAAACGAAGAAAATGTTGAACGTAATGAAGTAAAATGCATCAAAATGAAGTAAATATGCATCGAAACGAAGGAAATGATGATTGTAATGAAGTAAATATGCATCAAAATGAAGTACATATGCATCGAAACGAAAGAAATATACGTTGAAACGAAGGAAATGTTGATTGTAATGAAGTAAATATGCAACGAAATGAAGGAAATATGCATTGAAACGAAGGAAATGGTGATCGTAATGAAGTAAATATGCATCAAAATGAAGTAAATATTCATCGAAACGAAGGATATATGCATCGAAAAAAGTAAATATACATTAAAATGAAGCAAATATACATCAAAACGAAATAAATATGCATCAAAATGAAGTAAATATACCTCAAAACGAAGGAAATATGCACGAAACGAAGGAAATGTTGATCGTAATGAAGTAAATGTACATCAAAATATGCATCAAAATGAAGTAAATATGCATCGAAACGAAGGAAATGTTGATCGTAGTGAAGTAAATATGCATCATAATGAAGTAAAAATGCATCGAAACGAAGGAAATATGAATCGAAATGAAGTAAATATGCATCAAAATAAAGTAAATATGCATCAGAACGAAGGAAATGTTGATCGTAATGAAGTAAATATGCATCAAAATGAAGTACATATGCATCGAAACAAAGGAAATGTTGATCGAAATGAAGTAAATATGCAACGGAACGAAAGAAATGTTGAATGTAATTAAGTAAATATGCATCAAAACATAGAAAATATGCAAAGAGACGAAGGAAATATACATCGAAACTAAGTAAATTTGCATCAAAATATATATCAAAATGAAGTGAATATGCTTCAAAACGAAGAAAATGTTTAACGAAATGAAGTAAATATGCATCAAAATGAAGTAAATATGCTTCGAAACGAAGGAAATATTGATCGTAATGGAATAAATATTTATCAAAATGAACTAAATATGCATCGATACGAAGAAAATGTTGATTGTAATGAAGTAAATATGCATCAAAATGAAGTACATATGCATCGAAACGAAAGAAATATCCATCGAAACGAAGTAAATGTTGATCGTAATGAAGTAAATATGCATCAAAATGAAGGAAATATGCATTGAAACGATGGAAATGGTGATCGTATTGAAGTAAATATGCATCAAAATAAAGTAAATATGGATCGAAACGAAGGAAATATGCATCGAAAAAAAGTAAATATACATCAAAATGAAGTAAATATACATCGAAACGAAGTAAATATACATCAAAATGAAGTAAATATACCTGGAAACGAAGGAAATATGCATCGAAACGAAAGAAATGTTGATCGTAATGAAGTAAATATACATCAAAATATGCATCAAAATATTCATAAAAATGAAGTAAATATGCATCGAAACGAAGGAAATGTTGATCGAAATGGAGTAAATATGCAACGAAACGAAGGAAATGTTGAATGTAATTAAGTAAATATTCATCAAAACGTAGAAAATATGCATCGAAACGAAGAAAATATACTTCGAAACGAAGTAAATATGCATCAAAATATACATCAAAATGAAGAGAATATGCTTCGAAACGAAGAAAATGTTGAACGTAATGAAGTAAAATGCATCAAAATGAAGTAAATATGCATCGAAACGAAGGAAATGATGATTGTAATGAAGTAAATATGCATCAAAATGAAGTACATATGCATCGAAACGAAAGAAATATACGTTGAAACGAAGGAAATGTTGATTGTAATGAAGTAAATATGCAACGAAATGAAGGAAATATGCATTGAAACGAAGGAAATGGTGATCGTAATGAAGTAAATATGCATCAAAATGAAGTAAATATTCATCGAAACGAAGGATATATGCATCGAAAAAAGTAAATATACATTAAAATGAAGCAAATATACATCAAAACGAAATAAATATGCATCAAAATGAAGTAAATATACCTCAAAACGAAGGAAATATGCACGAAACGAAGGAAATGTTGATCGTAATGAAGTAAATGTACATCAAAATATGCATCAAAATGAAGTAAATATGCATCGAAACGAAGGAAATGTTGATCGTAGTGAAGTAAATATGCATCATAATGAAGTAAAAATGCATCGAAACGAAGGAAATATGAATCGAAATGAAGTAAATATGCATCAAAATAAAGTAAATATGCATCAGAACGAAGGAAATGTTGATCGTAATGAAGTAAATATGCATCAAAATGAAGTACATATGCATCGAAACAAAGGAAATGTTGATCGAAATGAAGTAAATATGCAACGGAACGAAAGAAATGTTGAATGTAATTAAGTAAATATGCATCAAAACATAGAAAATATGCAAAGAGACGAAGGAAATATACATCGAAACTAAGTAAATTTGCATCAAAATATATATCAAAATGAAGTGAATATGCTTCAAAACGAAGAAAATGTTTAACGAAATGAAGT
Organism: Pogostemon cablin; assembly: GCA_023678885.1. NCBI lineage: Eukaryota > Viridiplantae > Streptophyta > Magnoliopsida > Lamiales > Lamiaceae > Pogostemon > Pogostemon cablin. The sequence goes on from CM042984.1 coordinate 14,971,405, forward strand.
AAATATGCATCAAAATGAAGTAAATATGCTTCGAAACGAAGGAAATATTGATCGTAATGGAATAAATATTTATCAAAATGAACTAAATATGCATCGATACGAAGAAAATGTTGATTGTAATGAAGTAAATATGCATCAAAATGAAGTACATATGCATCGAAACGAAAGAAATATCCATCGAAACGAAGTAAATGTTGATCGTAATGAAGTAAATATGCATCAAAATGAAGGAAATATGCATTGAAACGATGGAAATGGTGATCGTATTGAAGTAAATATGCATCAAAATAAAGTAAATATGGATCGAAACGAAGGAAATATGCATCGAAAAAAAGTAAATATACATCAAAATGAAGTAAATATACATCGAAACGAAGTAAATATACATCAAAATGAAGTAAATATACCTGGAAACGAAGGAAATATGCATCGAAACGAAAGAAATGTTGATCGTAATGAAGTAAATATACATCAAAATATGCATCAAAATATTCATAAAAATGAAGTAAATATGCATCGAAACGAAGGAAATGTTGATCGAAATGGAGTAAATATGCAACGAAACGAAGGAAATGTTGAATGTAATTAAGTAAATATTCATCAAAACGTAGAAAATATGCATCGAAACGAAGAAAATATACTTCGAAACGAAGTAAATATGCATCAAAATATACATCAAAATGAAGAGAATATGCTTCGAAACGAAGAAAATGTTGAACGTAATGAAGTAAAATGCATCAAAATGAAGTAAATATGCATCGAAACGAAGGAAATGATGATTGTAATGAAGTAAATATGCATCAAAATGAAGTACATATGCATCGAAACGAAAGAAATATACGTTGAAACGAAGGAAATGTTGATTGTAATGAAGTAAATATGCAACGAAATGAAGGAAATATGCATTGAAACGAAGGAAATGGTGATCGTAATGAAGTAAATATGCATCAAAATGAAGTAAATATTCATCGAAACGAAGGATATATGCATCGAAAAAAGTAAATATACATTAAAATGAAGCAAATATACATCGAAACGAAATAAATATGCATCAAAATGAAGTAAATATACCTCAAAACGAAGGAAATATGCACGAAACGAAGGAAATGTTGATCGTAATGAAGTAAATGTACATCAAAATATGCATCAAAATGAAGTAAATATGCATCGAAACGAAGGAAATGTTGATCGTAGTGAAGTAAATATGCATCATAATGAAGTAAAAATGCATCGAAACGAAGGAAATATGAATCAAAATGAAGTAAATATGCATCAAAATAAAGTAAATATGCATCAGAACGAAGGAAATGTTGATCGTAATGAAGAAAATATGTATCAAAATGAAGTACATATGCATCGAAACGAAGGAAATGTTGATCGAAATGAAGTAAATATGCAACGAAACGAAAGAAATGTTGAATGTAATTAAGTAAATATGCATCAAAACATAGAAAATATGCAAAGAGACGAAGGAAATATACATCGAAACTAAGTAAATTTGCATCAAAATATACATCAAAATGAAGTGAATATGCTTCGAAACGAAGAAAATGTTTAACGAAATGAAGTAAATATGCATCAAAATGAAGTAAATATGCTTCGAAACGAAGGATATATTGATCGTAATGGAAAAAATATGTATTAAAATGAACTAAATATGCATCGATACGAAGAAAATGTTGATTGTAATGAAGTAAATATGCATCAAAATGAAGTACATATGCATCGAAACGAAAGAAATATCCATCGAAACGAAGTAAATGTTGATCGTAATGAAGTAAATATGCATCAAAATGAAGGAAATATGCATTGAAACGATGGAAATGGTAATCGTATTGAAGTAAATATGCATCAAAATGAAGTAAATATGGATCGAAACGAAGGAAATATGCATCGAAAAAAAGTAAATATACATCAAAATGAAGTAAATATACATCGAAACGAAGTAAATATACATCAAAATGAAGTAAATATACCTGGAAACGAAGGAAATATGCATCGAAACGAAAGAAATGTTGATCGTAATGAAGTAAATATACATCAAAATATGCATCAAAATATTCATAAAAATGAAGTAAATATGCATCGAAACGAAGGAAATGTTGATCGAAATGGAGTAAATATGCAACGAAACGAAGGAAATGTTGAATGTAATTAAGTAAATATTCATCAAAACGTAGAAAATATGCATCGAAACGAAGAAAATATACTTCGAAACGAAGTAAATATGCATCAAAATATACATCAAAATGAAGAGAATATGCTTCGAAACGAAGAAAATGTTGAACGTAATGAAGTAAAATGCATCAAAATGAAGTAAATATGCATCGAAACGAAGGAAATGATGATTGTAATGAAGTAAATATGCATCAAAATGAAGTACATATGCATCGAAACGAAAGAAATATACGTTGAAACGAAGGAAATGTTGATTGTAATGAAGTAAATATGCAACGAAATGAAGGAAATATGCATTGAAACGAAGGAAATGGTGATCGTAATGAAGTAAATATGCATCAAAATGAAGTAAATATTCATCGAAACGAAGGATATATGCATCGAAAAAAGTAAATATACATTAAAATGAAGCAAATATACATCGAAACGAAATAAATATGCATCAAAATGAAGTAAATATACCTCAAAACGAAGGAAATATGCACGAAACGAAGGAAATGTTGATCGTAATGAAGTAAATGTACATCAAAATATGCATCAAAATGAAGTAAATATGCATCGAAACGAAGGAAATGTTGATCGTAGTGAAGTAAATATGCATCATAATGAAGTAAAAATGCATCGAAACGAAGGAAATATGAATCAAAATGAAGTAAATATGCATCAAAATAAAGTAAATATGCATCAGAACGAAGGAAATGTTGATCGTAATGAAGAAAATATGTATCAAAATGAAGTACATATGCATCGAAACGAAGGAAATGTTGATCGAAATGAAGTAAATATGCAACGAAACGAAAGAAATGTTGAATGTAATTAAGTAAATATGCATCAAAACATAGAAAATATGCAAAGAGACGAAGGAAATATACATCGAAACTAAGTAAATTTGCATCAAAATATACATCAAAATGAAGTGAATATGCTTCGAAACGAAGAAAATGTTTAACGAAATGAAGTAAATATGCATCAAAATGAAGTAAATATGCTTCGAAACGAAGGATATATTGATCGTAATGGAAAAAATATGTATTAAAATGAACTAAATATGCATCGATACGAAGAAAATGTTGATTGTAATGAAGTAAATATGCATCAAAATGAAGTACATATGCATCGAAACGAAAGAAATATCCATCGAAACGAAGTAAATGTTGATCGTAATGAAGTAAATATGCATCAAAATGAAGGAAATATGCATTGAAACGATGGAAATGGTAATCGTATTGAAGTAAATATGCATCAAAATGAAGTAAATATAGATCGAAACGAAGGAAATATGCATCGAAAAAAAGTAAATATACATCAAAATGAAGTAAATATACATCGAAACGAAGTAAATATACATCAAAATGAAGTAAATATACCTGGAAACGAAGGAAATATGCATCGAAACGAAAGAAATGTTGATCGTAATGAAGTAAATATACATCAAAATATGCATCAAAATATTCATAAAAATGAAGTAAATATGCATCGAAACGAAGGAAATGTTGATCGAAATGGAGTAAATATGCAACGAAACGAAGGAAATGTTGAATGTAATTAAGTAAATATTCATTAAAACGTAGAAAATATGCATCGAAACGAAGAAAATATACTTCGAAACGAAGTAAATATGCATCAAAATATACATCAAAATGAAGAGAATATGCTTCGAAACGAAGAAAATGTTGAACGTAATGAAGTAAAATGCATCAAAATGAAGTAAATATGCATCGAAACGAAGGAAATGATGATTGTAATGAAGTAAATATGCATCAAAATGAAGTACATATGCATCGAAACGAAAGAAATATACGTTGAAACGAAGGAAATGTTGATTGTAATGAAGTAAATATGCAACGAAATGAAGGAAATATGCATTGAAACGAAGGAAATGGTGATCGTAATGAAGTAAATATGCATCAAAATGAAGTAAATATTCATCGAAACGAAGGATATATGCATCGAAAAAAGTAAATATACATTAAAATGAAGCAAATATACATCGAAACGAAATAAATATGCATCAAAATGAAGTAAATATACCTCAAAACGAAGGAAATATGCACGAAACGAAGGAAATGTTGATCGTAATGAAGTAAATGTACATCAAAATATGCATCAAAATGAAGTAAATATGCATCGAAACGAAGGAAATGTTGATCGTAGTGAAGTAAATATGCATCATAATGAAGTAAAAATGCATCGAAACGAAGGAAATATGAATCAAAATGAAGTAAATATGCATCAAAATAAAGTAAATATGCATCAGAACGAAGGAAATGTTGATCGTAATGAAGAAAATATGTATCAAAATGAAGTACATATGCATCGAAACGAAGGAAATGTTGATCGAAATGAAGTAAATATGCAACGAAACGAAAGAAATGTTGAATGTAATTAAGTAAATATGCATCAAAACATAGAAAATATGCAAAGAGACGAAGGAAATATACATCGAAACTAAGTAAATTTGCATCAAAATATACATCAAAATGAAGTGAATATGCTTCGAAACGAAGAAAATGTTTAACGAAATGAAGTAAATATGCATCAAAATGAAGTAAATATGCTTCGAAACGAAGGATATATTGATCGTAATGGAAAAAATATGTATTAAAATGAACTAAATATGCATCGATACGAAGAAAATGTTGATTGTAATGAAGTAAATATGCATCAAAATGAAGTACATATGCATCGAAACGAAAGAAATATCCATCGAAACGAAGTAAATGTTGATCGTAATGAAGTAAATATGCATCAAAATGAAGGAAATATGCATTGAAACGATGGAAATGGTAATCGTATTGAAGTAAATATGCATCAAAATGAAGTAAATATGGATCGAAACGAAGGAAATATGCATCGAAAAAAAGTAAATATACATCAAAATGAAGTAAATATACATCGAAACGAAGTAAATATACATCAAAATGAAGTAAATATACCTGGAAACGAGGGAAATATGCATCGAAACGAAAGAAATGTTGATCGTAATGAAGTAAATATACATCAAAATATGCATCAAAGTATTCATAAAAATGAAGTAAATATGCATAGAAACGAAGGAAATGTTGATCGAAATGGAGTAAATATGCAACGAAACGAAGGAAATGTTGAATGTAATTAAGTAAATATTTATCAAAACGTAGAAAATATGCATCGAAACGAAGAATATATACTTCGAAACGAAGTAAATATGCATCAAAATATACATCAAAATGAAGAGAATATGCTTCGAAACGAAGAAAATGTTGAACGTAATGAAGTAAAATGCATCAAAATGAAGTAAATTTGCATCGAAACGAAGGAAATGATGATTGTAATGAAGTAAATATGCATCAAAATGAAGTACATATGCATCAAAACGAAAGAAATATACATTGAAACAAAGGAAATGTTGATTGTAATGAAGTAAATATGCAACGAAATGAAGGAAATATGCATTGAAACGAAGGAAATGGTGATCGTAATGAAGTAAATATGCATCAAAATGAAGTAAATATTCATCGAAACGAAGGATATATGCATCGAAAAAAGTAAATATACATTAAAATGAAGCAAATATACATCGAAACGAAATAAATATGCATCAAAATGAAGTAAATATACCTCAAAACAAAGGAAATATGCACGAAACGAAGGAAATGTTGATCGTAATGAAGTAAATGTACATCAAAATATGCATCAAAATGAAGTAAATATGCATCGAAACGAAGGAAATGTTGATCGTAGTGAAGTAAATATGCATCATAATGAAGTAAAAATGCATCGAAACGAAGGAAATATGAATCGAAATGAAGTAAATATGCATCAAAATAAAGTAAATATGCATCAGAACGAAGGAAATGTTGATCGTAATGAAGTAAATATGCATCAAAATGAAGTACATATGCATCGAAACGAAGGAAATGTTGATCGAAATGAAGTAAATATGCAACGGAACGAAAGAAATGTTGAATGTAATTAAGTAAATATGCATCAAAACATAGAAAATATGCAAAGAGACGAAGGAAATATACATCGAAACTAAGTAAATTTGCATCAAAATATACATCAAAATGAAGTGAATATGCTTCGAAACGAAGAAAATGTTTAACGAAATGAAGTAAATATGCTTCGAAACGAAGGAAATATTGATCGTAATGGAATAAATATGTATTAAAATGAACTAAATATGCATCGATACGAAGAAAATGTTGATTGTAATGAAGTAAATATGCATCAAAATGAAGTACATATGCATCGAAACGAAAGAAATATCCATCGAAACGAAGTAAATGTTGATCGTAATGAAGTAAATATGCATCAAAATGAAGGAAATATGCATTGAAACGATGGAAATGGTGATCGTATTGAAGTAAATATGCATCAAAATAAAGTAAATATGGATCAAAACGAAGGAAATATGCATCGAAAAAAAGTAAATATACATCAAAATGAAGTAAATATACATCGAAACGAAGTAAATATACATCAAAATGAAGTAAATATACCTGGAAACGAAGGATATATGCATCGAAACGAAAGAAATGTTGATCGTAATGAAGTAAATATACATCAAAATATGCATCAAAATATTCATAAAAATGAAGTAAATGTGCATCGAAACGAAGGAAATGTTGATCGAAATGGAGTAAATATGCAACGAAACGAAGGAAATGTTGAATGTAATTAAGTAAATATTCATCAAAACGTAGAAAATATGCATCGAAACGATGAAAATATACATCGAAACGAAGTAAATATGCATCAAAATATACATCAAAATGAAGTGAATATGCTTCGAAACGAAAGAAATGATGATTGTAATGAAGTAAATATGCATCAAAATGAAGTACATATGCATCGAAACGAAAGAAATATACGTTGAAACGAAGGAAATGTTGATCGTAATGAAGTAAATATGCAACGAAATGAAGGAAATATGCATTGAAACGAAGGAAATGGTGATCGTAATGAAGTAAATATGCATCAAAATTAAGTAAATATGCATAGAAACGAAGGATATATGCATCGAAAAAAAGTAAATATACATTAAAATGAAGTAAATATACATCGAAACGAAGTAAATATGCATCGAAATGAAGTAAATATGCATAGAAACGAAGGATATATGCATCGAAAAAAAGTAAATATACACTAAAATGAAGTAAATATACATCGAAACAAAGTAAATATGCATCAAAATGAAGTAAATATACCTCGAAACGAAGGAAATACGCATCAAAACGAAGGAAATGTTGATCGTAATGAAGTAAATGTACATCAAAATATGCATCAAAATGAAGTAAATATGCATCGAAACGAATGAAATGTTGATCGTAGTGAAGTAAATATGCATTATAATGAAGTAAAAATGCATCGATACGAAGGAAATATGAATTGAAATGAATTAAATATGCATCAAAATGAAGTAAATAGGCATCGGAACGAAGGAAATGTTGATCGTAATGAAGTAAATATGCATCAAAATGAAGTAAATATGATCGAAACGAAGGAAATGTTGATTGAAATGGAGTAAATATGCAACGAAACAAAGGAAATGTTGAACGTAATGAAGTAAATATGCATCAAAATATACTTAAAAATTAAGAAAATATGCTTCAAAACGAAGGAAATGTTGAACTTAATGAAGTAAATATCCATCAAAATGATGTAAATATGCATTGAAACGAAGGAAATGTAGATTGTAATGAAGTAAATTTGCATCAAAATGAATTACATATGCATTGAAAAGAAGGAAATGTTGATCGAAATGAAGTAAATATGCAACGAAACGAAGGAAATGTTGAATGTAATTAAGTAAATATGCATCAAAACGTATAAAATATGTATAGAGACGAAGGAAATATACATCGAAACTAAGTAAATTTGAATCAAAATATACATCAAAATGAAGTGAATATGCTTCAAAACTAAGAAAAGTTGAACATAATGAAGTATATATGCATCAAAATGAAGTAAATATGCATCCAAATAAAGGAAATATTGATCGTAATGAAGTATATATGCATTAAATTGAACTAAATATGCATCGATATGAAGGAAATGTTGATTGTAATGAAGTATATATGCATCAAAATGAAGTACGTATGCATCGAAACGAAAGAAATATACATCGAAACGAAGTAAATGTTGATCGTAATGAAGTAAATATGCATCAAAATGAATGAAATATGCATTGGAACAATGGAAATGGTGATCGTATTGTAGTAAATATGCATCAAAATGAAGTAAATATACATCGAAACTAAGGAAATGTTGATTGTAATGAAGTAAATATGCATCCAAATGAAGTACATATGCATCGAAACGAAAGAAATATACGTCGAAACGAAGGAAATGTTATCGTAATGAAGTAAATATGCATCAAAATGAAGGAAATATGCATTGAAACGAAGGAAATGATGATCGTAATGAAGTAAATATGCATCAAAATTAAGAAAATATGCATCGAAACAAAGGATATACGCATCGAAAAAAGTAAATATACATCAAAATGAAGTAAATATACATCGAAACGAAATAAATATGCATCAAAATGAAGTAAATATACTTCAAAATGAAGGAAATACGCATCGAAACGAAAGAAATGTTGATCGTAATGAAGTAAATGTACATCAAAATATGCATCAAAATGAAGTAAATATGCATCGAAATGAAGGAAATATGAATCGAAATGAAGTAAATATGCATCAAAATGAAGTAAATAGGCATCGGAACGAAGGAAATGTTGATCGTGGTGAAGTAAATATGCATCAAAATGAAGTAAATATGATAGAAATGAAGGAAATGTTGATTAAAATGGAGTAAATATGCAACGAAACGAAGGAAATGTTGAACATAATGAAGTAAATATGCATCAAAATGAAGTAAATATGCATCGAAACGAAGTAAATGTAGATTGTAATGAAGTAAATTTGCATCAAAATGAAGTACATATGCATCGAAACGAAGGAAATGTTGATCGAAATGAAGTAAATATGCAACAAAACGAAGGAAATGTTGAATGTAATTAAGTAAATACGCATCAAAACGTAGAAAATATGCATCGAAACGATGGAAATATACATCGAAACGAAGTAAATATGCATCAAAATATACATCAAAATGAAGTGAATATGCTTCGAAACGAAGAAAATGTTGAACGTAATGAAGTAAAATGCATAAAAATAAAGTAAATATTCATCGAAACGAAGGAAATGATGATTGTAATGAAGTAAATATGCATCAAAATGAAGTACATATGCATAGAAACGAAAGAAATATACGTCGAAAAGAAGGAAATGTTGATCGTAATGAAGTAAATATGCAACGAAATGAAGGAAATATGCATTGAAACGAAGGAAATGGTGATCGTAATGAAGTAAATATGCATCAAAATGAAGTAAATATTCATCGAAACGAAGGATATATGCATCGAAAAAAAGTAAATATACATTAAAATGAAGCAAATATACATCGAAACGAAATAAATATGCATCAAAATGAAGTAAATATACCTCGAAACGAAGGAAATATGCACGAAACGAAGGAAATGTTGATCGTAATGAAGTAAATGTACATCAGAATATGCATCAAAATGAAGTAAATATGCATCATAATGAAGTAAAAATGCATCGAAACGAAGGAAATATGAATCGAAATGAAGTAAATATGCATCAAAATAAAGTAAATATGCATCAGAACGAAGGAAATGTTGATCGTAATGAAGTAAATATGCATCAAAATGAAGTACATATGCATCGAAACGAAGGAAATGTTGATCGAAATGAAGTATATATGCAACGAAACGAAGGAAATGTTGAATGTAATTTAGTAAATATGCATCAAAACATAGAAAATATGCAAAGAGACGAAGGAAATATACATCGAAACTAAGTAAATTTGCATCAAAATATACATCAAAATGAAGTGAATATGCTTCGAAACGAATAAAATGTTTAACGAAATGAAGTAAATATGCATCAAAATGAAGTAAATATGTTTCGAAACGAAGGAAATATTGATCGTAATGAAATAAATATGCATTAAAATGAACTAAATATGCATTGATACGAATAAAATGTTGATTGTAATGAAGTAAATATGCATCAAAATGAAGTACATATGCATCGAAACGAAAGAAATATACATCGAAACGAAGTAAATGTTGATCGTAATGAAGTAAATATGCATCAAAATGAAGGAAATATGCATTGAAACGATGGAAATGGTGATCCTATTGAAGTAAATATGCATCAAAATGAAGTAAATATGGATCGAAACGAAGGAAATATGCATCGAAAAAAAGTAAATATACATCAAAATGAAGTAAATATACATCAAAACGAAGTAAATATATATCAAAATGAAGTAAATATACCTGGAAACGAAGGAAATATGCATCGAAACGAAAGAAATGTTGATCGTAATGAAGTAAATATACATCAAAATATGCATCAAAATATTCATAAAAATGAAGTAAATATGCATCGAAACGAAGGAAATGTTGATCGAAATGGAGTAAATATGCAACAAAACGAAGGAAATGTTGAATGTAATTAAGTAAATATTCATCAAAACGTAAAAAATATGCATCGAAATGAAGGAAATATACATCGAAACGAAGTAAATATGCATCAAAATATACATCAAAATGAAGTGAATATACTTCGAAACGAAGAAAATGTTGAACGTAATGAAGTAAAATGCATCAAAATGACGTAAATATGCATCGAAACGAAGGAAATGATGATTGTAATGAAGTAAATATGCATCAAAATGAAGTACATATGCATCGAAACGAAAGAAATATACGTCGAAACGTAGGAAATGTTGATCGTAATGAAGTAAATATGCAATGAAATGAAGGAAATATGCATTGAAACGAAGAAAATGGTGATCATAATGAAGTAAATATGCATCAAAATGAAGTAAATATGCATAGAAACGAAGGATATATGCATCGAAAAAAAGTAAATATACATTAAAATGAAGTAAATATACATCGAAACGAAGTAAATATGCATCAAAATGATGTAAATATGCATAGAAACGAAGGATATATGCATCGAAAAAAGTAAATATACATTAAAATGAAGTAAATATACATCGAAACAAAGTAAATATGCATCAAAATGAAGTAAATATACCTCGAAACGAAGGAAATATGCACGAAACGAAGGAAATGTTGATCGTAATGAAGTAAATGTACATCAGAATATGCATCAAAATGAAGTAAATATGCATCATAATGAAGTAAAAATGCATCGAAACGAAGGAAATATGAATCGAAATGAAGTAAATATGCATCAAAATAAAGTAAATATGCATCAGAACGAAGGAAATGTTGATCGTAATGAAGTAAATATGCATCAAAATGAAGTACATATGCATCGAAACGAAGGAAATGTTGATCGAAATGAAGTATATATGCAACGAACCGAAGGAAATGTTGAATGTAATTTAGTAAATATGCATCAAAACGTAGAAAATATGCAAAGAGACGAAGGAAATATACATCGAAACTAAGTAAATTTGCATCAAAATATACATCAAAATGAAGTGAATATGCTTCGAAACGAATAAAATGTTTAACGAAATGAAGTAAATATGCATCAAAATGAAGTAAATATGCTTCGAAACGAAGGAAATATTGATCGTAACGGAATAAATATGTATTAAAATGAACTAAATATGCATTCGATACGAAGAAAATGTTGATTGTAATGAAGTAAATATGCATCAAAATGAAGTACATATGCATCGAAACGAAAGAAATATCCATCGAAACGAAGTAAATGTTGATCGTAATGAAGTAAATATGCATCAAAATGAAGGAAATATGCATTGAAACGATGGAAATGGTGATCGTATTGAAGTAAATATGCATCAAAATAAAGTAAATATGGATCAAAACGAAGGAAATATGCATCGAAAAAAAGTAAATATACATCAAAATGAAGTAAATATACATCGAAACGAAGTAAATATATATCAAAATGAAGTAAATATACCTGGAAACGAAGGAAATATGCATCGAAAAACGAAAGAAATGTTGATCGTAATGAAGTAAATATACATCAAAATATGCATCAAATATTCATAAAAATGAAGTAAATATGCATCGAAACGAAGGAAATGTTGATCGAAATGGAGTAAATATGCAACAAAACGAAGGAAATGTTGAATGTAATTAAGTAAATATTCATCAAAACGTAGAAAATATGCATCGAAATGAAGAAAATATACATCGAAACTCGAAA
>CM042984.1:14984320-15035973 GCA_023678885.1 Pogostemon cablin
TTTCTATGTTTTGATGCATATTTACTTAAATACATTCAACATTTCCTTCGTTTTGTTGCATATTTACTTCATTTCGATCAACATTTCCTTCGTTTCGATGCATATGTACTTCATTTTGATGCAAATTTTCTTCATTACAATCTACATTTCCTTCATTTCGATGCATATTTACTTCATTTTGATGCATATTTACTTCATTATGTTCTACATTTCATTCGTTTCGTTGCATATTTACTCCATTTCAATCAACATTTCCTTCGTTTCTATCATATTTACTTCATTTTGATGCATATTTACTTCATTACGATCAACATTTCCTTCGTTCCGATGCCTATTTACTTCATTTTGATGCATATTTACTTCATTTCGATTCATATTTCCTTCATTTCGATGCATATTTACTTCGTTTTGATGCATTTTTTATGTACATTTACTTCATTACGATCAACATTTCTTTCGTTTCGATGCGTATTTCTTTCTTTTCGAAGTATATTTACTTCATTTTGATGCATATTTATTTCATTTCGATGTATATTTACTTCATTTTGATGTATATTTACTTTTTTCGATGCATATATCCTTTGTTTCGATGCATATTTACTTAATTACGATCATCATTTCCTTCGTTTGAATGCATATTTCCTTCATTTTGATGCATATTTACTTCATTATGATAACATTTCCTTCGTTTCGACGTATATTTCTTTCGTTTCGATGCATATGTACTTCATTTTGATGCATATTACTTCATTACAATCAACATTTCCTTAGTTTCGATGTATATTTACTTCATTTTGATGCATATTTACTTCATTAATTTCAATATTTCCTCGTTTCGATGCATATTTACTTCATTTTGATGCATTTTACTTCATTACGTTCAACATTTTCTTCGTTTCGAAGCATATTCACTTCATTTTGATATATATTTTGATGCATATTTACTTCGTTTCGATGTATATTTCCTTCGTTTCGATGCATATTTTCTACGTTTTGATGAATATTTACTTAATTACATTCAACATTTCCTTCGTTTTGTTTCATATTTACTCCATTTCGATAAACATTTCCTTCGTTTCGATGCATATTTTCTTCATTTTGATGAATATTTTGATGCATATTTTGATGTATATTTACTTCATTACGATCAACATTTCTTTCGTTTCGATGCATATTTCCTTCGTTTCCAGGTATATTTACTTCATTTTGATGTATATTTACTTCGTTTCGATGTATATTTACTTCAATTTGATGTATATTTACTTTTTTTCGTTGCATATTTCCTTCGTTTCGATCCATATTTACTTCATTTTGATGCATATTTACTTCAATACGATCACCATTTCCATCGTTTCAATGCATATTTCCTTCATTTTGATGCATATTTACTTCATTACGATCAACATTTATTTCGTTTCGTTGTATATTTCTTTCGTTTCGATGCATATGTACTTCATTTTGATGCATATTTTCTTCATTACAATCAACATTTTCTTCGTATCGATGCATATTTAGTTCATTTTAATGCATATTTATTTGATTACGATCAATATTTCCTTCGTTTCGATGCATATTTACTTCATTTTGATGCATATTTACTTCATTTCGTTAAACATTTTCTTCGTTTCGAAGCATATTCACTTCATTTTGATGTATATTTTGATGCAAATTTACTTAGTTTCGATGTATATTTCTTTCGTCTCTATGCATATTTTCTACGTTTTGATGCATATTTACTTAATTACATTAAACATTTCCTTCGTTTCGTTGCATATTTACTTCATTTCGATCAACATTTCCTTCGTTTCGATGCATATGTACTTCATTTTGATGCATATTTACTTCATTACGATCAACATTTCCTTCGTTCTGATGCATATTTACTTTATTTTGATGCATATTTACTTCATTTAGATTCATATTTCCTTCGTTTCGATGCATTTTTACTTCATTATGATGCATATTTACTTCACTACGATCAACATTTCCTTCGTTTCGATGCATATTTACTTCATTTTGATGCGTATTTTGATGTACATTTACTTCATTACGATCAACATTTCCTTCGTTTCGTGCATATTTCCTATGTTTCTAGGTATATTTACTTCATTTTGATGCATATTTATTTCGTTTCGATGTATATTTGCTTCATTTTAATGTATATTTACTTTTTTTCGATGCATATATCCTTCGTTTCGATGAATATTTACTTCATTTTGATGCATATTTACTTCATTACGATCACCATTTCATTCGTTTCAATCCATATTTCCTTCATTTCGTTGCATATTTACTTCATTACGATCAACATTTCCTTCGTTTCGACGTATATTTCTTTCGTTTCGATGCATATGTACTTCATTTTGATGCATATTTACTTCATTACAATCATCATTTCCTTCGTTTCGATGCATATTTACTTTATTTTGATGCATTTTACTTCATTACGTTCAACATTTTCTTCGTTTCGAAGCATATTCACTTTATTTTGATGTATATTTTGATGTATATTTACTTTGTTTTGATGTATATTTCCTTCGTTTCGATGCATATTTTCTACGTATTGATACATATTTACTTAATTACATTCAACATTTCCTTCGTTTTGTTGCATATTTACTTCATTTCGATGCATATGTACTTCATTTTGATGCAAATTTACTTCATTACAATCTACATTTCCTTCATTTCGATGCATATTTAATTCATTTTGATGCATATTTACTTCATTATGTACAACATTTCCTTCGTTTCGTTGCATATTTACTCCATTTCAATCAACATTTCCTTCGTTTCGATCATATTTACTTCATTTTGATGCATATTTACTTCATTACGATCAACATTTCCTTCGTTCCGATGCCTATTTACTTCATTTTGATGCATATTTACTTCATTTCGATTCATATTTCCTTCATTTCGATGCATATTTACTTCGTTTTGATGCATATTTTGATGTACATTTACTTCATTACGATCAACATTTCTTTCGTTTCGATGCGTATTTCCTTCGTTTTGAAGCATATTTACTTCATTTTGATGCATATTTATTTCGTTTCGATGTATATTTACTTCATTTTGATGTATATTTACTTTTTCGATGCATATATCCTTTGTTTCGATGCATATTTTCTTAATTTTGATGCATATTTACTTCATTACGATCATCATTTCCTTCGTTTCAATGCATATTTCCTTCATTTTGATGCATATTTACTTCATTACGATAACATTTCCTTCGTTTCGACGTATATTTCTTTCGTTTCGATGCATATGTACTTCATTTTGATGCATATTTACTTCATTACAATCAACATTTCCTTAGTTTCGATGTATATTTACTTCATTTTGATGCATATTTACTTCATTAATTTCAATATTTCCTCCGTTTCGATGCATATTTACTTCATTTTGATGCATTTTACTTCATTACGTTCAACATTTTCTTCGTTTCGAAGCATATTCACTTCATTTTGATATATATTTTGATGCATATTTACTTCGTTTCGATGTATATTTCCTTCGTTTCGATGTATATTTTCTACGTTTTGATGAATATTTACTTAATTACATTCAACATTTCCTTCGTTTTGTTTCATATTTACTCCATTTCGATAAACATTTCCTTCGTTTCGATGCATATTTTCTTCATTTTGATGAATATTTTGATGCATATTTTGATGTATATTTACTTTATTACGATCAACATTTCTTTCGTTTCGATGCATATTTCCTTCGTTTCCAGGTATATTTACTTCATTTTGATGTATATTTACTTCGTTTCGATGTATATTTACTTCAATTTGATGTATATTTACTTTTTTTCGTTGCATATTTCCTTCGTTTCGATCCATATTTACTTCATTTTGATGCATATTTACTTCAATACGATCACCATTTCCATCGTTTCAATGCATATTTCCTTCATTTTGATGCATATTTACTTCATTACGATCAATATTTATTTCGTTTCGTTGTATATTTCTTTCGTTTCGATGCATATGTACTTCATTTTGATGCATATTTTCTTCATTACAATCAACATTTTCTTCGTATCGATGCATATTTAGTTCATTTTAATGCATATTTATTTGATTACGATCAATATTTCCTTCGTTTCGATGCATATTTACTTCATTTTGATGCATATTTACTTCATTTCGTTAAACATTTTCTTCGTTTCGAAGCATATTCACTTCATTTTGATGTATATTTTGATGCAAATTTACTTAGTTTCGATGTATATTTCTTTCGTCTCTATGCATATTTTCTATGTTTTGATGCATATTTACTTAATTACATTAAACATTTCCTTCGTTTCGTTGCATATTTACTTCATTTCGATCAACATTTCCTTCGTTTCGATGCATATGTACTTCATTTTGATGCATATTTACTTCATTACGATCAACATTTCCTTCGTTCTGATGCATATTTACTTTATTTTGATGCATATTTACTTCATTTAGATTCATATTTCCTTCGTTTCGATGCATTTTTACTTCATTATGATGCATATTTACTTCACTACGATCAACATTTCCTTCGTTTCGATGCATATTTACTTCATTTTGATGCATATTTTGATGTACATTTACTTCATTACGATCAACATTTCCTTCGTTTCGTGCATATTTCCTATGTTTCTAGGTATATTTACTTCATTTTGATGCATATTTATTTCGTTTCGATGTATATTTGCTTCATTTTAATGTATATTTACTTTTTTTCGATGCATATATCCTTCGTTTCGATGAATATTTACTTCATTTTGATGCATATTTACTTCATTACGATCACCATTTCATTCGTTTCAATGCATATTTCCTTCATTTCGTTGCATATTTACTTCATTACGATCAACATTTCCTACGTTTCGACGTATATTTCTTTCGTTTCGATGCATATGTACTTCATTTTGATGCATATTTACTTCATTACAATCATCATTTCCTTCGTTTCGATGCATATTTACTTTATTTTGATGCATTTTACTTCATTACGTTCAACATTTTCTTCGTTTCGAAGCATATTCACTTTATTTTGATGTATATTTTGATGTATATTTACTTTGTTTTGATGTATATTTCCTTCGTTTCGATGCATATTTTCTACGTATTGATACATATTTACTTAATTACATTCAACATTTCCTTCGTTTTGTTGCATATTTACTTCATTTCGATGCATATGTACTTCATTTTGATGCAAATTTACTTCATTACAATCTACATTTCCTTCATTTCGATGCATATTTAATTCATTTTGATGCATATTTACTTCATTATGTACAACATTTCCTTCGTTTCGTTGCATATTTACTCCATTTCAATCAACATTTCCTTCGTTTCGATCATATTTACTTCATTTTGATGCATATTTACTTCATTACGATCAACATTTCCTTCGTTCCGATGCCTATTTACTTCATTTTGATGCATATTTACTTCATTTCGATTCATATTTCCTTCATTTCGATGCATATTTACTTCGTTTTGATGCATATTTTGATGTACATTTACTTCATTACGATCAACATTTCTTTCGTTTCGATGCGTATTTCCTTCGTTTTGAAGCATATTTACTTCATTTTGATGCATATTTATTTCGTTTCGATGTATATTTACTTCATTTTGATGTATATTTACTTTTTCGATGCATATATCCTTTGTTTCGATGCATATTTTCTTAATTTTGATGCATATTTACTTCATTACGATCATCATTTCCTTCGTTTCAATGCATATTTCCTTCATTTTGATGCATATTTACTTCATTACGATAACATTTCCTTCGTTTCGACGTATATTTCTTTCATTTCAATGCATATGTACTTCATTTTGATGCATATTTACTTCATTACAATCTACATTTCCTTAGTTTCGATGTATATTTACTTCATTTTGATGCATATTTACTTCATTAATTTCAATATTTCCTTCGTTTCGATGCATATTCACTTCATTTTGATGCATTTTACTTCATTACGTTCAACATTTTCTTCGTTTCGAAACATATTCACTTCATTTTGATATATATTTTGATGCATATTTACTTCGTTTCGATGTATATTTCCTTCGTTTCGATGCATATTTTCTACGTTTTGATGAATATTTACTTAATTACATTCAACATTTCCTTCGTTTCGTTTCATATTTACTCCATTTCGATTAACATTTCCTTCGTTTCGATGTATATTTTCTTCATTTTGATGAATATTTTGATGCATATTTTGATATATATTTACTTCATTACGATCAACATTTCCTTAGTTTCGATGCATATTTCCTTCGTTTCGAGGTATATTTACTTCATTTTGATGTATATTTACTTCGTTTCGATGTATATTTACTTCATTTTGATGTATATTTATTTTTTTCGATGCATATTTCCTTCGTTTCGATCCATATTTATTTCATTTGATGCATATTTACTTCAATACGATCACCATTTCCATTGTTTCAATGCATATTTCCTTCATTTCGTTGCATATTTACTTCATTACGATCAACATTTCCTTCGTTTCGACGTATATTTCTTTCGTTTTGATGCATATGTACTTCATTTTGATGCATATTTACTTCATTACAATCATCATTTCCTTCGTTTCGATGCATATTTTCTATGTTTTGATGCAAATTTACTTAAATACATTCAACATTTCCTTCGTTTTGTTGCATATTTACTTCATTTCGATCAACATTTCCTTCCTTTCGATGCATATGTACTTCATTTTGATGCAAATTTTCTTCATTACAATTTACATTTCCTTCATTTCGATGCATATTTACTTCATTTTGATGCATATTTACTTCATTATGTTTTACATTTCATTCGTTTCGTTGCATATTTACTCCATTTCAATCAACATTTCCTTCGTTTCTATCATATTTACTTCATTTTGATGTACATTTACTTCATTACGATCAACATTTCTTTCGTTTCGATGCGTATTTCCTTCGTTTCGATGCATATTTTCTTCATTTTGATGAATATTTTGATGCATATTTTGATGTATATTTACTTCATTACGATCAATATTTCTTTCGTTTCGATGCATATTTCCTTCGTTTCCAGGTATATTTACATCATTTTGATGTATATTTACTTCGTTTCGATGTATATTTACTTCAATTTGATGTATATTTACTTTTTTTCGTTGCATATTTCCTTCGTTTCGATCCATATTTACTTCATTTTGATGTATATTTACTTCAATACGATCACCATTTCCATCGTTTCAATGCATATTTCCTTCATTTTGATGCATATTTACTTCATTACGATCAACATTTATTTCGTTTCGTTGTATATTTCTTTCGTTTCGATGCATATGTACTTCATTTTGATGCATATTTTCTTCATTACAATCAACATTTTCTTCGTATCGATGCATATTTAGTTCATTTTAATGCATATTTATTTGATTACGATCAATATTTCCTTCGTTTCGATGCATATTTACTTCATTTTGATGCATATTTACTTCATTTCGTTAAACATTTTCTTCGTTTCGAAGCATATTCACTTCATTTTGATGTATATTTTGATGCAAATTTACTTAGTTTCGATGTATATTTCTTTCGTCTCTATGCATATTTTCTACGTTTTGATGCATATTTACTTAATTACATTAAACATTTCCTTCGTTTCGTTGCATATTTACTTCATTTCGATCAACATTTCCTTCGTTTCGATGCATATGTACTTCATTTTGATGCATATTTACTTCATTACGATCAACATTTCCTTCGTTCTGATGCATATTTACTTTATTTTGATGCATATTTACTTCATTTAGATTCATATTTCCTTCGTTTCGATGCATTTTTACTTCATTATGATGCATATTTACTTCACTACGATCAACATTTCCTTCGTTTCGATGCATATTTACTTCATTTTGATGCATATTTTGATGTACATTTACTTCATTACGATAAACATTTCCTTCGTTTCGTGCATATTTCCTACGTTTCTAGGTATATTTACTTCATTTTGATGCATATTTATTTCATTTCGATGTATATTTGCTTCATTTTAATGTATATTTACTTTTTTTCGATGCATATATCCTTCGTTTCGATGAATATTTACTTCATTTTGATGCATATTTACTTCATTACGATCACCATTTCATTCGTTTCAATGCATATTTCCTTCATTTCGTTGCATATTTACTTCATTACGATCAACATTTCCTTCGTTTCGACGTATATTTCTTTCGTTTTGATGCATATGTACTTCATTTTGATGCATATTTACTTCATTACAATCATCATTTCCTTCGTTTCGATGCATATTTACTTTATTTTGATGCATTTTACTTCATTACGTTCAACATTTTCTTCGTTTCGAAGCATATTCACTTTATTTTGATGTATATTTTGATGTATATTTACTTTGTTTTGATGTATATTTCCTTCGTTTCGATGCATATTTTCTACGTATTGATACATATTTACTTAATTACATTCAACATTTCCTTCGTTTTGTTGCATATTTACTTCATTTCGATGCATATGTACTTCATTTTGATGCAAATTTACTTCATTACAATCTACATTTCCTTCATTTCGATGCATATTTACTTCATTTTGATGCATATTTACTTCATTATGTACAACATTTCCTTCGTTTCGTTGCATATTTACTCCATTTCAATCAACATTTCCTTCGTTTCGATCATATTTACTTCATTTTGATGCATATTTACTTCATTACGATCAACATTTCCTTCGTTCCGATGCCTATTTACTTCATTTTGATGCATATTTACTTCATTTCGATTCATATTTCCTTCATTTCGATGCATATTTACTTCGTTTTGATGCATATTTTGATGTACATTTACTTCATTACGATCAACATTTCTTTCGTTTCGATGCGTATTTTCTTCGTTTTGAAGCATATTTACTTAATTTGATGCATATTTATTTCGTTTCGATGTATATTTACTTCATTTTGATGTATATTTACTTTTTTCGATGCATATATCCTTTGTTTCGATGCATACTTTCTTAATTTTGATGCATATTTACTTCATTACGATCATCATTTCCTTCGTTTCAATGCATATTTCCTTCATTTTGATGCATATTTACTTCATTACGATAACATTTCCTTCGTTTCGACGTATATTTCTTTCATTTCAATGCATATGTACTTCATTTTGATGCATATTTACTTCATTACAATCTACATTTCCTTAGTTTCGATGTATATTTACTTCATTTTGATGCATATTTACTTCATTAATTTCAATATTTTCTTCGTTTCGATGCATATTCACTTCATTTTGATGCATTTTACTTCATTACGTTCAACATTTTCTTCGTTTCGAAGCATATTCACTTCATTTTGATATATATTTTGATGCATATTTACTTCGTTTCGATGTATATTTCCTTCGTTTCGATGCATATTTTCTACGTTTTGATGAATATTTACTTAATTACATTCAACATTTCCTTCGTTTCGTTTCATATTTACTCCATTTCGATCAACATTTCCTTTGTTTCGATGTATATTTTCTTCATTTTGATGAATATTTTGATGCATATTTTGATATATATTTACTTCATTACGATCAACATTTCCTTAGTTTCGATGCATATTTCCTTCGTTTCGAGGTATATTTACTTCATTTTGATGTATATTTACTTCGTTTCGATGTATATTTACTTCATTTTGATGTATATTTATTTTTTTCGATGCATATTTCCTTCGTTTCGATCCATATTTATTTCATTTGATGCATATTTACTTCAATACGATCACCATTTCCATTGTTCCAATGCATATTTCCTTCATTTTGATGCATATTTACTTCATTACGATCAATATTTACTTCGTTTCGATGTATATTTCTTTCGTTTCGATGCATATGTACTTCATTTTGATGCATATATACTTCATTACAATCAACATTTCCTTCATATCTATGCATATTTAGTTCATTTTAATGTATATATACTTCATTATGATCAATATTTCCATCATTTCGATGCATATTTACTTCATTTTGATGCATATTTACTTCATTACGTTCAACATTTTCTTCGTTTTGAAGCATATTCACTTCATTTTGATGTATATTTTGATTCAAATTTACTTAGTTTTGATGTATATTTCCTTCGTCTCTATGCATATTTTCTACGTTTTGATGCATATTTACTTAATTACATTCAACATTTCCATCGTTTCGTTGCATATTTACTTCATTTCGATCAACATTTCCTTCGTTTCGATGCATATGTACTTCATTTTGATGCAAATTTACTTCATTACAATCTACATTTCCTTCGTTTCAATGCATATTTACTTTATTTTGATGCAAATTTACTTCATTAAGTTCAACATTTCCTTCGTTTTGAAGCATATTTTTTTTCATTTTGAAGTATATTTTGATGCATATTTACTTCATTACGTTCAACATTTCCTTCGTTTCGTTGCATATTTACTCCATTTCAATCAACATTTCCTTCGTTTCGATCATATTTACTTCATTTTGATGCATATTTACTTCATTACGATCAACATTTCCTTCGTTCCGATGCCTATTTACTTCATTTTGATGCATATTTACTTCATTTCGATTCATATTTCTTTCGTTTCGATGCATTTTTACATCATTATAATGCATATTTACTTCATTACGATCAACATTTCCTTCGTTTCCGTGCATATTTACTTCATTTTAATGCATATTTTGATGTACATTTACTTCATTACGATCAACATTTCCTTCGTTTCGATGCGTATTTCCTTCGTTTCGAGGTATATTTACTTTATTTTGATGCATATTTACTTCGTTTCGATGTATATTTACTTCATTTTAATGTATATTTACTTTTTTTCGATGCATATATCCTTCGTTTCGATGCACATTTACTTCATTTTGATGCATATTTACTTCATTACGATCACCATTTCCTTCGTTTCAATGCATATTTTCTTCATTTCGTTGCATATTTACTCCATTTCGATCAACATTTCCTTCGTTTCAATGCATATTTAAATTATTTTGATGAATATTTTGATGCATATTTTGATGTATATTTACTTCATTACGATCAACATTTCTTTCGTTTCGATGCATATTTCCTTCGTTTCCAGGTATATTTACTTCATTTTGATGTATATTTACTTCGTTTCGATGTATATTTACTTCAATTTGATGTATATTTACTTTTTTTCGTTGCATATTTCCTTCGTTTCGATCCATATTTACTTCATTTTGATGCATATTTACTTCAATACGATCACCATTTCCATCGTTTCAATGCATATTTCCTTCATTTTGATGCATATTTACTTCATTACGATCAACATTTATTTCGTTTCGATGTATATTTCTTTCGTTTCGATGCATATGTACTTCATTTTGATGCATATTTACTTCATTACAATCAACATTTTCTTCGTATCAATGCATATTTAGTTCATTTTAATGCATATTTATTTGATTACGATCAATATTTCCTTCGTTTCGATGCATATTTACTTCATTTTCATGCATATTTACTTCATTTCGTTAAACATTTTCTTCGTTTCGAAGCATATTCACTTCATTTTGATGTATATTTTGATGCAAATTTACTTAGTTTCGATGTATATTTCTTTCGTCTCTATGCATATTTTCTATGTTTTGATGCATATTTACTTAATTACATTCAACATTTCCTTCGTTTCGTTGCATATTTACTTCATTTCGATCAACATTTCTTCGTTTCGATGCATATGTACTTCATTTTGATGCATATTTACTTCATTACGATCAACATTTCCTTCGTTCTGATGCATATTTACTTTATTTTGATGCATATTTACTTCATTTCGATTCATATTTCCTTCGTTTCGATGCATTTTTACTTCATTATGATGCATATTTACTTCTCTATGATCAACATTTCCTTCGTTTCGATGCATATTTACTTCATTTTGATGCATATTTTGATGTACATTTACTTCATTAAGATCAACATTTCCTTCGTTTCGTGCATATTTCCTTCGTTTCGAGGTATATTTACTTCATTTTGATGCATATTTATTTCGTTTCGATGTATATTTGCTTCATTTTAATGTATATTTAATTTTTTTCGATGCATATATCCTTCGTTTCGATGAATATTTACTTCATTTTGATGCATATTTACTTCATTACGATCACCATTTCATTCGTTTCAATGCATATTTCCTTCATTTCGTTGCATATTTACTTCATTACGATCAACATTTCCTTCGTTTCGACGTATATATCTTTCGTTTCGATGAATATGTACTTCATTTTGATGCATATTTACTTCATTACAATCATCATTTCCTTCGTTTCGATGCATATTTACTTTATTTTGATGCATTTTACTTCATTACGTTCAACATTTTCTTCGTTTCGAAGCATATTCACTTTATTTTGATGTATATTTTGATGCATATTTACTTCGTTTCGATGCATATTTTCTATGTTTTAATGCATATTTACTTAATTACATTCAACATTTCCTTCGTTTTGTTGCATATTTACTTCATTTCGATCAACATTTCCTTCTTTTCGATGCATATGTACTTCATTTTGATGCAAATTTTCTTCATTACAATCTACATTTCCTTCATTTCGATGCATATTTACATCATTTTGATGCATATTTACTTCATTATGTTCTACATTTCATTCGTTTCGTTGCATATTTACTCCATTTCAATCAACATTTCCTTCGTTTCTATCATATTTACTTCATTTTGATGCATATTTACTTCATTACGATCAACATTTCCTTCGTTCCGATGCCTATTTACTTCATTTTGATGCATATTTACTTCATTTTGATTCATATTTCCTTCATTTCGATGCATATTTACTTCGTTTTGATGCATATTTTGATGTACATTTACTTCATTACGATCAACATTTCTTTCGTTTCGATGCGTATTTCCTTCGTTTCGAAGTATATTTACTTCATTTTGATGCATATTTATTTCTTTTCGATATATATTTACTTCATTTTGATGTACATTTACTATTTTCGATGCATATATCCTTTGTTTCGATGCATATTTTCTTAATTTTGATGCATATTTACTTCATTACGATCATCATTTCCTTCGTTTCAATGCATATTTCCTTCATTTTGATGCATATTTACTTCATTACGATAACATTTCCTTCGTTTCGACGTATATTTCTTTCGTTTCGATGCATATGTACTTCATTTTGATGCATATTTACTTCATTACAATCAACATTTCCTTAGTTTCTATGTATATTTACTTCATTTTATGCATATTTACTTCATTAATTTCAATATTTCCTTCGTTTCGATGCATATTTACTTCATTTTGATGCATTTTACTTCATTACGTTCAACATTTTCTTCGTTTCGAAGCATATTCACTTCATTTTGATATATATTTTGATGCATATTTACTTCGTTTCGATGTATATTTCCTTCGTTCCGATGCATATTTTCTACGTTTTGATGAATATTTATTTAATTACATTCAACAATTCCTTCGTTTTGTTTCATATTCACTACATTTCGATCAACATTTCCTTCGTTTCGATTCATATTTTCTTCGTTTTGATGAATATTTTGATGCATATTTTGATATATATTTACTTCATTACGATCAACATTTCCTTCGTTTCGATGCATATTTCCTTCGTTTCGAGGTATATTTACTTCAATTTGATGTATATTTACTTCGTTTCGATGTATATTTACATCATTTTGATGTATATTTACTTTTTTCGATGCATATTTCCTTCGTTTCGATCCATATTTACTTCATTTGATGCATATTTACTTCAATACGATCACCATTTCCATTGTTCCAATGTATATTTCCTTCATTTTGATGCATATTTACTTCATTAAGTTCAACATTTCCTTCGTTTTGAAGAATATTTTCTTAATTTTGAAGTATATTTTGATGCATATTTACTTCATTACGTTCAACATTTCCTTCTTTTCGTTGCATATTTACTCCATTTCAATCAACATTTCCTTCGTTTCGATCATATTTACTTCATTTTGATGCATATTTACTTCATTACGATTAATATTTTCTTCGTTCCGATGCCTATTTACTTCATTTTGATGCATATTTACTTCATTTCGATTAATATTTCCTTCGTTTCGATGCATTTTTACTTCATTATAATGCATATTTACTTCACTACGTTCAACATTTCCTTCGTTTCAATGCATATTTTCTTCATTTCGTTGCATATTTACTTCATTACGATCAACATTTCCTTCGTTTCGACGTATATTTCTTTCGTTTCGATTCATATGTACTTCATTTTAATGCATATTTACTTCATTACAATCATCATTTCCTTCGTTTTGATGCATATTTACTTCATTTTGATGCATTTTACTTCATTACGTTCAACATTTTCTTCGTTTCGTAGCATATTTACTTCATTTTGATGCATATTTACTTTGTTTCGATGTATATTTACTTAATTTAAATTTATATTTACTTTTTTTTATGCATATATCCTTCGTTTCTATGCATATTTACTTCATTTTGATGCATATTTACTTCGTTTCGATGTATATTTACTTCATTTTAATGTATATTTACTTTTTTCGATGCATATATCCTTCGTTTCTATGCATATTTACTTCATTTTGATGCATATTTACTTCATTAAGATCACCATTTCCTTCGTTTCAATGCATATTTTCTTCATTTCTTTGCATATATTACTTCATTACGATCAACATTTCCTTCGTTTCGACGTATATTTCTATCGTTTCGATGCATATGTACTTCATTTTGATGAATATTTACTTCATTACAATCATCATTTCCTTCGTTTCGATGCATATTTACTTCATTTTGATGCATTTTACTTCATTACGTTCAACATTTTCTTCATTTCGAAGCATATTCACTTCATTTTGATGTATATTTTGATGCATATTTACTTTGTTTCGATGTATATTTCATTAGTTTCGATGCATATTTTCTACGTTTTGATGAATATTTACTTAATTACATTCAACATTTCCTTCGTTTCGACGTATATTTCTTTCATTTCGATGCATATGTACTCCATTTTGATGCATATTTACTTCATTACAATCATCATTTCCTTCCTTTCGATGCATATTTACTTCATTTTAATGCATTTTACTTCATTACGTTCAAAATTTTCTTCATTTCGAAGCATATTCACTTCATTTTGATGTATATTTTGATGCTTATTTACTTCTTTTCGATGTATATTTCCTTCGTTTCGATGCATATTTTCTACGTTTTGATGAATATTTCCTTAATTACATTCAACATTTCCTTCGTTTCGTTGCATATTTACTCCATTTCGATCAACATTTCCTTCGTTTCGATGCATATTTACTTCATTTTTATGAATATTTTGATGCATATTTTGATGTATATTTACTTCATTACGATCAACATTTCTTTCGTTTCGATGCATATTTCCTTCGTTTCCAGGTATATTTACTTCATTTTGATGTATATTTACTTCGTTTCGATGTATATTTAATTCATTTTATTGTATATTTACTTTTTTTCGATGCATATTTCCTTCGTTTCGATCCATATTTACTTCATTTTGATGCATATTTACTTCAACACGATCACCAATTCCATCGTTTCAATGCATATTTCCTTCATTTTGATGCATATTTACTTCATTACGATCAACATTTACTTCGTTTCGATGTATATTTCTTTCGTTTCGATGCATATGTACTTCATTTTGATGCATATATACTTCATTACAATCAACATTTCCTTCATATCGATGCATATTTAGTTCATTTTAATGCATATTTACTTCATTACGATCAATATTTCCTTCATTTCGATGCATATTTACTTCATTTTGATTTATATATACTTAATTACGTTCAACATTTTCTTCGTTTTGAAGCATATTCACTTCATTTTGATTTATATTTTGATTCAAATTTACTTAATTTCGATGTATATTTCATTAGTCTCTATGCATATTTTCTACGTTTTGATGCATATTTACTTAATTACATTCAACATTTCCTTCTTTTCGTTGCATATTTACTTTATTTCGATCAATATTTCCTTCGTTTCGATGCATATGTACTTCATTTTTATGCAAATTTACTTCATTACAATCTACATTTCCTTCGTTTCAATGCATATTTACTTCATTTTGATGCATATTTACTTCATTAAGTTCAACATTTCCTTCGTTTTGAAGCATATTTTCTTAATTTTGAAGTATATTTTGATGCATATTTACTTCATAACGTTCAACATTTCCTTCGTTTCTTTGCATATTTACTCCATTTCAATCAACATTTCCTTCGTTTCGATCATATTTACTTCATTTTAATGCATATTTACTTCATTACCATCAACATTTCCTTCGTTCCGATGCCTATTTACTTCATTTTGATGCATATTTAATTCATTTCGATTCATATTTCCTTCGTTTCGATGCATTTTTACTTCATTATAATGCATATTTACTTCACTACGTTCAACATTTCCTTCGTTTCAATGCATATTTTCTTCATTTCGTTGCATATTTACTTCATTACGATCAACATTTCCTTCGTTTCGACGTATATTTCTTTCGTTTCGATTCATATGTACTTCATTTTAATGCATATTTACTTCATTACAATCATCACTTCCTTCGTTTCGATGCATATTTACTTCATTTTGATGCATTTTACTTCATTACGTTCAACATTTTCTTCGTTTCGTAGCATATTTACTTCATTTTGATGCATATTTACTTTGTTTCGATGTATATTTACTTAATTTAAATGTATATTTACTTTTTTTTGATGCATATATCCTTCGTTTCTATGCATATTTACTTCATTTTGATGCATATTTACTTCGTTTCGATGTATATTTACTTCATTTTAATGTATATTTACTTTTTTCGATGCATATATCCTTCGTTTCTATGCATATTTACTTCATTTTGATGCATATTTACTTCATTACGATCACCATTTCCTTCGTTTCAATGCATATTTTCTTCATTTCTTTGCATATTTACTTCATTACGATCAACATTTCCTTCGTTTCGACGTATATTTCTATCGTTTCGATGCATATGTACTTCATTTTGATGCATATTTACTTCATTACAATCATCATTTCCTTCGTTTCGATGCATATTTACTTCATTTTGATGCATTTTACTTCATTACGTTCAACATTTTCTTCATTTCGAAGCATATTCACTTCATTTTAATGTATATTTTGATGCATATTTACTTTGTTTCGATGTATATTTCATTCGTTTCGATGCATATTTTCTACGTTTTGATGAATATTTACTTAATTACATTCAACATTTCCTTCGTTTCGTTGCATATTTACTCCATTTCGATCAACATTTCCTTCGTTTCGATGCATATTTACTTTATTTTTATGAATATTTTGATGCATATTTTGATGTATATTTACTTCATTACGATCAACATTTCTTTCGTTTCGATGCATATTTCCTTCGTTTCCAGGTATATTTACTTCATTTTGATGTATATTTACTTCGTTTCGATGTATATTTACTTCATTTTGATGTATATTTACTTTTTTTCGATGCATATTTCCTTCGTTTCGATCCATATTTACTTCATTTTGATGCATATTTACTTCAACACGATCACCAATTCCATCGTTTCAATGCATATTTCCTTCATTTTGATGCATATTTACTTCATTACGATCAACATTTACTTCGTTTCGATGTATATTTCTTTCGTTTCGATGCATATGTACTTCATTTTGATGCATATATACTTCATTACAATCAACATTTCCTTCATATCGATGCATATTTAGTTCATTTTAATGCATATTTACTTCACTACGATCAATATTTCCTTCATTTCGATGCATATTTACTTCATTTTGATTTATATATACTTAATTACGTTCAACATTTTCTTCGTTTTGAAGCATATTCACTTCATTTTGATTTATATTTTGATTAAAATTTACTTAGTTTCGATGTATATTTCATTAGTCTCTATGCATATTTTCTACGTTTTGATGCATATTTACTTAATTACATTCAACATTTCCTTCTTTTCGTTGCATATTTACTTCATTTCGATCAATATTTCCTTCGTTTCGATGCATATGTACTTCATTTTGATGCAAATTTACTTCATTACAATCTACATTTCCTTCGTTTCAATGCATATTTACTTCATTTTGATGAATATTTACTTCATTAAGTTCAACATTTCCTTCGTTTTGAAGCATATTTTCTTAATTTTGAAGTATATTTTGATGCATATTTACTTCATTACGTTCAACATTTCCTTCGTTTCTTTGCATATTTACTCCATTTCAATCAATATTTCCTTCGTTTCGATCATATTTACTTCATTTTGATGCATATTTACTTCATTTCGATCAACATTTCCTTCGTTCCGATGCCTATTTACTTCATTTTGATGCATATTTAATTCATTTCGATTCATATTTCCTTCGTTTCGATGCATTTTTACTTCATTATAATGCATATTTACTTCACTACGATCAACATTTCCTTCGTTTCGATGCATATTTACTTCATTTTGATGCATATTTTGATGTACATTTACTTCATTATGATCAACATTTCCTTCGTTTTGAAGCGTATTTCCTTCGTTTCGAGGTATATTTACTTCATTACAATCTACATTTCCTTCATTTCGATGCATATTTACTTCATTTTGATGCATATTTACTTCATTATGTACAACATTTCCTTCGTTTCGTTGCATATTTACTCCATTTCAATCAACATTTCCTTCGTTTCGATCATATTTACTTCATTTTGATGCATATTTACTTCATTACGATCAACATTTCCTTCGTTCCGATGCCTATTTACTTCATTTTGATGCATATTTACTTCATTTCGATTCATATTTCCTTCATTTCGATGCATATTTACTTCGTTTTGATGCATATTTTGATGTACATTTACTTCATTACGATCAACATTTCTTTCGTTTCGATGCGTATTTCCTTCGTTTTGAAGCATATTTACTTAATTTGATGCATATTTATTTCGTTTCGATGTATATTTACTTCATTTTGATGTATATTTACTTTTTTCGATGCATATATCCTTTGTTTCGATGCATATTTTCTTAATTTTGATGCATATTTACTTCATTACGATCATCATTTCCTTCGTTTCAATGCATATTTCCGTCATTTTGATGCATATTTACTTCATTACGATAACATTTCCTTCGTTTCGACGTATATTTCTTTCATTTCAATGCATATGTACTTCATTTTGATGCATATTTACTTCATTACAATCTACATTTCCTTAGTTTCGATGTATATTTACTTCATTTTGATGCATATTTACTTCATTAATTTCAATATTTCCTTCGTTTCGATGCATATTCACTTCATTTTGATGCATTTTACTTCATTACGTTCAACATTTTCTTCGTTTCGAAGCATATTCATTTCATTTTGATATATATTTTGATGCATATTTACTTCGTTTCGATGTATATTTCCTTCGTTTCGATGCATATTTTCTACGTTTTGATGAATATTTACTTAATTACATTCAACATTTCCTTTGTTTCGTTTCATATTTACTCCATTTCGATCAACATTTCCTTTGTTTCGATGTATATTTTCTTCATTTTGATGAATATTTTGATGCATATTTTGATATATATTTACTTCATTACGATCAACATTTCCTTAGTTTCGATGCATATTTCCTTCGTTTCGAGGTATATTTACTTCATTTTGATGTATATTTACTTCGTTTCGATGTATATTTACTTCATTTTGATGTATATTTATTTTTTTCGATGCATATTTCCTTCGTTTCGATCCATATTTATTTCATTTGATGCATATTTACTTCAATACGATCACCATTTCCATTGTTCCAATGCATATTTCCTTCATTTTGATGCATATTTACTTCATTACGATCAATATTTACTTCGTTTTGATGTATATTTCTTTCGTTTCGATGCATATGTACTTCATTTTGATGCATATATACTTCATTACAATCAACATTTCCTTCATATCTATGCATATTTAGTTCATTTTAATGTATATATACTTCATTATGATCAATATTTCCATCATTTCGATGCATATTTACTTTATTTTGATGCATTTTACTTCATTACGTTCAACATTTTCTTCGTTTCGAAGCATATTCACTTTATTTTGATGTATATTTTGATGCATATTTACTTCGTTTTGATGCATATTTTCTATGTTTTGATGCATATTTACTTAATTACATTCAACATTTCCTTCGTTTTGTTGCATATTTACTTCATTTCGATCAACATTTCCTTCTTTTCGATGCATATGTACTTCATTTTGATGCAAATTTTCTTCATTACAATCTACATTTCCTTCATTTCGATGCATATTTACATCATTTTGATGCATATTTACTTCATTATGTTCTACATTTCATTCGTTTCGTTGCATATTTACTCCATTTCAATCAACATTTCCTTCGTTTCTATCATATTTACTTCATTTTGATGCATATTTACTTCATTACGATCAACATTTCCTTCGTTCCGATGCCTATTTACTTCATTTTGATGCATATTTACTTCATTTTGATTCATATTTCCTTCATTTCGATGCATATTTACTTCGTTTTGATGCATATTTTGATGTACATTTACTTCATTACGATCAACATTTCTTTCGTTTCGATGCGTATTTCCTTCGTTTCGAAGTATATTTACTTCATTTTGATGCATATTTATTTCTTTTCGATATATATTTACTTCATTTTGATGTACATTTACTATTTTCGATGCATATATCCTTTGTTTCAATGCATATTTTCTTAATTTTGATGCATATTTACTTCATTACGATCATCATTTCCTTCGTTTCAATGCATATTTTCTTCATTTTGATGCATATTTACTTCATTACGATAACATTTCCTTCGTTTCGACGTATATTTCTTTCGTTTCGATGCATATGTACTTCATTTTGATGCATATTTACTTCATTACAATCAACATTTCCTTAGTTTCTATGTATATTTACTTCATTTTATGCATATTTACTTCATTAATTTCAATATTTCCTTCGTTTCGATGCATATTTACTTCATTTTGATGCATTTTACTTCATTACGTTCAACATTTTCTTCGTTTCGAAGCATATTCACTTCATTTTGATATATATTTTGATGCATATTTACTTCGTTTCGATGTATATTTCCTTCGTTTCGATGCATATTTTCTACGTTTTGATGAATATTTATTTAATTACATTCAACAATTCCTTCGTTTTGTTTCATATTCACTACATTTCGATCAACATTTCCTTCGTTTCGATTCATATTTTCTTCGTTTTGATGAATATTTTGATGCATATTTTGATATATATTTACTTCATTACGATCAACATTTCCTTCGTTTCGATGCATATTTCCTTCGTTTCGAGGTATATTTACTTCAATTTGATGTATATTTACTTCGTTTCGATGTATATTTACATCATTTTGATGTATATTTACTTTTTTCGATGCATATTTCCTTCGTTTCGATCCATATTTACTTCATTTGATGCATATTTACTTCAATACGATCACCATTTCCATTGTTCCAATGCATATTTCTTCATTTTGATGCATATTTACTTCATTAAGTTCAACATTTCCTTCGTTTTGAAGAATATTTTCTTAATTTTGAAGTATATTTTGATGCATATTTACTTCATTACGTTCAACATTTCCTTCTTTTCGTTGCATATTTACTCCATTTCAATCAACATTTCCTTCGTTTCGATCATATTTACTTCATTTTGATGCATATTTACTTTATTACGATCAATATTTTCTTCGTTCCGATGCCTATTTACTTCATTTTGATGCATATTTACTTCATTTCGATTAATATTTCCTTCGTTTCGATGCATTTTTACTTCATTATAATGCATATTTACTTCACTACGTTCAACATTTCCTTCGTTTCAATGCATATTTTCTTCATTTCGTTGCATATTTACTTCATTACGATCCACATTTCCTTCGTTTCGATGTATATTTCTTTCGTTTCGATTCATATGTACTTCATTTTAATGCATATTTACTTCATTACAATCATCATTTCCTTCGTTTTGATGCATATTTACTTCATTTTGATGCATTTTACTTCATTACGTTCAACATTTTCTTCGTTTCGTAGCATATTTACTTCATTTTGATGCATATTTACTTTGTTTCGATGTATATTTACTTAATTTAAATTTATATTTACTTTTTTTTATGCATATATCCTTCGTTTCTATGCATATTTACTTCATTTTGATGCATATTTACTTCGTTTCGATGTATATTTACTTCATTTTAATGTATATTTACTTTTTTCGATGCATATATCCTTCGTTTCTATGCATATTTACTTCATTTTGATGCATATTTACTTCATTAAGATCACCATTTCCTTCGTTTCAATGCATATTTTCTTCATTTCTTTGCATATATTACTTCATTACGATCAACATTTTCTTAGTTTCGACGTATATTTCTATCGTTTCGATGCATATGTACTTCATTTTGATGAATATTTACTTCATTACAATCATCATTTCCTTCGTTTCGATGCATATTTACTTCATTTTGATGCATTTTACTTCATTACGTTCAACATTTTCTTCATTTCGAAGCATATTCACTTCATTTTGATGTATATTTTGATGCATATTTACTTTGTTTCGATGTATATTTCATTAGTTTCGATGCATATTTTCTACGTTTTGATGAATATTTACTTAATTACATTCAACATTTCCTTCGTTTCGACGTATATTTCTTTCATTTCGATGCATATGTACTCCATTTTGATGCATATTTACTTCATTACAATCATCATTTCCTTCGTTTCGATGCATATTTACTTCATTTTGATGCATTTTACTTCATTACGTTCAAAATTTTCTTCATTTCGAAGCATATTCACTTCATTTTGATGTATATTTTGATGCATATTTACTTCGTTTCGATGTATATTTCCTTCGTTTCGATGCATATTTTCTACGTTTTGATGAATATTTCCTTAATTACATTCAACATTTCCTTCGTTTCGTTGCATATTTACTCCATTTCGATCAACATTTCCTTCGTTTCGATGCATATTTACTTCATTTTTATGAATATTTTGATGCATATTTTGATGTATATTTACTTCATTACGATCAACATTTCTTTCGTTTCGATGCATATTTCCTTCGTTTCCAGGTATATTTACTTCATTTTGATGTATATTTACTTCGTTTCGATGTATATTTAATTCATTTTGATGTATATTTACTTTTTTTCGATGCATATTTCCTTCGTTTCGATCCATATTTACTTCATTTTGATGCATATTTACTTCAACACGATCACCAATTCCATCGTTTCAATGCATATTTCCTTCATTTTGATGCATATTTACTTCATTACGATCAACATTTACTTCGTTTCGATGTATATTTCTTTCGTTTCGATGCATATGTACTTCATTTTGATGCATATATACTTCATTACAATCAACATTTCCTTCATATCGACGCATATTTAGTTCATTTTAATGCATATTTACTTCATTACGAACAATATTTCCTTCATTTCGATGCATATTTACTTCATTTTGATTTATATATACTTAATTACGTTCAACATTTTCTTCGTTTTGAAGCATATTCACTTCATTTTGATTTATATTTTGATTCAAATTTACTTAATTTCGATGTATATTTCATTAGTCTCTATGCATATTTTCTACGTTTTGATGCATATTTACTTAATTACATTCAACATTTCCTTCTTTTCGTTGCATATTTACTTTATTTCGATCAATATTTCCTTCGTTTCGATGCATATGTACTTCATTTTTATGCAAATTTACTTCATTACAATCTACATTTCCTTCGTTTCAATGCATATTTACTTCATTTTGATGCATATTTACTTCATTAAGTTCAACATTTCCTTCGTTTTGAAGCATATTTTCTTAATTTTGAAGTATATTTTGATGCATATTTACTTCATTACGTTCAACATTTCCTTCGTTTCTTTGCATATTTACTCCATTTCAATCAACATTTCCTTCGTTTCGATCATATTTACTTCATTTTAATGCATATTTACTTCATTACGATCAACATTTCCTTCGTTCCGATGCCTATTTACTTCATTTTGATGCATATTTAATTCATTTCGATTCATATTTCCTTCGTTTCGATGCATTTTTACTTCATTATAATGCATATTTACTTCACTACGTTCAACATTTCCTTCGTTTCAATGCATATTTTCTTCATTTCTTTGCATATTTACTTCATTACGATCAACATTTCCTTCGTTTCGACGTATATTTCTTTCGTTTCGATTCATATGTACTTCATTTTAATGCATATTTACTTCATTACAATCATCATTTCCTTCGTTTCGATGCATATTTACTTCATTTTGATGCATTTTACTTCATTACGTTCAACATTTTCTTCGTTTCGTAGCATATTTACTTCATTTTGATGCATATTTACTTTGTTTCGATGTATATTTACTTAATTTAAATGTATATTTACTTTTTTTTTATGCATATATCCTTCGTTTCTATGCATATTTACTTCATTTTGATGCATATTTACTTCGTTTCGATGTATATTTACTTCATTTTAATGTATATTTACTTTTTTTGATGCATATATCCTTCGTTTCTATGCATATTTACTTCATTTTGATGCATATTTACTTCATTACGATCACCATTTCCTTCGTTTCAATGCATATTTTCTTCATTTCTTTGCATATTTACTTCATTACGATCAACATTTCCTTCGTTTCGACGTATATTTCTATCGTTTCGATGCATATGTACTTCATTTTGATGCATATTTACTTCATTACAATCATCATTTCCTTCGTTTCGATGCATATTTACTTCATTTTGATGCATTTTACTTCATTACGTTCAACATTTTCTTCATTTCGAAGCATATTCACTTCATTTTAATGTATATTTTGATGCATATTTACTTTGTTTCGATGTATATTTCATTCGTTTCGATGCATATTTTCTACGTTTTGATGAATATTTACTTAATTACATTCAACATTTCCTTCGTTTCGTTGCATATTTACTCCATTTCGATCAACATTTCCTTCGTTTCGATGCATATTTACTTTATTTTTATGAATATTTTGATGCATATTTTGATGTATATTTACTTCATTACGATCAACATTTCTTTCGCTTCGATGCATATTTCCTTCGTTTCCAGGTATATTTACTTCATTTTGATGTATATTTACTTCGTTTCGATGTATATTTACTTCATTTTGATGTATATTTACTTTTTTTCGATGCATATTTCCTTCGTTTCGATCCATATTTACTTCATTTTGATGCATATTTACTTCAACACGATCACCAATTCCATCGTTTCAATGCATATTTCCTTCATTTTGATGCATATTTACTTCATTACGATCAACATTTACTTCGTTTCGATGTATATTTCTTTCGTTTCGATGCATATGTACTTCATTTTGATGCATATATACTTCATTACAATCAACATTTCCTTCATATCGATGCATATTTAGTTCATTTTAATGCATATTTACTTCACTACGATCAATATTTCCTTCATTTCGATGCATATTTACTTCATTTTGATTTATATATACTTAATTACGTTCAACATTTTCTTCGTTTTGAAGCATATTCACTTCATTTTGATTTATATTTTGATTAAAATTTACTTAGTTTCGATGTATATTTCATTAGTCTCTATGCATATTTTCTACGTTTTGATGCATATTTACTTAATTACATTCAACATTTCCTTCTTTTCGTTGCATATTTACTTCATTTCGATCAATATTTCCTTCGTTTCGATGCATATGTACTTCATTTTGATGCAAATTTACTTCATTACAATCTACATTTCCTTCGTTTCAATGCATATTTACTTCATTTTGATGAATATTTACTTCATTAAGTTCAACATTTCCTTCGTTTTGAAGCATATTTTCTTAATTTTGAAGTATATTTTGATGCATATTTACTTCATTACGTTCAACATTTCCTTCGTTTCTTTGCATATTTACTCCATTTCAATCAACATTTCCTTCGTTTCGATCATATTTACTTCATTTTGATGCATATTTACTTCATTTCGATCAACATTTCCTTCGTTCCGATGCCTATTTACTTCATTTTGATGCATATTTAATTCATTTCGATTCATATTTCCTTCGTTTCGATGCATTTTTACTTCATTATAATGCATATTTACTTCACTACGATCAACATTTCCTTCGTTTCGATGCATATTTACTTCATTTTGATGCATATTTTGATGTACATTTACTTCATTATGATCAACATTTCCTTCGTTTTGATGCGTATTTCCTTCGTTTCGAGGTATATTTACTTCATTACAATCTACATTTCCTTCATTTCGATGCATATTTACTTCATTTTGATGCATATTTACTTCATTATGTACAACATTTCCTTCGTTTCGTTGCATATTTACTCCATTTCAATCAACATTTCCTTCGTTTCGATCATATTTACTTCATTTTGATGCATATTTACTGCATTACGATCAACATTTCCTTCGTTCCGATGCCTATTTACTTCATTTTGATGCATATTTACTTCATTTCGATTCATATTTCCTTCATTTCGATGCATATTTACTTCGTTTTGATGCATATTTTGATGTACATTTACTTCATTACGATCAACATTTCTTTCGTTTCGATGCGTATTTCCTTCGTTTTGAAGCATATTTACTTAATTTGATGCATATTTATTTCGTTTCGATGTATATTTACTTCATTTTGATGTATATTTACTTTTTTCGATGCATATATCCTTTGTTTCGATGCATAATTTCTTAATTTTGATGCATATTTACTTCATTACGATCATCATTTCCTTCGTTTCAATGCATATTTCCTTCATTTTGATGCATATTTACTTCATTACGATAACATTTCCTTCGTTTCGACGTATATTTCTTTCATTTCAATGCATATGTACTTCATTTTGATGCATATTTACTTCATTACAATCTACATTTCCTTAGTTTCGATGTATATTTACTTCATTTTGATGCATATTTACTTCATTAATTTCAATATTTCCTTCGTTTCGATGCATATTCACTTCATTTTGATGCATTTTACTTCATTACGTTCAACATTTTCTTCGTTTCGAAGCATATTCATTTCATTTTGATATATATTTTGATGCATATTTACTTCGTTTCGATGTATATTTCCTTCGTTTCGATGCATATTTTCTACGTTTTGATGAATATTTACTTAATTACATTCAACATTTCCTTCGTTTCGTTTCATATTTACTCCATTTCGATCAACATTTCCTTTGTTTCGATGTATATTTTCTTCATTTTGATGAATATTTTGATGCATATTTTGATATATATTTACTTCATTACGATCAACATTTCCTTAGTTTCGATGCATATTTCCTTCGTTTCGAGGTATATTTACTTAATTTTGATGTATATTTACTTCGTTTCGATGTATATTTACTTCATTTTGATGTATATTTATTTTTTTCGATGCATATTTCCTTCGTTTCGATCCATATTTATTTCATTTGATGCATATTTACTTCAATACGATCACCATTTCCATTGTTCCAATGCATATTTCCTTCATTTTGATGCATATTTACTTCATTACGATCAATATTTACTTCGTTTTGATGTATATTTCTTTCGTTTCGATGCATATGTACTTCATTTTGATGCATATATACTTCATTACAATCAACATTTCCTTCATATCTATGCATATTTAGTTCATTTTAATGTATATATACTTCATTATGATCAATATTTCCATCATTTCGATGCATATTTACTTCATTTTGATGCATATTTACTTCATTACGTTCAACATTTTCTTCGTTTTGAAGCATATTCACTTCATTTTGATGTATATTTTGATTCAAATTTACTTAGTTTTGATGTATATTTCCTTCGTCTCTATGCATATTTTCTACGTTTTGATGCATATTTACTTAATTACATTCAACATTTCCATCGTTTCGTTGCATATTTACTTCATTTCGATCAACATTTCCTTCGTTTCGATGTATATGTACTTCATTTTGATGCAAATTTACTTCATTACAATCTACATTTCCTTCGTTTCAATGCATATTTATTTTATTTTGATGCAAATTTACTTCATTAAGTTCAACATTTCCTTCGTTTTGAAGCATATTTTTTTTCATTTTGAAGTATATTTTGATGCATATTTACTTCATTACGTTCAACATTTCCTTCGTTTCGTTGCATATTTACTCCATTTCAATCAACATTTCCTTCTTTTCGATCATATTTACTTCATTTTGATGCATATTTACTTCATTACGATCAACATTTCCTTCGTTCCGATGCCTATTTACTTCATTTTGATGCATATTTACTTCATTTCGATTCATATTTCTTTCGTTTCGATGCATTTTTACATCATTATAATGCATATTTACTTCATTACGATCAACATTTCCTTCGTTTCGATGCATATTTACTTCATTTTGATGCATATTTTGATGTACATTTACTTCATTACGATCAACATTTCCTTCGTTTCGATGCGTATTTCCTTCGTTTCGAGGTATATTTACTTTATTTTGATGCATATTTACTTCGTTTCGATGTATATTTACTTCATTTTAATGTATATTTACTTTTTTTCGATGCATATATCCTTCGTTTCGATGCACATTTACTTCATTTTGATGCATATTTACTTCATTACGATCACCATTTCCTTCGTTTCAATGCATATTTTCTTCATTTCGTTGCATATTTACTCCATTTCGATCAACATTTCCTTCGTTTCAATGCATATTTAAATTATTTTGATGAATATTTTGATGCATATTTTGATGTATATTTACTTCATTACGATCAACATTTCTTTCGTTTCGATGCATATTTCCTTCGTTTCCAGGTATATTTACTTCATTTTGATGTATATTTACTTCGTTTCGATGTATATTTACTTCAATTTGATGTATATTTACTTTTTTTCGTTGCATATTTCCTTCGTTTCGATCCATATTTACTTCATTTTGATGCATATTTACTTCAATACAATCACCATTTCCATCGTTTCAATGCATATTTCCTTCATTTTGATGCATATTTACTTCATTACGATCAACATTTATTTCGTTTCGATGTATATTTCTTTCGTTTCGATGCATATGTACTTCATTTTGATGCATATTTACTTCATTACAATCAACATTTTCTTCGTATCAATGCATATTTAGTTCATTTTAATGCATATTTATTTGATTACGATCAATATTTCCTTCGTTTCGATGCATATTTACTTCATTTTGATGCATATTTACTTCATTTCGTTAAACATTTTCTTCGTTTCGAAGCATATTCACTTCATTTTGATGTATATTTTGATGCAAATTTACTTAGTTTCGATGTATATTTCTTTCGTCTCTATGCATATTTTCTACGTTTTGATGCATATTTACTTAATTACATTCAACATTTCCTTCGTTTCGTTGCATATTTACTTCATTTCGATCAACATTTCCTTCGTTTCGATGCATATGTACTTCATTTTGATGCATATTTACTTCATTACGATCAACATTTCCTTCGTTCTGATGCATATTTACTTTATTTTGATGCATATTTACTTCATTTCGATTCATATTTCCTTCGTTTCGATGCATTTTTACTTCATTATGATGCATATTTACTTCTCTACGATCAACATTTCCTTCGTTTCGATGCATATTTACTTCATTTTGATGCATATTTTGATGTACATTTACTTCATTAAGATCAACATTTCCTTCGTTTCGTGCATATTTCCTTCGTTTCGAGGTATATTTACTTCATTTTGATGCATATTTATTTCGTTTCGATGTATATTTGGTTCATTTTAATGTATATTTAATTTTTTTCGATGCATATATCCTTCGTTTCGATGAATATTTACTTCATTTTGAT
Organism: Pogostemon cablin; assembly: GCA_023678885.1. Lineage (NCBI taxonomy): Eukaryota > Viridiplantae > Streptophyta > Magnoliopsida > Lamiales > Lamiaceae > Pogostemon > Pogostemon cablin. The sequence continues at coordinate 15,014,354 of CM042984.1, forward strand.
GCATATTTACTTCATTACGATCACCATCATTCATTTCAATGCATATTTCCTTCATTTCGTTGCATATTTACTTCATTACGATCAACATTTCCTTCGTTTCGACGTATATTTCTTTCGTTTCGATGAATATGTACTTCATTTTGATGCATATTTACTTCATTACAATCATCATTTCCTTCGTTTCGATGCATATTTACTTTATTTTGATGCATTTTACTTCATTACGTTCAACATTTTCTTCGTTTCGAAGCATATTCACTTTATTTTGATGTATATTTGATGCATATTTACTTCGTTTCGATGCATATTTTCTATGTTTTGATGCATATTTACTTAATTACATTCAACATTTCCTTCGTTTTGTTGCATATTTACTTCATTTCTATCAACATTTCCTTCTTTTCGATGCATATGTACTTCATTTTGATGCAAATTTTCTTCATTACAATCTACATTTCCTTCATTTCGATGCATATTTACATCATTTTGATGCATATTTACTTCATTATGTTCTACATTTCATTCGTTTCGTTGCATATTTACTCCATTTCAATCAACATTTCCTTCGTTTCTATCATATTTACTTCATTTTGATGCATATTTACTTCATTACGATCAACATTTACTTCGTTCCGATGCCTATTTACTTCATTTTGATGCATATTTACTTCATTTTGATTCATATTTCCTTCATTTCGATGCATATTTACTTCGTTTTGATGCATATTTTGATGTACATTTACTTCATTACGATCAACATTTCTTTCGTTTCGATGCGTATTTCCTTCGTTTCGAAGTATATTTACTTCATTTTGATGCATATTTATTTCGTTTCGATATATATTTACTTCATTTTGATGTACATTTACTATTTTCGATGTATATATCCTTTGTTTCGATGCATATTTTCTTAATTTTGATGCATATTTACTTCATTACGATCATCATTTCCTTCGTTTCAATGCATATTTCCTTCATTTTGATGCATATTTACTTCATTACGATAACATTTCCTTCGTTTCGACGTATATTTCTTTCGTTTCGATGCATATGTACTTCATTTTGATGCATATTTACTTCATTACAATCAACATTTCCTTAGTTTCTATGTATATTTACTTCATTTTATGCATATTTACTTCATTAATTTCAATATTTCCTTCGTTTCGATGCATATTTACTTCATTTTGATGCATTTTACTTCATTACGTTCAACATTTTCTTCGTTTCGAAGCATATTCACTTCATTTTGATATATATTTTGATGCATATTTACTTCGTTTCGATGTATATTTCCTTCGTTTCGATGCATATTTTCTACGTTTTGATGAATATTTATTTAATTACATTCAACAATTCCTTCGTTTTGTTTCATATTCACTACATTTCGATCAACATTTCCTTCGTTTCGATGCATATTTTCTTCGTTTTGATGAATATTTTGATGCATATTTTGATATATATTTACTTCATTACGATCAACATTTCCTTCGTTTCGATGCATATTTCCTTCGTTTCGAGGTATATTTACTTCAATTTGATGTATATTTACTTCGTTTCGATGTATATTTACATCATTTTGATGTATATTTACTTTTTTCGATGCATATTTCCTTCGTTTCGATCCATATTTACTTCATTTGATGCATATTTACTTCAATACGATCACCATTTCCATTGTTCCAATGCATATTTCCTTCATTTTGATGCATATTTACTTCATTAAGTTCAACATTTCCTTCGTTTTGAAGAATATTTTCTTAATTTTGAAGTATATTTTGATGCATATTTACTTCATTACGTTCAACATTTCCTTCGTTTTGTTGCATATTTACTCCATTTCAATCAACATTTCCTTCGTTTCGATCATATTTAATTCATTTTGATGCATATTTACTTCATTACGAAAAATATTTTCTTCGTTCCGATGCCTATTTACTTCATTTTGATGCATATTTACTTCATTTCGATTAATATTTCCTTCGTTTCGATGCATTTTTACTTCATTATAATGCATATTTACTTCACTACGTTCAACATTTCCTTCGTTTCAATGCATATTTTCTTCATTTCGTTGCATATTTACTTCATTACGATCAACATTTCCTTCGTTTCGACGTATATTTCTTTCGTTTCGATTCATATGTACTTCATTTTAATGCATATTTACTTCATTACAATCATCATTTCCTTCGTTTTGATGCATATTTACTTCATTTTGATGCATTTTACTTCATTACGTTCAACATTTTCTTCGTTTCGTAGCATATTTACTTCATTTTGATGCATATTTACTTTGTTTCGATGTATATTTACTTAATTTAAATGTATATTTACTTTTTTTTATGCATATATCCTTCGTTTCTATGCATATTTACTTCATTTTGATGCATATTTACTTCGTTTCGATGTATATTTACTTCATTTTAATGTATATTTACTTTTTTCGATGCATATTTTCTTCGTTTCTATGCATATTTACTTCATTTTGATGCATATTTACTTCATTAAGATCACCATTTCCTTCGTTTCAATGCATATTTTCTTCATTTCTTTGCATATATTACTTCATTACGATCAACATTTCCTTCGTTTCGACGTATATTTCTATCGTTTTGATGCATATGTACTTCATTTTGATGCATATTTACTTCATTACAATCATCATTTCCTTCGTTTCGATGCATATTTACTTTATTTTGATGCATTTTACTTCATTACGTTCAAAATTTTCTTCATTTCGAAGCATATTCACTTTATTTTGATGTATATTTGATGCATATTTACTTCGTTTCGATGCATATTTTCTATGTTTTGATGCATATTTACTTAATTACATTCAACATTTCCTTCGTTTTGTTGCATATTTACTTCATTTCTATCAACATTTCCTTCTTTTCGATGCATATGTACTTCATTTTGATGCAAATTTTCTTCATTACAATCTACATTTCCTTCATTTCGATGCATATTTACATCATTTTGATGCATATTTACTTCATTATGTTCTACATTTCATTCGTTTCGTTGCATATTTACTCCATTTCAATCAACATTTCCTTCGTTTCTATCATATTTACTTCATTTTGATGCATATTTACTTCATTACGATCAACATTTACTTCGTTCCGATGCCTATTTACTTCATTTTGATGCATATTTACTTCATTTTGATTCATATTTCCTTCATTTCGATGCATATTTACTTCGTTTTGATGCATATTTTGATGTACATTTACTTCATTACGATCAACATTTCTTTCGTTTCGATGCGTATTTCCTTCGTTTCGAAGTATATTTACTTCATTTTGATGCATATTTATTTCGTTTCGATATATATTTACTTCATTTTGATGTACATTTACTATTTTCGATGTATATATCCTTTGTTTCGATGCATATTTTCTTAATTTTGATGCATATTTACTTCATTACGATCATCATTTCCTTCGTTTCAATGCATATTTCCTTCATTTTGATGCATATTTACTTCATTACGATAACATTTCCTTCGTTTCGACGTATATTTCTTTCGTTTCGATGCATATGTACTTCATTTTGATGCATATTTACTTCATTACAATCAACATTTCCTTAGTTTCTATGTATATTTACTTCATTTTATGCATATTTACTTCATTAATTTCAATATTTCCTTCGTTTCGATGCATATTTACTTCATTTTGATGCATTTTACTTCATTACGTTCAACATTTTCTTCGTTTCGAAGCATATTCACTTCATTTTGATATATATTTTGATGCATATTTACTTCGTTTCGATGTATATTTCCTTCGTTTCGATGCATATTTTCTACGTTTTGATGAATATTTATTTAATTACATTCAACAATTCCTTCGTTTTGTTTCATATTCACTACATTTCGATCAACATTTCCTTCGTTTCGATGCATATTTTCTTCGTTTTGATGAATATTTTGATGCATATTTTGATATATATTTACTTCATTACGATCAACATTTCCTTCGTTTCGATGCATATTTCCTTCGTTTCGAGGTATATTTACTTCAATTTGATGTATATTTACTTCGTTTCGATGTATATTTACATCATTTTGATGTATATTTACTTTTTTCGATGCATATTTCCTTCGTTTCGATCCATATTTACTTCATTTGATGCATATTTACTTCAATACGATCACCATTTCCATTGTTCCAATGCATATTTCCTTCATTTTGATGCATATTTACTTCATTAAGTTCAACATTTCCTTCGTTTTGAAGAATATTTTCTTAATTTTGAAGTATATTTTGATGCATATTTACTTCATTACGTTCAACATTTCCTTCGTTTTGTTGCATATTTACTCCATTTCAATCAACATTTCCTTCGTTTCGATCATATTTAATTCATTTTGATGCATATTTACTTCATTACGAAAAATATTTTCTTCGTTCCGATGCCTATTTACTTCATTTTGATGCATATTTACTTCATTTCGATTAATATTTCCTTCGTTTCGATGCATTTTTACTTCATTATAATGCATATTTACTTCACTACGTTCAACATTTCCTTCGTTTCAATGCATATTTTCTTCATTTCGTTGCATATTTACTTCATTACGATCAACATTTCCTTCGTTTCGACGTATATTTCTTTCGTTTCGATTCATATGTACTTCATTTTAATGCATATTTACTTCATTACAATCATCATTTCCTTCGTTTTGATGCATATTTACTTCATTTTGATGCATTTTACTTCATTACGTTCAACATTTTCTTCGTTTCGTAGCATATTTACTTCATTTTGATGCATATTTACTTTGTTTCGATGTATATTTACTTAATTTAAATGTATATTTACTTTTTTTTATGCATATATCCTTCGTTTCTATGCATATTTACTTCATTTTGATGCATATTTACTTCGTTTCGATGTATATTTACTTCATTTTAATGTATATTTACTTTTTTCGATGCATATATCCTTCGTTTCTATGCATATTTACTTCATTTTGATGCATATTTACTTCATTAAGATCACCATTTCCTTCGTTTCAATGCATATTTTCTTCATTTCTTTGCATATATTACTTCATTACGATCAACATTTCCTTCGTTTCGACGTATATTTCTATCGTTTTGATGCATATGTACTTCATTTTGATGCATATTTACTTCATTACAATCATCATTTCCTTCGTTTCGATGCATATTTACTTTATTTTGATGCATTTTACTTCATTACGTTCAAAATTTTCTTCATTTCGAAGCATATTCACTTCATTTTGATGTATATTTTGATGCATATTTACTTCGTTTCGATGTATATTTCCTTCGTTTCGATGCATATTTTCTACGTTTTGATGAATATTTACTTAATTACATTCAACAATTCCTTCGTTTTGTTTCATATTCACTACATTTCGATCAACATTTCCTTCGTTTCGATGCATATTTTCTTCGTTTTGATGAATATTTTGATGCATATTTTGATATATATTTACTTCATTACGATCAACATTTCTTTCGTTTCGATGCATATTTCCTTCGTTTCCAGGTATATTTACTTCATTTTGATGTATATTTACTTCGTTTCGATGTATATTTAATTCATTTTGATGTATATTTACTTTTTTTCGATGCATATTTCCTTCGTTTCGATCCATATTTACTTCATTTTGATGCATATTTACTTCAACACGATCACCAATTCCATCGTTTCAATGCATATTTCCTTCACTTTGATGAATATTTACTTCATTACGATCAACATTTACTTCGTTTCGATGTATATTTCTTTCGTTTCGATGCATATGTACTTCATTTTGATGTATATATACTTCATTACAATCAACATTTCCTTCATATCGATGCATATTTAGTTCATTTTAATGCATATATACTTCATTACGATCAATATTTCCTTTATTTCGATGCATATTTACTTCATTTTGATGCATATATACTTCATTACGTTCAACATTTTCTTTTTTAAGCATATTCACTTCATTTTGATGTATATTTTGATTCAAATTTACTTAGTTTCGATGTATATTTCCTTCGTCTCTATGCATATTTTCTACGTTTTGATGCATATTTACTTAATTACATTCTACATTTCCTTCGTTTCGTTGCATATTTACTTCATTTCGATCAATATTTCCTTCGTTTCGATGCATATATATTTCATTTTGATGAAAATTTACTTCATTACAATCTACATTTCCTTCATTTCAATGCATATTTACTTCATTTTGATGCATATTTACTTCATTAAGTTCAACATTTCCTTCGTTTTGAAGAATATTTTCTTAATTTTGAAGTATATTTTGATGCATATTTACTTCATTACGTTCAACATTTCCTTCGTTTCGTTGCATATTTACTCCATTTCAATCAACATTTCCTTCGTTTCGATCATATTTACTTCATTTTGATGCATATTTACTTCATTACGATCAATATTTTCTTCGTTCCGATGCCTATTTACTTCATTTTGATGCATATTTACTTCATTTCGATTAATATTTCCTTCGTTTCGATGCATTTTTACTTCATTATAATGCATATTTACTTCACTACGTTCAACATTTCCTTCGTTTCAATGCATATTTTCTTCATTTCGTTGCATATTTACTTCATTACGATCAACATTTCCTTCGTTTCGACGTATATTTCTTTCGTTTCGATTCATATGTACTTCATTTTAATGCATATTTACTTCATTACAATCATCATTTCCTTCGTTTTGATGCATATTTACTTCATTTTGATGCATTTTACTTCATTACGTTCAACATTTTCTTCGTTTCGTAGCATATTTACTTCATTTTGATGCATATTTACTTTGTTTCGATGTATATTTACTTAATTTAAATTTATATTTACTTTTTTTTGATGCATATATCCTTCGTTTCTATGCATATTTACTTCATTTTGATGCATATTTACTTCGTTTCGATGTATATTTACTTCATTTTAATGTATATTTACTTTTTTCGATGCATATATCCTTCGTTTCTATGCATATTTACTTCATTTTGATGCATATTTACTTCATTAAGATCACCATTTACTTCGTTTCAATGCATATTTTCTTCATTTCTTTGCACATATTACTTCATTACGATCAACATTTCCTTCGTTTCGACGTATATTTCTGTCGTTTCGATGCATATGTACTTCATTTTGATGAATATTTACTTCATTACAATCATCATTTCCTTCGTTTCGATGCATATTTACTTCATTTTGATGCATTTTACTTCATTACGTTCAACATTTTCTTCATTTCGAAGCATATTCACTTCATTTTGCTGTATATTTTGATGCATATTTACTTTGTTTCGATGTATATTTCATTAGTTTCGATGCATATTTTCTACGTTTTGATGAATATTTACTTAATTACATTCAACATTTCCTTCGTTTCGACGTATATTTCTTTCATTTCGATGCATATGTACTCCATTTTGATGCATATTTACTTCATTACAATCATCATTTCCTTCGTTTCGATGCATATTTACTTCATTTTGATGCATTTTACTTCATTACGTTCAAAATTTTCTTCATTTCGAAGCATATTCACTTCATTTTGATGTATATTTTGATGCATATTTACTTCGTTTCGATGTATATTTCCTTCGTTTCGATGCATATTTTCTACGTTTTGATGAATATTTCCTTAATTACATTCAACATTTCCTTCGTTTCGTTGCATATTTACTCCATTTCGATCAACATTTCCTTCGTTTCGATGCATATTTACTTCATTTTTATGAATATTTTGATGCATATTTTGATGTATATTTACTTCATTACGATCAACATTTCTTTCGTTTCGATGCATATTTCCTTCGTTTCCAGGTATATTTACTTCATTTTGATGTATATTTACTTCGTTTCGATGTATATTTAATTCATTTTGATGTACATTTACTTTTTTTCGATGCATATTTCCTTCGTTTCGATCCATATTTACTTCATTTTGATGCATATTTACTTCAACACGATCACCAATTCCATCCTTTCAATGCATATTTCCTTCATTTTGATGCATATTTACTTCATTACGATCAACATTTACTTCGTTTCGATGTATATTTCTTTCGTTTCGATGCATATGTACTTCATTTTGATGCATATATACTTCATTACAATCAACATTTCCTTCATATCGATGCATATTTAGTTCATTTTAATGCATATTTACTTCATTACGATCAATATTTCCTTCATTTCGATGCATATTTACTTCATTTTGATTTATATATACTTAATTACGTTCAACATTTTCTTCGTTTTGAAGCATATTCACTTCATTTTGATTTATATTTTGATTCAAATTTACTTAGTTTCGATGTATATTTCATTAGTCTCTATGCATATTTTCTACGTTTTGATGCATATTTACTTAATTACATTCAACATTTCCTTCTTTTCGTTGCATATTTACTTTATTTCGATCAATATTTCCTTCGTTTCGATGCATATGTACTTCATTTTGATGCAAATTTACTTCATTACAATCTACATTTCCTTCGTTTCAATGCATATTTACTTCATTTTGATGCATATTTACTTCATTAAGTTCAACATTTCCTTCGTTTTGAAGCATATTTTCTTAATTTTGAAGTATATTTTGATGCATATTTACTTCATTACGTTCAACATTTCCTTCGTTTCTTTGCATATTTACTCCATTTCAATCAACATTTCCTTCGTTTCGATCATATTTACTTCATTTTAATGCATATTTACTTCATTACGATCAACATTTCCTTCGTTCCGATGCCTATTTACTTCATTTTGATGCATATTTAATTCATTTCGATTCATATTTCCTTCGTTTCGATGCATTTTTACTACATTATAATGCATATTTACTTCACTACGTTCAACATTTCCTTCGTTTCAATGCATATTTTCTTCATTTCGTTGCATATTTACTTCATTACGATCAACATTTCCTTCGTTTCGACGTATATTTCTTTCGTTTCGATTCATATGTACTTCATTTTAATGCATATTTACTTCATTACAATCATCATTTCCTTCGTTTCGATGCATATTTACTTCATTTTGATGCATTTTACTTCATTACGTTCAACATTTTCTTCGTTTCGTAGCATATTTACTTCATTTTGATGCATATTTACTTTGTTTCGATGTATATTTACTTAATTTAAATGTATATTTACTTTTTTTTGATGCATATATCCTTCGTTTCTATGCATATTTACTTCATTTTGATGCATATTTACTTCGTTTCGATGTATATTTACTTCATTTTAATGTATATTTACTTTTTTCGATGCATATATCCTTCGTTTCTATGCATATTTACTTCATTTTGATGCATATTTACTTCATTACGATCAACATTTCCTTCGTTTCAATGCATATTTCCTTCATTTTGATGCATATTTACTTCATTACGATAACATTTCCTTCGTTTCGACGTATATTTCTATCGTTTTGATGCATATGTACTTCATTTTGATGCATATTTACTTCATTACAATCATCATTTCCTTCGTTTCGATGCATATTTACTTCATTTTGATGCATTTTACTTCATTACGTTCAACATTTTCTTCATTTCGAAGCATATTCACTTCATTTTAATGTATATTTTGATGCATATTTACTTTGTTTCGATGTATATTTCATTCGTTTCGATGCATATTTTCTACGTTTTGATGAATATTTACTTAATTACATTCAACATTTCCTTCGTTTCGTTGCATATTTACTCCATTTCGATCAACATTTCCTTCGTTTCGATGCATATTTACTTTATTTTTATGAATATTTTGATGCATATTTTGATGTATATTTACTTCATTACGATCAACATTTCTTTCGTTTCGATGCATATTTTCTTCGTTTCCAGGTATATTTACTTCATTTTGATGTATATTTACTTCGTTTCGATGTATATTTACTTCATTTTGATGTATATTTACTTTTTTTCGATGCATATTTCCTTCGTTTCGATCCATATTTACTTCATTTTGATGCATATTTACTTCAACACGATCACCAATTCCATCGTTTCAATGCATATTTCCTTCATTTTGATGCATATTTACTTCATTACGATCAACATTTACTTCGTTTCGATGTATATTTCTTTCGTTTCGATGCATATGTACTTCATTTTGATGCATATATATACTTCATTACAATCAACATTTCCTTCATATCGATGCATATTTAGTTCATTTTAATGCATATTTACTTCACTACGATCAATATTTCCTTCATTTCGATGCATATTTACTTCATTTTGATTTATATATACTTAATTACGTTCAACATTTTCTTCGTTTTGAAGCATATTCACTTCATTTTGATTTATATTTTGATTAAAATTTACTTAGTTTCGATGTATATTTCATTAGTCTCTATGCATATTTTCTACGTTTTGATGCATATTTACTTAATTACATTCAACATTTCCTTCTTTTCGTTCCATATTTACTTCATTTCGATCAATATTTCCTTCGTTTCGATGCATATGTACTTCATTTTGATGCAAATTTACTTCATTACAATCTACATTTCCTTCGTTTCAATGCATATTTACTTCATTTTGATGAATATTTACTTCATTAAGTTCAACATTTCCTTCGTTTTGAAGCATATTTTCTTAATTTTGAAGTATATTTTGATGCATATTTACTTCATTACGTTCAACATTTCCTTCGTTTCTTTGCATATTTACTCCATTTCAATCAACATTTCCTTCGTTTCGATCATATTTACTTCATTTTGATGCATATTTACTTCATTTCGATCAACATTTCCTTCGTTCCGATGCCTATTTACTTCATTTTGATGCATATTTAATTCATTTCGATTCATATTTCCTTCGTTTCGATGCATTTTTACTTCATTATAATGCATATTTACTTCACTACGATCAACATTTCCTTCGTTTCGATGCATATTTACTTCATTTTGATGCATATTTTGATGTACATTTACTTCATTAGGATCAACATTTCCTTCGTTTTGATGCGTATTTCCTTCGTTTCGAGGTATATTTACTTCATTTTGATGCATATTTACTTTGTTTCGATGTATATTTACTTCATCTTAATGTATATTTACTTTTTTCGATGCATATATCCTTCGTTTCTATGCATATTTACATCATTTTGATGCATATTTACTTCGTTTCGATGTATATTTACTTCATTTTAATGTATATTTACTTTTTTTCGATGCATATATCCTTCGTTTCTATGCATATTTACTTCATTTTGATGCATATTTACTTCATTACGATCACCATTTTCTTCGTTTCAATGTATATTTCCTTCATTTCGTTGCATATTTACTTCATTACGATCAACATTTCCTACGTTTCGACGTATATTTCTTTCGTTTCGATGCATATGTACTTCATTTTGATGCATATTTACTTCATTACAATCAACATTTCCTTCGTTTCGATGCATATTTACTTCATTTTTATGAATATTTTGATGCATATTTTGATGTATATTTACTTCATTACGATCAACATTTCTTTCGTTTCGATGCATATTTCCTTCGTTTCCAGGTATATTTACTTCATTTTGATGTATATTTACTTCGTTTCGATGTATATTTACTTCATTTTGATGTATATTTACTTTTTTTCGATGCATATTTCCTTCGTTTCGATCCATATTTACTTCATTTTGATGCATATTTACTTCAATAGGATCACCATTTCCATCGTTTCAATGCATATTTCCTTCATTTTGATGCATATTTACTTCATTACGATCAACATTTATTTCGTTTCGATGTATATTTCTTTCGTTTCGATGCATATGTACTTCATTTTGATGCATATTTACATCATTACAATCAACATTTTATTCGTATCGATGCATATTTAGTTCATTTTAATGCATATTTATTTCATTACGATCAATATTTCCTTCGTTTCGAAGCATATTTACTTCATTTTGATGCATATTTACTTCATTTCGTTAAACATTTTATTCGTTTCGAAGCATATTCACTTCATTTTGATGTATATTTTGATGCAAATTTACTTAGTTTCGATGTATATTTCCTTCGTCTCTTTGCATATTTTCTACGTTTTGATGCATATTTACTAAATTACATTCAACATTTTCTTCGTTTCGTTGCATATTTACTTCATTTCGTTCAACATTTCCTTCGTTTCGATGCATATGTACTTCATTTTGATGCATATTTACTTAATTACGATCAACATTTCCTTCGTTCTGATGCATATTTACTTTATTTTGATGCATATTTACTTCATTTCGATTCATATTTCCTTCGTTTCGATGCATTTTTACTTCATTATGATGCATATTTACTTCACTACGATCAACATTTCCTTCGTTTCGATGCATATTTACTTCATTTTGATGCATATTTTGATGTACATTTACTTCATTACGATCAACATTTCCTTCGTTTCGTGCATATTTCCTTCGATTCGAGGTATATTTACTTCATTTTGATGCATATTTATTTCGTTTCGATGTATATTTGCTTCATTTTAATGTATATTTACTTTTTTTCGATGCATATATCCTTCGTTTCGATGAATATTTACTTCATTTTGATGCATATTTACTTCATTACGATCACCATTTCCTTCGTTTCAATGCATATTTCCTTCATTTCGTTGCATATTTACTTCATTACGATCAACATTTCCTTCTTTTCGACGTATATTTCTTTCGTTTCTATGCATATGTACTTCATTTTGATGCATATTTATTTCATTACAATCATCATTTCCTTCGTTTCGATGCATATTTACTTTATTTTGATGCATTTTACTTCATTACGTTCAACATTTTCTTCGTTTCGAAGCATATTCACTTCATTTTGATGTATATTTTGATGCATATTTACTTCGTTTCGATGTATATTTCCATCGTTTCGATGCATATTTTCTACGTTTTGATGCGTATTTACTTAATTACATTCAACATTTCCTTCGTTTTGTTGCATATTTACTTCATTTCGATCAACATTTCCTTCGTTTCGATGCATATGTACTTCATTTTGATGCAAATTTACTTCATTACAATCTACATTTCCTTCGTTTCAATGCAAATTTACTTCATTTTGATGCATATTTACTTCATTAAGTCAACATTTCCTTCGTTTTGAAGCATATTTTCTTAATTTTGAAGTATATTTTGATGCATATTTACTTCATTACGTTCAACATTTCCGTTTCTTTGCATATTTACTCCATTTCAATCAACATTTCCTTCGTTTCGATCATATTTACTTCATTTTGATGCATATTTACTTCATTTCGATCAACATTTCCTTCGTTCCGATGCCTATTTACTTCATTTTGATGCATATTTAATTCATTTCGATTCATATTTCCTTCGTTTCGATGCATTTTTACTTCATTATAATGCATATTTACTTCACTACGATCAACATTTCCTTCGTTTCGATGCATATTTACTTAATTTTGATGCATATTTTGATGTACATTTACTTCATTACGATCAACATTTCCTTCGTTTTGATGCGTATTTCCTTCGTTTCGAAGGTATATTTACTTCATTTTGATGCATATTTACTTTGTTTCGATGTATATTTACTTCATCTTAATGTATATTTACTTTTTTCGATGCATATATCCTTCGTTTCTATGCATATTTACATCATTTTGATGCATATTTACTTCGTTTCGATGTATATTTACTTCATTTTAATGTATATTTACTTTTTTTCGATGCATATATCCTTCGTTTCGATGAATATTTACTTCATTTTGATGCATATTTACTTCATTACGATCACCATTTCCTTCGTTTCAATGCATATTTCCTTCATTTCGTTGCATATTTACTTCATTACGATCAACATTTCCTTCTTTTCGACGTATATTTCTTTCGTTTCTATGCATATGTACTTCATTTTGATGCATATTTATTTCATTACAATCATCATTTCCTTCGTTTCGATGCATATTTACTTTATTTTGATGCATTTTACTTCATTACGTTCAACATTTTCTTCGTTTCGAAGCATATTCACTTCATTTTGATGTATATTTTGATGCATATTTACTTCGTTTCGATGTATATTTCCATCGTTTCGATGCATATTTTCTACGTTTTGATGCGTATTTACTTAATTACATTCAACATTTCCTTCGTTTTGTTGCATATTTACTTCATTTCGATCAACATTTCCTTCGTTTCGATGCATATGTACTTCATTTTGATGCAAATTTACTTCATTACAATCTACATTTCCTTCGTTTCAATGCAAATTTACTTCATTTTGATGCATATTTACTTCATTAAGTCAACATTTCCTTCGTTTTGAAGCATATTTTCTTAATTTTGAAGTATATTTTGATGCATATTTACTTCATTACGTTCAACATTTCCGTTTCTTTGCATATTTACTCCATTTCAATCAACATTTCCTTCGTTTCGATCATATTTACTTCATTTTGATGCATATTTACTTCATTTCGATCAACATTTCCTTCGTTCCGATGCCTATTTACTTCATTTTGATGCATATTTAATTCATTTCGATTCATATTTCCTTCGTTTCGATGCATTTTTACTTCATTATAATGCATATTTACTTCACTACGATCAACATTTCCTTCGTTTCGATGCATATTTACTTAATTTTGATGCATATTTTGATGTACATTTACTTCATTACGATCAACATTTCCTTCGTTTTGATGCGTATTTCCTTCGTTTCGAAGGTATATTTACTTCATTTTGATGCATATTTACTTTGTTTCGATGTATATTTACTTCATCTTAATGTATATTTACTTTTTTCGATGCATATATCCTTCGTTTCTATGCATATTTACATCATTTTGATGCATATTTACTTCGTTTCGATGTATATTTACTTCATTTTAATGTATATTTACTTTTTTTCGATGCATATATCCTTCGTTTCTATGCATATTTACTTCATTTTGATGCATATTTACTTCATTACGATCACCATTTTCTTCGTTTCAATGCATATTTCCTTCATTTCGTTGCATATTTACTTCATTACGATCAACATTTCCTACGTTTCGACGTATATTTCTTTCGTTTCGTTGCATATGTACTTCATTTTGATGCATATTTACTTCATTACAATCAACATTTCCTTCGTTTCGATGCATATTTACTTCATTTTTATGAATATTTTGATGCATATTTTGATGTATATTTACTTCATTACGATCAACATTTCTTTCGTTTCGATGCATATTTCCTTCGTTTCCAGGTATATTTACTTCATTTTGATGTATATTTACTTCGTTTCGATGTATATTTACTTCATTTTGATGTATATTTACTTTTTTTCGATGCATATTTCCTTCGTTTCGATCCATATTTACTTCATTTTGATGCATATTTACTTCAATAGGATCACCATTTCCATCGTTTCAATGCATATTTCCTTCATTTTGATGCATATTTACTTCATTACGATCAACATTTATTTCGTTTCGATGTATATTTCTTTCGTTTCGATGCATATGTACTTCATTTTGATGCATATTTACTTCATTACAATCAACATTTTATTCGTATCGATGCATATTTAGTTCATTTTAATGCATATTTATTTCATTACGATCAATATTTCCTTCGTTTCGAAGCATATTTACTTCATTTTGATGCATATTTACTTCATTTCGTTAAACATTTTATTCGTTTCGAAGCATATTCACTTCATTTTGATGTATATTTTGATGCAAATTTACTTAGTTTCGATGTATATTTCCTTCGTCTCTTTGCATATTTTCTACGTTTTGATGCATATTTACTAAATTACATTCAACATTTTCTTCGTTTCGTTGCATATTTACTTCATTTCGATCAACATTTCCTTCGTTTCGATGCATATGTACTTCATTTTGATGCATATTTACTTCATTACGATCAACATTTCCTTCGTTCTGATGCATATTTACTTTATTTTGATGCATATTTACTTCATTTCGATTCATATTTCCTTCGTTTCGATGCATTTTTACTTCATTATGATGCATATTTACTTCACTACGATCAACATTTCCTTCGTTTCGATGCATATTTACTTCATTTTGATGCATATTTTGATGTACATTTACTTCATTACGATCAACATTTCCTTCGTTTCGTGCATATTTCCTTCGTTTCGAGGTATATTTACTTCATTTTGATGCATATTTATTTCGTTTCGATGTATATTTGCTTCATTTTAATGTATATTTACTTTTTTTCGATGCATATATCCTTCGTTTCGATGAATATTTACTTCATTTTGATGCATATTTACTTCATTACGATCACCATTTCCTTCGTTTCAATGCATATTTCCTTCATTTCGTTGCATATTTACTTCATTACGATCAACATTTCCTTCTTTTCGACGTATATTTCTTTCGTTTCTATGCATATGTACTTCATTTTGATGCATATTTACTTCATTACAATCATCATTTCCTTCGTTTCGATGCATATTTACTTTATTTTGATGCATTTTACTTCATTACGTTCAACATTTTCTTCGTTTCGAAGCATATTCACTTCATTTTGATGTATATTTTGATGCATATTTACTTCGTTTCGATGTATATTTCCATCGTTTCGATGCATATTTTCTACGTTTTGATGCGTATTTACTTAATTACATTCAACATTTCCTTCGTTTTGTTGCATATTTACTTCATTTCGATCAACATTTCCTTCGTTTCGATGCATATGTACTTCATTTTGATGCAAATTTACTTCATTACAATCTACATTTCCTTCATTTCGATGCATATTTACTTCATTTTGATGTATATTTACTTCATTATGTTCAACATTTCCTTCGTTTCGTTGCATATTTACTCCATTTTAATCAACATTTCCTTCATTTCTATCATATTTACTTCATTTTGATGCATATTTACTTCATTTTGATGCATATTTACTTCATTACAATCAACATTTCCTTAGTTTCGATGTATATTTACTTCATTTTGATGCATATTTACTTTAATAATTTCAATATTTCCTTCGTTTCGATGCATATTTACTTCATTTTGATGCATTTTACTTCATTACGTTCAACATTTTCTTCGTTTCGAAGCATATTCACTTCATTTTGATATATATTTTGATGCATATTTACTTCGTTTCGATGTATATTTCCTTCGTTTCGATGCTTATTTTCTACGTTTTGATGAATACTTACTTAATTACATTCAACAATTCCTTCGTTTTGTTTCATATTCACACCATTTCGATCAACATTTCCTTCGTTTCGATGCATATTTTCTTCATTTTGATGAATATTTTGTTGCATATTTTGATATATATTTACTTCATTACGATCAACATTTCCTTCGTTTCGATGCATATTTCCTTCGTTTCGAGGTATATTTACTTCAATTTGATGTATATTTACTTCGTTTCGATGTATATTTTCTTCATTTTGATGTATATTTACTTTTTTCGATGCATATTTCCTTCGTTTCGATCCATATTTACTTCATTTGATGCATATTTACTTCAATACGATCACCATTTCCATTGTTCCAATGCATATTTCCTTCATTTTGATGCATATTTACTTCATTACGATCAACATTTACTTTGTTTCGATGTATATTTCCTTCGTTTCGATGCATATGTACTTCATTTTGATGCATATATACTTCATTACAATAAACATTTCCTTCATATCGATGCATATTTAGTTCATTTTGATGCATATATACTTCATTACGATCAATATTTCCTTTATTTCGATGCATATTTACTTCATTTTGATGCATATATACTTCATTACGTTCAACATTTTCTTCGTTTTGAAGCATATTCACTTCATTTTGATGTATATTTTGATTCAAATTTACTTAGTTTCGATGTATATTTCCTTCGTCTCTATGCATATTTTCTACGTTTTGATGCATATTTACTTAATTACATTCAACATTTCCTTCGTTTCGTTGCATATTTACTTCATTTCGATCAACATTTCCTTCGTTTCGATACATATGTACTTCATTTTGATGCAAATTTACTTCATTACAATCTACATTTCCTTCGTTTCAGTGCATATTTACTTCATTTTGATGCATATTTACTTCATTAAGTTCAACGTTTTCTTCGTTTTGAAGCATATTTTCTTAATTTTGAAGTATATTTTGATGCATATTTACTTCATTACGTTCAACATTTCTTTCATTTCGTTGCATATTTACTCCATTTCAATCAACATTTCCTTCGTTTCGATCATATTTACTTTATTTTGATGCATATTTACTTCATTACGATCAACATTTCCTTCGTTCCGATGCCTATTTACTTTATTTTGATGCATATTTACTTCATTTCGATTCATATTTCCTTCGTTTCGATGCATTTTTACTTCATTATAATGCATATTTACTTCACTACGATCAACATTTCCTTCGTTTCGATGCATATTTACTTCATTTTGATGCATATTTTAATGTACATTTACTTCATTACGATCAATATTTCCTTCGTTTTGATGCGTATTTCCTTCGTTTCGAGGTATATTTACTTCATTTTGATGCATATTTACTTTGTTTCGATGTATATTTACTTAATTTAAATGTATATTTGCTTTTTTTTAATGCATATATCCTTCGTTTCTATGCATATTTACTTCATTTTGATGCATATTTACTTCGTTTCGATGTATATTTACTTCATTTTAATGTATATTTACTTTTTTCGATGCATATATCCTTCGTTTCTATGCATATTTACTTCATTACGATCACCATTTCCTTCGTTTCAATGTATATTTTCTTCATTTCTTTGCATATTTACTTCATTACGATCAACATTTCCTTCGTTTCGACGTATATTTCTATCGTTTCGATGCATATGTACTTCATTTTGATGCATATTTACTTCATTACAATCATCATTTCCTTCGTCTCAATGCATATTTACTTCATTTTGATGCATTTTACTTCATTACGTTCAACATTTTCTTCGTTTCGAAGCATATTCACTTTATTTTGATGTATATTTTGATGCATATTTACTTTGTTTCGATGTATATTTCATTCGTTTCGATGCATATTTTCTACGTTTTGATGAATATTTACTTAATTACATTCAACATTTCCTTCGTTTCGTTGCATATTTACTCCATTTCGATCAACATTTCCTTCGTTTCGATGCATATTTACTTCATTTTTATGAATATTTTGATGCATATTTTGATGTATATTTACTTCATTACGATCAACATTTCTTTTGTTTCGATGCATATATCCTTCGTTTCCAGGTATATTTACTTCATTTTGATGTATATTTTGATGCATATTTACTTCGTTTCGATGTATATTTTCATCGTTTCGATGCATATTTTCTACGTTTTGATGAATATTTACTTAATTACATTCAACATTTCCTTCGTTTCGTTGCATATTTACTCCATTTCGATCAACATTTCCTTCGTTTCGATGCACATTTACTTCATTTTTATGAATATTTTGATGCATATTTTGATGTATATTTACTTCATTACGATCAACATTTCTTTCGTTTCGATGCATATATCCTTCGTTTCCAGGTATATTTACTTCATTTTGATGTATATTTACTTCGTTTCGATGTATATTTACTTCATTTTGATGTATATTTACTTTTTTTCGATGCATATTTCCTTCGTTTCGATCCATATTTACTTCATTTTGATGCATATTTACTTCAACACGATCACCAATTCCATCGTTTCAATGCATATTTCCTTCATTTTGATGCATATTTACTTCATTACGATCAACATTTACTTCGTTTCGATGTATATTTCTTTCGTTTCGATTCATATGTACTTCATTTTGATGCATATATACTTCATTACAATCAACATTTCCTTCATATCGATGCATATTTAGTTCATTTTAATGCATATTTACTTCATTACGATCAATATTTCCTTCATTTCGATGCATATTTACTTCATTTTGATTCATATATACTTAATTACATTCAACATTTTCTTCGTTTTGAAGCATATTCACTTCATTTTGATTTATATTTTGATTTAAATTTACTTAGTTTCGATGTATATTTCCTTAGTCTCTATGCATATTTTCTACGTTTTGATGCATATTTACTTAATTACATTCAACATTT
The DNA here is from genome assembly GCA_023678885.1 of Pogostemon cablin. Lineage (NCBI taxonomy): Eukaryota > Viridiplantae > Streptophyta > Magnoliopsida > Lamiales > Lamiaceae > Pogostemon > Pogostemon cablin. The sequence goes on from CM042984.1 coordinate 15,034,473, forward strand.
CCTTCTTTTCGTTGCATATTTACTTCATTTCGATCAATATTTCCTTCGTTTCAATGCATATTTACTTCATTTTGATGCATATTTATTTCATTAAGTTCAACATTTCCTTCGTTTTGAAGCATATTTTCTTAATTTTGAAGTATATTTTGATGCATATTTACTTCATTACGTTCAACATTTCCTTCGATTCGTTGCATATTTACTCCATTTCAATCAACATTTCCTTCGTTTCGATCATATTTACTTCATTTTGATGCATATTTACTTCATTACGATCAACATTTCCTTCGTTCCGATGCCTATTTACTTCATTTTGATGCATATTTAATTCATTTCGATTCATATTTCCTTCGTTTCGATGCATTTTTACTTCATTATAATGCATATTTACTTCACTACGATCAACATTTCCTTCGTTTCGATGTATATTTACTTCATTTTGATGCATATTTTGATGTACATTTACTTCATTACGATCAACATTTCCTTCGTTTTGATGCGTATTTCCTTCGTTTCGAGGTATATTTACTTCATTTTGATGCATATTTACTTTGTTTCTATGTATATTTACTTCATTTTAATGTATATTTACTTTTTTCGATGCATATATCCTTCGTTTCTATGCATATTTACATCATTTTAATGCATATTTACTTCGTTTCGATGTATATTTACTTCATTTTAATGTATATTTACTTTTTTTCGATGCATATATCCTTCGTTTCTATGCATATTTACTTCATTTTGATGCATATTTACTTCATTACGATCACCATTTTCTTCGTTTCAATGCATATTTCCTTCATTTCATTGCATATTTACTTCATTACGATCAACATTTCCTACGTTTCGACGTATATTTCTTTCGTTTCGATGCATATGTACTTCATTTTGATGCATATTTACTTCATTACAATCATCATTTCCTTCGTTTCGATGCATATTTACGTCATTTTGATGCATTTTACTTCATTACGTTCAACATTTTCTTCGTTTCGAAGTATATTCACTTCATTTTGATGTATATTTTGATGCATATTTACTTCGTTTCGATGTATATTTCCTTCATTTCGATGCATATTTTTTACGTTTTGATGAATATTTACTTAATTACATTCAACATTTCCTTCGTTTTGTTGCATATTTACTCCATTTCGATCAACATTTCCTTCGTTTCGATGCATATTTACTTCATTTTTATGAATATTTTGATGCATATTTTGATGTATATTTACTTCATTACGATCAACATTTCTTTCGTTTCGATGCATATTTCCTTCGTTTCCAGGTATATTTACTTCATTTTGATATATATTTACTTCGTTTTGATGTATATTTACTTCATTTTGATGTATATTTACTTTTTTTCGATGCATATTTCCTTCGTTTCGATCCATATTTACTTCATTTTGATGCATATTTACTTCAATAGGATCACCATTTCCATCGTTTCAATGCATATTTCCTTCATTTTGATGCATATTTACTTCATTACGATCAA
>CM042984.1:15036473-15112616 GCA_023678885.1 Pogostemon cablin
TATGAATCAAAATGAAGTAAATATGCATCGAAATGAAGGAAATATTGATCGTAATGAAATAAATATGCATTAAAATGAACTAAATATGCATCGATATGAAGGAAATGTTGATTGTAATGAAGTATATATGCATCAAAATGAAGTACATATGAATCGAAACGAAAGAAATATACATCGAAACGAAGTAAATGTTGATCGTAATGAAGTAAATATGCATCAAAATGAAGGAAATATGCATTGAAACGATGGAATTGGAGATCGTGTTGAAGTAAATATGCATAAAAATGAAGTAAATATGGATCGAAACGAAGGAAATATGCATCGAAAAAAAGTAAATATACATCAAAATGAAGTAAATATACATCGAAACGAAGTAAATATACATCAAAATGAAGTAAATATACCTGGAAACGAAGAAAATATGCATCGAAACGAAAGAAATGTTGATCGTAATGAAGTAAATATACATCAAAATATGCATCAAAATATTCATAAAAATGAAGTAAATATGCATCGAAACGAAGGAAATGTTGATCGAAATGGAGTAAATATGCAACGAAACGAAGGAAATGTTGAATGTAATTAAGTAAATATTCATCAAAACGTAGAAAATATGCATCGAAACGAATGAAATATACATCGAAACAAAGTAAATATGCATCAAAATATACATCAAAATTAAGTGAATATGCTTCGAAACGAAGAAAATGTTGAACGTAATGAAGTAAAATGCATCAAAATGAAGTAAATATGCATCGAAACGAAGGAAATGATGATTGTAATGAAGTAAATATGCATCAAAATGAAGTACATATGCATCGAAACGATAGAAATATACGTCGAAACGAAGGAAATGTTGATCGTAATGAAGTAAATATGCAAAGAAATGAAGAAAATATGCATTGAAACGAAGGAAATGGTGATCGTAATGAAGTAAATATGCATCAAAATGAAGTAAATATGCATAGAAACGAAGGATATATGCATCGAAAAAAGTAAATATACATTAAAATGAAATAAATATACATCGAAACGAAGTAAATATGCATCAAAATGAAGTAAATATGCATAGAAACGAAGGATATATGCATTAAAAAAAAGTAAATATACATTTAAATTAAGTAAATATACATCGAAACAAAGTAAATATGCATCAAAATGAAGTAAATATACCTCGAAACGAAGGAAATACGCATCAAAACGAAGGAAATGTTGATCGTAATGAAGTAAATGTACATTAAAATATGCATCAAAATGAAGTAAATATGCATCGAAACGAAGGAAATGTTGATCGTAGTGAAGTAAATATGCATTATAATGAAGTAAAAATGCATCGAAACGAAGGAAATATGAATCGAAATGAAGTAAATATGCATCAAAATGAAGTAAATAGGCATCGGAACGAAGGAAATGTTGATCGTAATGAAGTAAATATACATCAAAATAAAGTAAATATGATCGAAACGAAGGAAATGTTGATTGAAATGGAGTAAATATGCAACGAAATGAAAGAAATGTTGAACGTAATGATGTAAATATGCATCAAAATATACTTCAAAATTAAGAAAATATGCTTCAAAACGAAGAAAATGTTGAACTTAATGAAGTAAATATGCATCAAAATGAAGTAAATATGCACTGAAACGAAGGAAATGTAGATTGTAATGAAGTAAATTTGCATCAAAATGAAGTACATATGCATCGAAACGAAGGAAATGTTGATCGAAATGAAGTAAATATGCAACGAAACGAAGGAAATGTTGAATGTAATTAAGAAATATGCATCAAAACGTAGAAAATATGCATAGAGACAAAGGAAATATACATCGAAACTAAGTAAATTTGAATCAAAATATACATCAAAATGAAGTGAATATGCTTCAAAACGAAGAAAATGTTGAACGTAATGAAGTATATATGCATCAAAATGAAGTAAATATGCATCGAAATAAAGGAAATATTGATCGTAATGAAGTATATATGCATTAAAATGAACTAAATATGCATCGATATGAAGGAAATGTTGATTGTAATGAAGTATATATGCATCAAAATGAAGTACATATGCATCGAAACGAATGAAATATACATCGAAACGAAGTAAATGTTGATCGTAATGAAGTAAATATGCATCAAAATGAAGGAAATATGCATTGGAACAATGGAAATGGTGATCGTATTGAAGTAAATATGCATCAAATGAAGTAAATATGGATCGAAACGAAGGAAATATGCATCGAAAAAAGTAAATATACATCAAAATGATGTAAATATACATCGAAACGAAGTAAATATACATCAAATTGAAGTAAATATACCTCGAAACGAAGGAAATATGCATCGAAACGAAGGAAATGTTGATCGTAATGAAGTAAATATATATCAAAATATGCATCAAAATATTCATCAAAACGAAGAAAATATGCATCGAAACGAAGGAAATGTTGATCGAAATGTAGTGAATATGAAACAAAACGAAGAAATTGTTGAATGTAATTAAGTAAATATTCATCAAAACGTAGAAAATATGCATCGAAACGAAGGAAATATACATCGAAACGAAGTAAATATGCATCAAAATATATATCAAAATGAAGTGAATATGCTTCGAAACGAAGAAAATGTTGAACGTAATGAAGTAAAATGCATCAAAATGAAGTAAATATGCATCGAAACAAAGGAAATATTGAAATTAATGAAGTAAATATGCATCAAAATGAAGTAAATATACATCGAAACTAAGGAAATGTTGATTGTAATGAAGTAAATATGCATCAAAATGAAGTACATATGCATCGAAACGAAAGAAAAATACGTTGAAACGAAGGAAATGTTATCGTAATAAAGTAAATATGCATCAAAATGAAGGAAATATGCATTGAAACGAAGGAAATGATGATCGTAATGAAGTAAATATGCATCAAAATTAAGAAAATATGCATCGAAACAAAGGATATATGCATCGAAAATAGTAAATATACATCAAAATGAAGTAAATATACATCGAAACGAAATAAATATGCATCAAAATGAAGTAAATATACTTCGAAACGAAGGAAATACGCATCGAAACGAAAGAAATGTTGATCGTAATGAGGTAAATGTACATCAAAATATGCATAAAAACGAAGTAAATATGCATCGAAATGAAGAAAATATGAATCGAAATGAAGTAAATATGCATCAAAATGAAGTAAATAGGCATCGGAACGAAGGAAATGTTGATCGTAATGAAGTAAATATGCATCAAAATGAAGTAAATATGATAGAAACGAAGGAAATGTTGATTGAAATGGAGTAAATATGCAACGAAACGAATGAAATGTGGAACATAATGAAGTAAATATGCATCAAAATGAAGTAAATATGCATCGAAATGAACGAAATGTAGATTGTAATGAAGAAAATTTGCATCAAAATGAAGTACATATGCATCGAAAAGAAGGAAATGTTGATCGAAATGAAGTAAATATGCAACAAAACGAAGGAAATGTTGAATGTAATTAAGTAAATATGCATCAAAACATAGAAAATATGCATCGAAACGAAGTAAATATGCATCAAAATATACATCAAAATAAAGTGAATATGCTTCGAAACGAAGAAAATGTTGAACGTAATGAAGTAAAATGCATCAAAATAAATAAATATGCATCGAAACGAAGGAAATGATGATTGTAATGAAGTAAATATGCATCAAAATGAAGTACATATTCATCGAAACGAAAGAAATATACGTCGAAACGAAGGAAATGTTGATCGTAATGAAGTAAATATGCAACGAAATGAAGGAAATATGCATTGAAACGAATGATGGTGATCGTAATGAAGTAAATATGCATCAAAATGAAGTAAATATTCATCGAAACGAAGGATATATGCATCGAAAAAAAATAAATATACATTAAAATGAAGCAAATATACATCGAAACGAAATAAATATGCATCAAAATGAAGTAAATATACCTCGAAACGAAGGAAATATGCACGAAACGAAGGAAATGTTGATCTTAATGAAGTAAATGTACATACAAAATATGCATCAAAATGAAGTAAATATGCATCGAAACGAAGGAAATGTTGATCGTAGTGATGTAAATATGCATCATAATGAAGTAAAAATGCATCGAAACGAAGGAAATATGAATCGAAATGAAGTAAATATGCATCAAAATAAAGTAAATATGCATCAGAACGAAGGAAATGTTGATCGTAATGAAGTAAATATGCATCAAAATGAAGTACATATGCATCGAAACGAAGGAAATGTTGATCGAAATGAAGTAAATATGCAACGAAACGAAGGAAATGTTGAATGTAATTAAGTAAATATGCATCAAAACGTAGAAAATATGCATAGAGACGAAAGAAATATACATCGAAACTAAGTAAATTTGCATCAAAATATACATCAAAATGAAGTGAATATGCTTCGAAACGAAGAAAATGTTTAACGAAATGAAGTAAATATGCATCAAAATGAAGTAAATATGCATCGAAACGAAGGAAATATTGATCGTAATCAAATAAATATGCATTAAAATGAACTAAATATGCATTGATACGAAAAAAATGTTGATTGTAATGAAGTAAATATGCATCAAAATGAAGTACATATGCATCGAAACGAAAGAAATATACATCGAAATGAAATAAATGTTGATCGTAATGAAGTAAATATGCATCAAAATGAAGGAAATATGCATTTAAACGATGGAAATGGTGATCGTATTGAAGTAAATATGCATCAAAATGAAGTAAATATGGATCGAAACGAAGGAAATATGCAACGAAAAAAAATAAATATACATCAAATTGAAGTAAATATACATCGAAACGAAGTAAATATACATCAAAATGAAGTAAATATACCTGGAAACGAAGGAAATATGCATCGAAACGAAAGAAATGTTGATCGTAATGAAGTAAATATACATAAAAATATGCATCAAAATATTCATCAAAATAATTTAAATATGCATTGAAACGAAGGAAATGTTGATCGAAATGGAGTAAATATGCAACGAAATGAAGAAAATATGCATTGAAACGAAGGAAATGGTGATCGTAATGAAGTAAATATGCATCAAAATGAAGTAAATATGCATCGAAACGAAGGATATATGCATCGAAAAAAAGTAAATATACATTAAAATGAAGTAAATATACATCGAAACGAAGTAAATATGCATCAAAATAAAGTAAATATACCTCGAAACGAAGGAAATACGCATCGAAACGAAGGAAATGTGAAGTAAATATGCATCGAAACGAAGGAAATGTTGATCGTAGTGAAGTAAATATGCATTATAATGATGTAAAAATGCATCGAAACGAAAGAAATATGAATCGAAATGAAGTAAATATGCATCAAAATGAAGTAAATAGGCATCGGAACGAAGGAAATGTTGATCGTAATGAAGTAAATATGCATCAAAATGAAGTAAATATGATCGAAACGAAGGAAATGTTGATTGAAATGGAGTAAATATGCAACGAAACGAAGGAAATGTTGAACGTAATGAAGTAAATATGCATCAAAATATACTTCAAAATGAAAAAAATATGCTTCAAAGCGAAGGAAATGTTGAACTTAATGAAGTAAATTTGCATCAAAATAAAGTAAATATGCATTGAAACGAAGGAAATGTAGATTGTAATGAAGTAAATTTGCATCAAAATGAAGTACATATGCATCGATACGAAGGAAATGTTGATCGAAATGAAGTAAATATGCAACGAAACGATGGAAATGTTGAATGTAATTAAGTAAATATGCATCAAAACGTAGAAAATATGCATAGAGACGAAGGAAATATACATAAAAACTAAGTAAATTTGAATCAAAATATACATCAAAATGAAGTGAATATGCTTCAAAACGAATAAAATGTTGAACGTAATGAAGTAAATATGCATCAAAATGAAGTAAATATGCATCGAAATGATGGAAATATTGATCATAATGAAGTATATATACATTAAAATGAACTAAATATGCATAGATATGAAGGAAATGTTGATTGTAATGAAGTATATATGCATCAAAATGAAGTACATATGCATCGAAACGAAAGAAATATACATCGAAACGAAGTAAATATTGATCGTAATGAAGTAAATATGCATCAAAATGAAGGAAATATGCATTGGAACAATGGAAATGGTGATCGTATTGAAGTAAATATGCATCAAATGAAGTAAATATGGATCGAAACGAAGGAAATATGCATCGAAAAAAATAAATATACATCAAAATGAAGTAAATATACATCGAAACGAAGTAAATATACATCAAAATGAAGTAAATATACCTCGAAACGAAGGAAATATGCATCGAAACGAAGGAAATGTTGATCGTAATGAAGTAAATATATATCAAAATATACATCAAAATATTCATCAAAATGAAGAAAATATGCATCGAAACGAAGGAAATATTGATCGAAATGGAGTAAATATGAAATGAAACGAAGGAAATGTTGAATGTAATTAAGTAAATATTCATCAAAACGTAGAAAATATGCATCGAAACGAAGGAAATATACATCGAAACGAAGTAAATATGCATCAAAATATATATCAAAATGAAGTGAATATGCTTCGAAACGAATAAAATGTTGAACGTAATGAAGTAAAATGCATCAAAATGAAGTGAATATGCATCGAAACGAAGGAAATATTGAAATTAATGAAGTAAATATGCATCAAAATGAAGTAAATATACATCGAAACTAAGGAAATGTAGATTGTAATGAAGTAAATATGCATCAAAATGAAGTACATATGCATTGAAATGAAAGAAATATACGTCGAAACGAAGGAAATGTTATCGTAATGAAGTAAATATGCATCAAAATGAAGGAAATATGCATTGAAACGAAGGAAATGATGATCGTAATGAAGTAAATATGCATCAAAATTAAGAAAATATGCATCGAAACAAAGGATTTATGCATCGAAAAAAGTAAATATACATCAAAATGAAGTAAATATACATCGAAACGAAATAAATATGCATCAAAATGAAGTAAATATGCTTCGAAACGAAGGAAATACGCATCGAAACGAAAGAAATGTTGATCGTAATGAAGTAAATGTACATCAAAACATGCATCAAAACGAAGTAAATATGCATCGAAATGAAGGAAATATGAATCGAAATGAAGTAAATATGCATCAAAATGAAGTAAATATGCATCGGAACGAAGGAAATGTTGATCGTAATGAAGTAAATATGCATCAAAATGAAGTAAATATGATCGAAACGAAGGAAATGTTGATTGAAATGGAGTAAATATGCAACGAAACGAAGGAAATGTTGAACATAATGAAGTAAATATTCATCAAAATGAAGTAAATATGCATCGAAATGAAGGAAATGTAGATTGTAATGAAGTAAATTTGCATCAAAATGAAGTACATATGCATCGAAATGAAGAAAATATGCAACAAAATGAAGGAAATGTTGAATGTAATTAAGTAAATATGTATCAATACGTAGAAAATATGCATCGAAACGAAGGAAATATACATCAAAACAAAGTAAATATGAATCAAAATATACATCAAAATAAAGTGAATATGCTTCGAAACGAAGAAAATGTTGAACGTAATGAAGTAAAATGCATCAAAATAAAGTAAATATGCATCGAAATAAAGGAAATGATGATTGTAATGAAGTAAATATGCATCAAAATGAAGTACATATGCATCGAAACGAAAGAAATATACGTCGAAACGAAGGAAATGTTGATCGTAATGAAGTAAATATGCAACGAAATGAAGGAAATATGCATTGAAACGAATGAAATGGTGATCGTAATGAAGTAAATATGCATCAAAATGAAGTAAATATTCATCGAAACGAAGGATATAGGCATCGAAAAAAATTAAATATACATTAAAATGAAGCAAATATACATCGAAACGAAATAAATATGCATCAAAATGAAGTAAATATACCTAGAAACGAAGGAAATATGCACGAAACGAAGGAAATGTTGATCGTAATGAAGTAAATGTACATCAAAATATGCATCAAAATGAAGTAAATATGCATCGAAACGAAGGAAATGTTGATCGTAGTGAAGTAAATATGCATCATAATGAAGTAAAAATGCATCGAAACGAAGGAAATATGAATCGAAATGAAGTAAATATGCATCAAAATAAAGTAAATATGCATCAGAACGAAGGAAATGTTGATCGTAATGAAGTAAATATGCATCAAAATGAAGTAAATACGCATCGAAATGAAGGAAATGTTGATATAAATAGAGTAAATATGCAATTAAACGAAGGAAATTTTGATCGAAATGAAGTAAATATGCAACGAAACGAAGGAAATGTTGAATGTAATTAAGTAAATATGCATCAAAACGTAGAAAATATGCATAGAGACGAAAGAAATATACATCGAAACTAAGTAAATTTGCATCAAAATATACATCAAAATGAAGTGAATATGCTTCGAAACGAAGAAAATGTTGAACGTAATGAAGTAAAATGCATCAAAATGAAGTGAATATGCATCGAAACGAAGGAAATATTAAAATTAATTAAGTAAATATGCATCAAAATGAAGTAAATATACATCGAAACTAAGGAAATGTTGATTGTAATGAAGTAAATATGCATCAAAATAAAGTAAATAGGCATCGGAACGAAGGAAATGTTGATCGTAATGAAGTTAATATTCATCAAAATGAAGTAAATATGATCGAAACGAAAGAAATGTTGATTGAAATGGAGTAAATATGCAACGAAACGAAGGAAATGTTGAACGTAATGAAGTAAATATGCATCAAAATATACTTCAAAATGAAAAAAAATATGCTTCAAAACGAAGGAAATTCTGAACTTAATGAAGTAAATTTGCATAAAAATGAAGTAAATATGCATTGAAACGAAGGAAATGTAGATTGTAATGAAGTAAATTTGCATCAAAATGAAGTACATATGCATCGAAACGAAGGAAATGATGATCGAAATGAAGTAAATATGCAACGAAACGATGGAAATGTTGAATGTAATTAAGTAAATATGCATCAAAACGTAGAAAATATGCATAGAGACGAAGGAAATATACATCAAAACTAAGTAAATTTGAATCAAAATATACATCAAAATGAAGTGAATATGCTTCAAAACGAAGAAAATGTTGAACGTAATGAAGTAAATATGCATCAAAATGAAGTAAATATGCATCGAAATGATGGAAATATTGATCATAATGAAGTATATATACATTAAAATGAACTAAATATGCATAGATATGAAGGAAATGTTGATTGTAATGAAGTATATATGCATCAAAATAAAGTACATATGCATCGAAACGAAAGAAATATACATCGAAACGAAGTAAATATTGATCGTAATGAAGTAAATATGCATCAAAATGAAAGAAATATGCATTGGAACAATGGAAATGGTGATCGTATTGAAGTAAATATGCATCAAATGAAGTAAATATAGATCGAAACGAAGGAAATATGCATCGAAAAAAATAAATATACATCAAAATGAAGTAAATATGCATCGAAACGAAGTAAATATACATCAAAATGAAGTAAATATACCTCGAAACGAAGGAAATATGCATCGAAACGAAGGAAATGTTGATCGTAATGAAGTAAATATATATCAAAATATGCATCAAAATATTCATCAAAATGAAGAAAATATGCATCGAAACGAAGGAAATGTTGATCGAAATGGAGTAAATATAAAACGAAACGAAGGAAATGTTGAATGTAATTAATTAAATATTCATCAAAAGGTAGAAAATATGCATCGAAACGAAGGAAATATACATCAAAACGAAGTAAATATGCATCAAAATATATATCAAAATGAAGTGAATATGCTTCGAAACGAAGAAAATGTTGAACGTAATGAAGTAAAATGCATCAAAATGAAGTGAATATGCATCGAAACGAAGGAAATATTGAAATTAATGAAGTAAATATGCATCAAAATGAAGTAAATATACATCGAAACTAAGGAAATGTTGATTGTAATGAAGTAAATATGCATCAAAATAAAGTACATATGCATCGAAATGAAAGAAATATACGTCGAAACGAAGGAAATGTTATCGTAATGAAGTAAATATGCATCAAAATGAAGGAAATATGCATTGAAACGAAGTAAATATGCATCGAAATGAAGGAAATATGAATCGAAATGAAGTAAATATGCATCAAAATGAAGTAAATAGGCATCGGAACGAAGGAAATGTTGATCGTAATGAAGTAAATATGCATCAAAATGAAGTAAATATGATCGAAACGAAGGAAATGTTGATTCAATGGAGTAAATATGCAACGAAACGAAGGAAATGTTGAATGTAATTAAGTAAATATGCATCAAAACGTAGAAAATATGCATAGAGACGAAAGAAATATACATCGAAACTAAGTAAATTTGCATCAAAATATACATCAAAATGAAGTGAATATGCTTCGAAACGAAGAAAATGTTTAACGAAATGAAGTAAATATGCATCAAAATGAAGTAAATATGCATCGAAACGAAGGAAATATTGATCGTAATCAAATAAATATGCATTAAAATGAACTAAATATGCATCGATACGAAGAAAATTTTGATTGTAATGAAGTAAATATGCATCAAAATGAAGTACATATGCATCGAAACGAAAGAAATATACATCGAAACAAAATAAATGTTGATCGTAATAAAGTAAATATGCATCAAAATGAAGGAAATATGCATTGAAACGATGGAAATGGTGATCGTATTGAAGTAAATATGCATCAAAATGAAGTAAATATGGATCGAAACGAAGGTAATATGCAATAAAAAAAAGTAAATATACATCAAATTGAAGTAAATATACATCGAAACGAATTAAATATACATCAAAATGAAGTAAATATACCTGGAAACGAAGGAAATATGCATCGAAACGAAAGAAATGTTGATCGTAATGAAGCAAATATACATCAAAATATGCATCAAAATATTCATCAAAATAATGTAAATATGCATTGAAACGAAGGAAATGTTGATCGAAATGGAGTAAATATGCAACGAAATGAAGAAAATATGCATTGAAACGAAGGAAATGGTGATCGTAATGAAGTAAATATGCATCAAAATGAAGTAAATATGCATCGAAACGAAGGATATATGCATCGAAAAAAAAGTAAATATACATTAAAATGAAGTAAATATACATCGAAACGAAGTAAATATACATCAAAATAAAGTAAATATACCTCGAAACGAAGGAAATACGCATCGAAACGAAGGAAATGTTGATCGTAATGAAGTAAATGTACATCAAAATATGCATCAAAATGAAGTAAATATGCATCGAAACGAAAGAAATGTTGATCGTAGTGAAGTAAATATGCATTATAATGATGTAAAAATGCATCGAAACGAAAGAAATATGAATCGAAATGAATTAAATATGCATCAAAATGAAGTAAATAGGCATCGGAACGAAGGAAATGTTGATCGTAATGAAGTAAATATGCATCAAAATGAATTAAATATGATCGAAACGAAGGAAATGTTGATTGAAATGGAGTAAATATGCAACGAAACGAAGGAAATGTTGAACGTAATGAAGTAAATATGCATCAAAATATACTTCAAAATGAAAAAAAATATGCTTCAAAACGAAGGAAATGTTGAACTTAATGAAGTAAATTTGCATCAAAATGAAGTAAATATGCATTGAAACGAAGGAAATGTAGATTGTAATGAAGTAAATTTGCATCAAAATGAAGTACATATGCATCGAAACGAAGGAAATGTTGATCGAAATGAAGTAAGTATGCAACGAAACGATGGAAATGTTGAATGTAATTAAGTAAATATGCATCAAAACGTAGAAAATATGCATAGAGACGAAGGAAATATACATCAAAACTAAGTAAATTTGAATCAAAATATACATCAAAATGAAGTGAATATGCTTCAAAACGAAGAAAATGTTGAACGTAATGAAGTAAATATGCATCAAAATGAAGTAAATATGCATCGAAATGATGGAAATATTGATCATAATGAAGTATATATACATTAAAATGAACTAAATATGCATAGATATGAATGAAATGTTGATTGTAATGAAGTATATATGCATCAAAATAAAGTACATATGCATCGAAACGAAAGAAATATACATCGAAACGAAGTAAATATTGATCGTAATGAAGTAAATATGCATCAAAATGAAGGAAATATGCATTGGAACAATGGAAATGGTGATCGTATTGAAGTAAATATGCATCAAATGAAGTAAATATGGATCGAAACGAAGGAAATATGCATCGAAAAAAATAAATATACATCAAAATGAAGTAAATATACATCGAAACGAAGTAAATATACATCAAAATGAAGTAAATATACCTCGAAACGAAGGAAATATGCATCGAAACGAAGGAAATGTTGATCGTAATGAAGTAAATATATATCAAAATATGCATCAAAATATTCATCAAAATGAAGAAAATATGCATCGAAATGAAGGAAATGTTGATCGAAATGGAGTAAATATGAAACGAAACGAAGGAAATGTTGAATGTAATTAATTAAATATTCATCAAAACGTAGAAAATATGCATCGAAACGAAGGAAATATACATCAAAACGAAATAAATATGCATCAAAATATATATCAAAATGAAGTGAATATGCTTCGAAACGAAGAAAATGTTGAACGTAATGAAGTAAAATGCATCAAAATGAAGTGAATATGCATTGAAACGAAGGAAATATTGAAATTAATGAAGTAAATATGCATCAAAATGAAGTAAATATCATCGAAACTAAGGAAATGTTGATTGTAATGAAGTAAATATGCATCAAAATAAAGTAAATAGGCATCGGAACGAAGGAAATGTTGATCGTAATGAAGTAAATATTCATCAAAATGAAGTAAATATGATCGAAACGAAGGAAATGTTGATTGAAATGGAGTAAATATGCAACGAAACGAAGGAAATGTTGAACGTAATGAAGTAAATATGCATCAAAATATACTTCAAAATGAAAAAAAATATGCTTCAGAACGAAGGAAATTTTGAACTTAATGAAGTAAATTTGCATAAAAATGAAGTAAATATGCATTGAAACGAAGGAAATGTAGATTGTAATGAAGTAAATTTGCATCAAAATGAAGTACATATGCATCGAAACGAAGGAAATGTTGATCGAAATGAAGTAAATATGCAACGAAACGATGGAAATGTTGAATGTAATTAAGTAAATATGCATCAAAACGTAGAAAATATGCATAGAGACGAAGGAAATATACATCAAAACTAAGTAAATTTGAATCAAAATATACATCAAAATGAAGTGAATATGCTTCAAAACGAAAAAAATGTTGAACGTAATGAAGTAAATATGCATCAAAATGAAGTAAATATGCATCGAAATGATGGAAATATTGATCATAATGAAGTATATATACATTAAAATGAACTAAATATGCATAGATATGAAGGAAATGTTGATTGTAATGAAGTATATATGCATCAAAATAAAGTACATATGCATCGAAACGAAAGAAATATACATCGAAACGAAGTAAATATTGATCGTAATGAAGTAAATATGCATCAAAATGAAAGAAATATGCATTGGAACAATGGAAATGGTGATCGTATTGAAGTAAATATGCATCAAATGAAGTAAATATGGATCGTAACGAAGGAAATATGCATCGAAAAAAATAAATATACATCAAAATGAAGTAAATATACATCGAAACGAAGTAAATATACATCAAAATGAAGTAAATATACCTCGAAACGAAGGAAATATGCATCGAAACGAAGGAAATGTTGATCGTAATGAAGTAAATATATATCAAAATATGCATCAAAATATTCATCAAAATGAAGAAAATATGCATCGAAACGAAGGAAATGTTGATCGAAATGGAGTAAATATGAAACGAAACGAAGGAAATGTTGAATGTAATTAAGTAAATATTCATCAAAACGTAGAAAATATGCATCGAAACGAAGGAAATATACAACGAAACGAAGTAAATATGCATCAAAATATATATCAAAATGAAGTGAATATGCTTCGAAACGAAGAAAATGTTGAACGTAATGAAGTAAAATGCATCAAAATGAAGTGAATATGCATCGAAACGATGGAAATATTGAAATTAATGAAGTAAATATGCATCAAAATGAAGTAAATATACATCGAAACTAAGGAAATGTAGATTGTAATGAAGTAAATATGCATCAAAATGAAGTACATATGCATCGAAATGAAAGAAATATACGTCGAAACGAAGAAAATGTTATCGTAATGAAGTAAATATGCATCAAAATGAAGGAAATATGCATTGAAACGAAGGAAATGATGATCGTAATGAAGTAAATATGCATCAAAATTAAGAAAATATGCATCGAAACAAAGGATATATGCATCGAAAAAAGTAAATATACATCAAAATGAAGTAAATATACATCGAAACGAAATAAATATGCATCAAAATGAAGTAAATATGCTTCGAAACGAAGGAAATACGCATCAAAACGAAAGAAATGTTAATCGTAATGAAGTAAATGTACATCAAAATATGCATCAAAACGAAGTAAATATGCATCAAAATAAAGGAAATATGAATCGAAATGAAGTAATATGCATCAAAATGAAGTAAATAGGCATCGGAACGAAGGAAATGTTGATCGTAATTAAGTAAATATGCATCAAAATGAAGTAAATATGATCGAAACGAAGGAAATGTTGATTGAAATGGAGTAAATATGCAACGAAACGAAGGAAATGTTGAAAATAATGAAGTAAATATGCATCAAAATGAAGTAAATATGCATCGAAATGAAGGAAATGTAGATTGTAAAGAAGTAAATTTGCATCAAAATTAAATACATATGCATCGAAATGAAGTAAATATGCAACAAAACGAAGGAAATGTTGAATGTAATTAAGTAAATATGTATCAATACGTAGAAAATATGCATCGAAACGAAGGAAATATACATCAAAACAAAGTAAATATGCATCAAAATATACATCAAAATAAAGTGAATATGCTTCGAAACGAAAAAAATTTTGAACGTAATGAAGTAAAATGCATCAAAATAAAGTAAATATGCATCGAAACGAAGGAAATAATGATTGTAATGAAGTAAATATGCATCAAAATGAAGTACATATGCATCGAAACGAAAGAAATATACGTCGAAACGAAGGAAATGCTGATCGTAATGAAGTAAATATGCAACGAAATGAAGGAAATATGCATTGAAACGAATGAAATGGTGATCGTAATGAAGTAAATATGCATCAAAATGAAGTAAATATTCATCGAAACGAAGGATATATGCATCGAAAAAAATTAAATATACATTAAAATGAAGCAAATATACATCGAAACGAAATAAATATGCATCAAAATGAAGTAAATATACCTCGAAACGAAGGAAATATGCACGAAACGAAGGAAATGTTGATCGTAATGAAGTAAATGTACATCAAAAAATGCATCAAAATGAAGTAAATATGCATCGAAACGAAGGAAATGTTGATCGTAGTGAAGTAAATATACATCATAATGAAGTAAAAATGCATCGAAACGAAGGAAATATGAATCGAAATGAAGTAAATATGCATCAAAATAAAGTAAATATGCATCAGAACGAAGGAAATGTTGATCGTAATGAAGTAAATATGCATCAAAATGAAGTACATATGCATCGAAACAAAGGAAATGTTGATCGAAATGAAGTAAATATGCAACGAAACGAAGGAAATGTTGAATGTAATTAAGTAAATATGCATCAAAACGTAGAAAATATGCATAGAGAAAAAAGAAATATACATCGAAACTAAGTAAATTTGCATCAAAATATACATCAAAATGAAGTGAATATGCTTCGAAACGAAGAAAATGTTTAACGAAATGAAGTAAATATGCATCAAAATGAAGTAAATATGCATCGAAACGAAGAAAATATTGATCGTAATCAAATAAATATGCATTAAAATGAACTAAATATGCATCGATACGAAGAAAATGTTGATTGTAATGAAGTAAATATGCATCAAAATGAAGTACATATGCATCGAAACGAAAGAAATATACATCGAAACGAAATAAATGTTGATCGTAATGAAGTAAATATGCATCAAAATGAAGGAAATATGCATTGAAACAATGGAAATGGTGATCGTATTGAAGTAAATATGCATCAAAATGAAGTAAATATGGATCGAAACGAAGGAAATATGCAACGAAAAAAGTAAATATACATCAAATTGAAGTAAATATACATCGAAACGAAGTAAATATACATCAAAATGAAGTAAATATACCTGGAAACGAAGGAAATATGCATCGAAACGAAAGAAATGTTGATCGTAATGAAGTAAATATACATCAAAATATGCATCAAAATATTCATCAAAATAATGTAAATATGCATTGAAACGAAGGAAATGTTGATCGAAATGGAGTAAATATGCAACGAAATGAAGAAAATATGCATTGAAACGAAGGAAATGGTGATCGTAATGAAGTAAATATGCATCAAAATGAAGTAAATATGCATCGAAACGAAGGATATATGCATCGAAAAAAAGTAAATATACATTAAAATGAAGTAAATATACATCGAAACGAAGTAAATATGCATCAAAATAAAGTAAATATACCTCGAAACGAAGGAAATTCGCATCGAAAAGAAGGAAATGTTGATCGTAATGAAGTAAATGTACATCAAAATATGCATCAAAATGAAGTAAATATGCATCGAAACGAAAGAAATGTTGATCGTAGTGAAGTAAATATGCATTATAATGATGTAAAAATGCATCGAAACGAAAGAAATATGAATCGAAATGAAGTAAATATGCATCAAAATGAAGTAAATAGGCATCGGAACGAAGGAAATGTTGATCGTAATGAAGTAAATATGCATCAAAATGAATTAAATATGATCGAAACGAAGGAAATGTTGATTGAAATGGAGTAAATATGCAACGAAACGAAGGAAATGTTGAACGTAATGAAGTAAATATGCATCAAAATATACTTCAAAATGAAAAAAAATATGCTTCAAAACGAAGGAAATGTTGAACTTAATGAAGTAAATTTGCATCAAAATGAAGTAAATATGCATTGAAACGAAGGAAATGTAGATTGTAATGAAGTAAATTTGCATCAAAATGAAGTACATATGCATCGAAACGAAGGAAATGTTGATCGAAATGAAGTAAATATGCAACGAAACGATGGAAATGTTGAATGTAATTAAGTAAATATGCATCAAAACGTAGAAAATATGCATAGAGACGAAGGAAATATACATCAAAACTAAGTAAATTTGAATCAAAATATACATCAAAATGAAGTGAATATGCTTCAAAACGAAGAAAATGTTGAACGTAATGAAGTAAATATGCATCAAAATGAAGTAAATATGCATCGAAATGATGGAAATATTGATCATAATGAAGTATATATACATTAAAATGAACTAAATATGCATAGATATGAAGGAAATGTTGATTGTAATTAAGTATATATGCATCAAAATAAAGTACATATGCATCGAAACGAAAGAAATATACATCGAAACGAAGTAAATATTAATCGTAATGAAGTAAATATGCATCAAAATGAAAGAAATATGCATTGGAACAATGGAAATGGTGATCGTATTGAAGTAAATATGCATCAAATGAAGTAAATATGGATCGAAACGAAGGAAATATGCATCGAAAAAAATAAATATACATCAAAATGAAGTAAATATACATCGAAACGAAGTAAATATACATCAAAATGAAGTAAATATACCTCGAAACGAAGGAAATATGCATCGAAACGAAGGAAATGTTGATCGTAATGAAGTAAATATATATCAAAATATGCATCAAAATATTCATCGAAATGAAGAAAATATGCATCGAAATGAAGGAAATGTTGATCGAAATGGAGTAAATATGAAACGAAACAAAGGAAATGTTGAATGTAATTAAGTAAATATTCATCAAAACGAAGGAAATATACATCAAAACTAAGTAAATATGCATCAAAATATATATCAAAATGAAGTGAATATGCTTCGAAACGAAGAAAATGTTGAACGTAATAAAGTAAAATGCATCAAAATGAAGTGAATATGCATCGAAACGAAGGAAATATTATAATTAATGAAGTAAATATTCATCAAAATGAAGTAAATATACATCGAAACTAAGGAAATGTTGATTGTAATGAAGTAAATATGCATCAAAATGAAGTACATATGCATCGAAATGAAAGAAATATACGTCGAAACGAAAGAAATGTTATCGTAATGAAGTAAATATGCATCAAAATGAAGGAAATATGCATTGAAACGAAGGAAATGATGATCGTAATGAAGTAAATATGCATCAAAATTTAGAAAATAAGCATCGAAACAAAGGATATATGCATCGAAAAAAGTAAATATACATCAAAATGAAGTAAATATACATCGAAACGAAATAAATATGCATCAAAATGAAGTAAATATGCTTCGAAACGAAGGAAATACGCATCGAAACGAAAGAAATGTTGATCGTAATGAAGTAAATCTACATCAAAATATGCATCAAAACGAAGTAAATATGCATCGAAATGAAGGAAATATGCATCAAAATGAAGTAAATAGGCATCGGAACGAAGGAAATGTTGATCGTAATGAAGTAAATATGCATCAAAATTAAGTAAATATGATCGAAACGAAGGAAATGTTGATTGAAATGGAGTAAATATGCAACGAAACGAAGGTAATGTTGAACATAATGAAGTAAATATGCATAAAAATGAAGTAAATATGCATCGAAATGAAGGAAATGTAGATTGTAAAGAAGTAAATTTGCATCAAAATGAAATACATATGCATCGAAATGAAGTAAATATGCAACAAAACGAAGGAAATGTTGAATGTAATTAAGTAAATATGTATCAATACGTAGAAAATATGCATCGAAACGAAGGAAATATACATCAAAACAAAGTAAATATGCATCAAAATATACATCAAAATAAAGTGAATATGCTTCGAAACGAAAAAAATGTTGAACGTAATGAAGTAAAATGCATCAAAATAAAGTAAATATGCATCGAAACGAAGGAAATAATGATAGTAATGAAGTAAATATATATCAAAATATGCATCAAAATATTCATCGAAATGAAGAAAATATGCATCGAAATGAAGGAAATGTTGATCGAAATGGAGTAAATATGAAACGAAACGAAGGAAATGTTGAATGTAATTAAGTAAATATTCATCAAAAAGTAGAAAATATGCATCGAAACGAAGGAAATATACATCAAAACTAAGTAAATATGCATCAAAATATATATCAAAATGAAGTGAATATGCTTCGAAACGAAGAAAATGTTGAACGTAATAAAGTAAAATGCATCAAAATGAAGTGAATATGCATCGAAACGAAGGAAATATTATAATTAATGAAGTAAATATTCATCAAAATGAAGTAAATATACATCGAAACTAAGGAAATGTTGATTGTAATGAAGTAAATATGCATCAAAATGAAGTACATATGCATCGAAATGAAAGAAATATACGTCGAAACGAAAGAAATGTTATCGTAATGAAGTAAATATGCATCAAAATGAAGGAAATATGCATTGAAACGAAGGAAATGATGATCGTAATGAAGTAAATATGCATCAAAATTTAGAAAATAAGCATCGAAACAAAGGATATATGCATCGAAAAAAGTAAATATACATCAAAATGAAGTAAATATACATCGAAACGAAATAAATATGCATCAAAATGAAGTAAATATGCTTCGAAACGAAGGAAATACGCATCGAAACGAAAGAAATGTTGATCGTAATGAAGTAAATCTACATCAAAATATGCATCAAAACGAAGTAAATATGCATCGAAATGAAGGAAATATGCATCAAAATGAAGTAAATAGGCATCGGAACGAAGGAAATGTTGATCGTAATGAAGTAAATATGCATCAAAATTAAGTAAATATGATCGAAACGAAGGAAATGTTGATTGAAATGGAGTAAATATGCAACGAAACGAAGGTAATGTTGAACATAATGAAGTAAATATGCATAAAAATGAAGTAAATATGCATCGAAATGAAGGAAATGTAGATTGTAAAGAAGTAAATTTGCATCAAAATGAAATACATATGCATCGAAATGAAGTAAATATGCAACAAAACGAAGGAAATGTTGAATGTAATTAAGTAAATATGTATCAATACGTAGAAAATATGCATCGAAACGAAGGAAATATACATCAAAACAAAGTAAATATGCATCAAAATATACATCAAAATAAAGTGAATATGCTTCGAAACGAAAAAAATGTTGAACGTAATGAAGTAAAATGCATCAAAATAAAGTAAATATGCATCGAAACGAAGGAAATAATGATTGTAATGAAGTAAATATGCATCAAAATTAAGTACATATGCATCGAAACGAAAGAAATATACGTCGAAACGAAGGAAATGTTGATCGTAATGAAGTAAATATGCAACGAAATGAAGGAAATATGCATTGAAACGAATGAAATGGTGATCGTAATGAAGTAAATATGCATCAAAATGAAGTAAATATTCATCGAATCGAAGGATATATGCATCGAAAAAAATTAAATATACATTAAAATGAAGCAAATATACATCGAAACGAAATAAATATGCATCAAAATGAAGTAAATATACCTCGAAACGAAGGAAATATGCACGAAACGAAGGAAATGTTGATCGTAATGAAGTAAATGTACATCAAAATATGCATCAAAATGAAGTAAATATGCATCGAAACGAAGGAAATGTTGATCGTAGTGAAGTAAATATGCATTATAATGAAGTAAAAATGCATCGAAACGAAGGAAATATGAATCGAAATGAAGTAAATATGCATCAAAATAAAGTAAATATGCATCAGAACGAAGGAAATGTTGATCGTAATGAAGTAAATATGCATCAAAATGAAGTACATATGCATCGAAACGAAGGAAATGTTGATCGAAATGAAGTAAATATGCAACGAAACGAAGGAAATGTTGAATGTAATTAAGTAAATATGCATCAAAACGTAGAAAATATGCATAGAGACGAAAGAAATATACATCGAATCTAAGTAAATTTGCATCAAAATATACATCAAAATGAAGTGAATATGCTTCGAAACGAAGAAAATGTTTAACGAAATGAAGTAAATATGCATCAAAATGAAGTAAATATGCATCGAAACGAAGGAAATATTGATCGTAATCAAATAAATATGCATTAAAATGTACTAAATATGCATCGATACGAAGAGAATGTTGATTGTAATGAAGTAAATATGCCTCAAAATGAAGTACATATGCATCGAAACGAAAGAAATATACATCGAAACGTAATAAATGTTGATCGTAATGAAGTAAATATGTATCAAAATGAAGGAAATATGCATTGAAACGATGGAAATGGTGATCGTATTGAAGTAAATATGCATCAAAATGAAGTAAATATGGATCGAAACGAAGGAAATATGCAACGAAAAATAGTAAATATACATCAAATTGAAGTAAATATACATCGAAACGAAGTAAATATACATCAAAATGAAGTAAATATACCTGGAAACGAAGGAAATACGCATCGAAACGAAAGAAATGTTGATCGTAATGAAGTAAATATACATCAAAATATGCATCAAAATATTCATCAAAATAATGTAAATATGCATTGAAACGAAGGAAATGTTGATCGAAATGGAGTAAATATGCAACGAAATGAAGAAAATATGCATTGAAACGAAGGAAATGGTGATCGTAATGAAGTAAATATGCATCAAAATGAAGTAAATATGCATCGAAACGAAGGATATATGCATCGAAAAAAAGTAAATATACATTAAAATGAAGTAAATATACATCGAAACGAAGTAAATATGCATCAAAATAAAGTAAATATATCTCGAAACGAAGGAAATACGCATCTAAACGAAGGAAATGTTGATCGTAATGAAGTAAATGTACATAAAAATATACATCAAAATGAAGTAAATATGCATCGAAACGAAGGAAATGTTGATCGTAGTGAAGTAAATATGCATTATAATGATGTAAAAATGCATCGAAACAAAAGAAATATGAATCGAAATGAAGTAAATATGCATCAAAATAAAGTAAATAGGCATCGGAACAAAGGAAATGTTGATCGTAATGAAGTATATATGCATCAAAATGAAGTAAATATGATCGAAACGAAGGAAATGTTGATTGAAATGGAGTAAATATGCAACGAAACGAAGGAAATGTTGAACGTAATGAAGTAAATATGCATCAAAATATACTTCAAAATGAAAAAAATATGCTTCAAAACGAAGGAAATGTTGAACTTAATGAAGTAAATTTGCATCAAAATGAAGTAAACATGCATTGAAACGAAGGAAATGTAGATTGTAATGAAGTAAATTTGCATCAAAATGAAGTACATATGCATCGAAACGAAGGAAATGTTGATCGAAATGAAGTAAATATGCAACGAAACGATGGAAATGTTGAATGTAATTAAGTAAATATGCATCAAAACGTAGAAAATATGCATAGAGACGAAGGAAATATACATCAAAACTAAGTAAATTTGAATCAAAATATACATCAAAATGAAGTGAATATGCTTCAAAACGAAGAAAATGTTGAACGTAATAAAGTAAATATGCATCAAAATGAAGTAAATATGCATCGAAATGATGGAAATATTGATCATAATGAAGTATATATACATTAAAATGAACTAAATATGCATAGATATGAAGGAAATGTTGATTGTAATGAAGTATATATGCATCAAAATGAAGTACATATGCATCGAAACGAAAGAAATATACATCGAAACGAAGTAAATATTGATCGTAATGAAGTAAATATGCATCAAAATGAAGGAAATATGCATTGGAACAATGGAAATGGTGATCGTATTGAAGTAAATATGCATCAAATGAAGTAAATATGGATCGAAACGAAGGAAATATGCATCAAAAAAAATAAATATACATCAAAATGAAGTAAATATACATCGAAATGAAGTAAATATACATCAAAATGAAGTAAATATACCTCGAAACGAAGGAAACATGCATCGAAACTAAGGAAATGTTGATCGTAATGAAGTAAATATATATCAAAATATGCATCAAAATATTCATCAAAATGAAGAAAATATGCATCGAAACGAAGGAAATGTTGATCGAAATGGAGTAAATATGAAACGAAACGAAGGAAATGTTGAATGTAATTAAGTAAATATTCATCAAAACATAGAAAATATGCATCGAAACGAAGGAAATATAAATCAAAATGAAGTAAATATGCATCAAAATATATATCAAAATGAAGTGAATATGCTTCGAAACGAAGAAAATGTTGAACGTAATGAAGTAAAATGCATCAAAATGAAGTGAATATGCATCGAAACGAATGAAATATTGAAACTAATGATGTAAATATGCATCAAAATGAAGTAAATATACATCGAAACTAAGGAAATGTTGATTGTAATGAAGTAAATATGCATCAAAATGAAGTACATATGCATCGAAGTGAAAGAAATATACGTCGAAACGAAGGAAATGTTATCGTAATGAAGTAAATATGCATCAAAATGAAGGAAATGTGCATTAAAACGATGGAAATGATGATCGTAATGAAGTAAATATGCATCAAAATTAAGAAAATATGCATCGAAACAAAGGATATATGCATCGAAAAAAGTAAATATACATCGAAACGAAATAAATATGCATCAAAATGAAGTAAATATGCTTCGAAACGAAGGAAATACGCATCGAAACGAAAGAAATGTTGATCGTAATGAAGTAAATGTACATCAAAATATGCATCAAAACGAAGTAAATATGCATCGAAATGAAGGAAATATGAATCGAAATGAAGTAAATATGCATCAAAATGAAGTAAATAGGCATCGGAACGAAGGAAATGTTGATCGTAATGAAGTAAATATGCATCAAAATGAAGTAAATATGATCGAAGCGAAGGAAATGTTGATTGAAATGGAGTAAATATGCAACGAAACGAAGGAAATGTTGAACATAATGAAGTAAATATGCATCAAAATGAAGTAAATATGCATCGAAATGAAGGAAATGTAGATTGTAATGAAGTAAATTTGCATCAAAATGAAGTACATATGCATCGAAACGAATGAAATATTGATCGAAATGAAGTAAATATGCAACAAAACGGAGGAACTGTTGAATGTAATTAAGTAAATATGTATCAATACGTAGAAAATATGCATCGAAACGAAGGAAATATACATCAAAACAAAGTAAATATGCATCAAAATATACATCAAAATGAAGTGAATATGCTTCGAAACAAAGAAAATATTGATCGTAGTGAAGTAAATATGCATTATAATGATGTAAAAATGCATCGAAACGAAAGAAATAGAATCGAAATGAAGTAAATATGCATCGAAGTGAAGTAAATAGGCATCGGAACGAAGGAAATGTTGATCGAAATGAAGTAAATATGCATCAAAATGATGTAGATAGGCATCGGAACGAAGGAAATGTTGATCGTAATGAAGTAAATATGCATCAAAATGAAGTAAATATGATCGAAACGAAGGAAATGTTGATTGAAATGGAGTAAATATGCAACGAAACGAAGGAAATGTTGAACGTAATGAAGTAAATATGCATCAAAATATACTTCAAAATGAAAAAAATATGCTTCAAAACGAAGGAAATGTTGAACTTAATGAAGTAAATTTGCATCAAAATGAAGTAAATATGCATTGAAACGAAGGAAATGTAGATTGTAATGAAGTAAATTTGCATCAAAATGAAGTACATATGCATCGAAACGAAGGAAATGTTGATCGAAATGAAGTAAATATGCAACGAAACGATGGAAATGTTGAATGTAATTAAGTAAATATGCATCAAAACGAAGGAAATATACATCAAAACTAAGTAAATTTGAATCAAAATATACATCAAAATGAAGTGAAAAAATGAAGTAAATATGTTGATCGAAACGAAGGAAATACGCATCGAAACGAAGGAAATGTTGATCGTAATGAAGTAAATGTACATCAAAATATGCATCAAAATGAAGTAAATATGCATCGAAACGAAGGAAATGTTGATCGTAGTGAAGTAAATATGCATTATAATGATGTAAAAATGCATCGAAACGAATGAAATATGAATCGAAATGAAGTAAATATGCATCAAAATGAAGTAAATAGGCATCGGAACGAAGGAAATGTTGATCGTAATGAAGTAAATATGCATCAAAATGAAGTAAATATGATCGAAACGAAGGAAATGTTGATTGAAATGGAGTAAATATGCAACAAAACGAAGGAAATGTTGAACGTAATGAAGTAAATATGCATCAAAATATACTTCAAAATGAAAAAAATATGCTTCAAAACGAAGGAAATGTTGAACTTAATGAAGTAAATTTGCATCAAAATGAAGTAAATATGCATTGAAACGAAGGAAATGTAGATTGTAATGAAGTAAATTTGCATCAAAATGAAGTACATATGCATCGAAACGAAGGAAATGTTGATCGAAATGAAGTAAATATGCAACGAAACGATTCAAATGTTAAATGTAATTAAGTAAATATGCATCAAAACGTAGAAAATATGCATAGAGACGAAGGAAATATACATCAAAACTAAGTAAATTTGAATCAAAATATATATCAAAATGAAGTGAATATGCTTCAAAATGAAGAAAATGTTGAACGTAATGAAGTAAATATGCATCAAAATGAAGTAAATATGCATCGAAATGATGGAAATATTGATCATAATGAAGTATATATACATTAAAATGAACTAAATATGCATAGATATGAAGGAAATGTTGATTGTAATGAAGTATATATGCATCAAAATGAAGTACATATGCATCGAAACGAAAGAAATATACATCGAAACGAAGTAAATATTGATCGTAATGAAGTAAATATGCATCAAAATGAAGGAAATATGCATTGGAACAATGGAAATGGTGATCGTATTGAAGTAAATATGCATCAAATGAAGTAAATATGGATCGAAACGAAGGAAATATGCATCGAAAAAAATAAATATACATCAAAATGAAGTAAATATACATCGAAACGAAGTAAATATACATCAAAATGAAGTAAATATACCTCGAAACGAAGGAAATATGCATCGAAACGAAGGAAATGTTGATCGTAATGAAGTAAATATATATCAAAATATGCATCAAAATATTCATCAAAATGAAGAAAATATGCATCGAAACGAAGGAAATGTTGATCGAAATGGAGTAAATATGAAACGAAACGAAGGAAATGTTGAATGTAATTAAGTAAATATTCATCAAAACGTAGAAAATATGCATCGAAACGAAGGAAATATACAACGAAACGAAGTAAATATGCATCAAAATATATATCAAAATGAAGTGAATATGCTTCGAAACGAAGAAAATGTTGAACGTAATGAAGTAAAATGCATCAAAATGAAGTGAATATGCATCTAAACGATAGAAATATTGAAATTAATGAAGTAAATATGCATCAAAATGAAGTAAATATACATCGAAACTAAGGAAATGTAGATTGTAATGAAGTAAATATGCATCAAAATGAAGTACATATGCATCGAAGTGAAAGAAATATACGTCGAAACGAAGGAAATGTTATCGTAATGAAGTAAATATGCATCAAAATGAAGGAAATATGCATTGAAACGAAGGAAATGATGATCGTAATGAAGTAAATATGCATCAAAATTAAGAAAATATGCATCGAAACAAAGGATATATGCATCGAAAAAAGTAAATATACATCAAAATGAAGTAAATATACATCGAAACGAAATAAATATGCATCAAAATGAAGTAAATATGCTTCGAAACGAAGGAAATACGCATCGAAACGAAAGAAATGTTGATCGTAATGAAGTAAATGTACATCAAAATATGCATCAAAACGAAGTAAATATGCATCGAAATGAAGGAAATATGAATCGAAATGAAGTAAATATGCATCAAAATGAAGTAAATAGGCATTGGAACGAAGGAAATGTTGATCGTAATGAAGTAAATATGCATCAAAATGAAGTAAATATGATCGAAACGAAGGAAATGTTGATTGAAATGGAGTAAATATGCAACGAAACGAAGGAAATGTTGAACATAATGAAGTAAATATGCATCAAAATGAAGTAAATATGCATCGAAATGAAGGAAATGTAGATTGTAATGAAGTAAATTTGCATCAAAATGAAGTACATATGCATCGAAATGAAGAAAATATGCAACAAAACGAAGGAAATGTTGAATGTAATTAAGTAAATATGTATCAATACGTAGAATATATGCATAGAAACGAAGGAAATATACATCAAAACAAAGTAAATATGCATCAAAATATACATCAAAATAAAGTGAATATGCTTCGAAACGAAGAAAATGTTGAACGTAATGAAGTAAAATGCATCAAAATAAAGTAAATATGCATCGAAACGAAGGAAATAATGATTGTAATGAAGTAAATATGCATCAAAATGAAGTACATATGCATCGAAACGAAAGAAATATACGTCGAAACGAAGGAAATGTTGATCGTAATGAAGTAAATATGCAACGAAATGAAGGAAATATGCATTGAAACGAATGAAATGGTGATCGTAATGAAGTAAATATGCATCAAAATGAAGTAAATATTCATCGAAACGAAGGATATATGCATCGAAAAAAATTAAATATACATTAAAATGAAGCAAATATACATCGAAACGAAATAAATATGCATCAAAATGAAGTAAATATACCTCGAAACGAAGGAAATATGCACGAAACGAAGGAAATGTTGATCGTAATGAAGTAAATGTACATCAAAAAATGCATCAAAATGAAGTAAATATGCATCGAAACGAAGGAAATGTTGATCGTAGTGAAGTAAATATGCATCATAATGAAGTAAAAATGCATCGAAACGAAGGAAATATGAATCGAAATGAAGTAAATATGCATCAAAATAAAGTAAATATGCATAAGAACGAAGGAAATGTTGATCGTAATGAAGTAAATATGCATCAAAATGAAGTACATATGCATCGAAACAAAGGAAATGTTGATCGAAATGAAGTAAATATGCAACGAAACGAAGGAAATGTTGAATGTAATTAAGTAAATATGCATCAAAACGTAGAAAATATGCATAGAGACGAAAGAAATATACATCGAAACTAAGTAAATTTGCATCAAAATATACATCAAAATGAAGTGAATATGCTTCGAAACGAAGAAAATGTTTAACAAAATGAAGTAAATATGCATCAAAATGAAGTAAATATGCATCGAAACGAAGGAAATATTGATCGTAATCAAGTAAATATGCATTAAAATGAACTAAATATGCATCGATACGAAGAGAATGTTGATTGTAATGAAGTAAATATGCATCAAAGTGAAGTACATATGCATCGAAACGAAAGAAATATACATCGAAACGTAATAAATGTTGATCGTAATGAAGTAAATATGTATCAAAATGAAGGAAATATGCATTGAAACGATGGAAATGGTGATCGTATTGAAGTAAATATGCATCAAAATGAAGTAAATATGGATCGAAACGAAGGAAATATGCAACGAAAAATAGTAAATATACATCAAATTGAAGTAAATATACATCAAAACGAAGTAAATATACATCAAAATGAAGTAAATATACCTGGAAACGAAGGAAATATGCATCGAAACGAAAGAAATGTTGATCGTAATGAAGTAAATATACATCAAAATATGCATCAAAATATTCATCAAAATAATGTAAATATGCATTGAAACGAAGGAAATGTTGATCGAAATGGAGTAAATATGCAACGAAATGAAGAAAATATGCATTGAAACGAAGGAAATGGTGATCGTAATGAAGTAAATATGCATCAAAATGAAGTAAATATGCATCGAAACGAAGGATATATGCATCGAAAAAAAGTAAATATACATTAAAATGAAGTAAATATACATCGAAACGAAGTAAATATGCATCAAAATAAAGTAAATATACCTCGAAACGAAGGAAATACGCATCGAAACGAAGGACGTGTTGATCGTAATGAAGTAAATGTACATAAAAATATGCATCAAAATGAAGTAAATATGCATCGAAACGAAGGAAATGTTGATCGTAGTGAAGTAAATATGCATTATAATGATGTAAAAATGCATCGAAACCAAAGAAATATGAATCGAAATGAAGTAAATATGCATCAAAATGAAGTAAATAGGCATCGGAACGAAGGAAATGTTGATCGTAATGAAGTATATATGCATCAAAATGAAGTAAATATGATCGAAATGAAGGAAATGTTGATTGAAATGGAGTAAATATGCAACGAAACGAAGGAAATGTTGAACGTAATGAAGTAAATATGCATCAAAATGAAGTAAACATGCATTGAAACGAAGGAAATGTAGATTGTAATGAAGTAAATTTGCATCAAAATGAAGTATATATGCATCGAAACGAAGGAAATGTTGATCGAAATGAAGTAAATATGCAACAAAACGATGGAAATGTTGAATGCAATTAAGTAAATATGCATCAAAACGTAGAAAATATGCATAGAGACGAAGGAAATATACATCAAAACTAAGTAAATTTGAATCAAAATATACATCAAAATGAAGTGAATATGCTTCAAAACGAAGAAAATGTTGAACGTAATAAAGTAAATATGCATTAAAATGAAGTAAATATGCATCGAAATAATGGAAATATTGATCATAATAAAGTATATATACATTAAAATGAACTAAATATGCATAGATATGAAGGAAATGTTGATTGTAATGAAGTATATATGCATCAAAATGAAGTACATATGCATCGAAATGAAAGAAATATACATCGAAACGAAGTAAATATTGATCGTAATGAAGTAAGTATGCATCAAAATGAAGGAAATATGCATTGGAACAATGGAAATGGTGATCGTATTGAAGTAAATATGCATCAAATGAAGTAAATATGGATCGAAACGAAGGAAATATGCATCGAAAAAAATAAATATACATCAAAATGAAGTGAATATACATCGAAACGAAGTAAATATACATCAAAATGAAGTAAATATACCTCGAAACGAAGGAAACATGCATCGAAACGAAGGAAATGTTGATCGTAATGAAGTAAATATATATCAAAATATGCATCAAAATATTCATCAAAATGAAGAAAATATGCATCGAAACGAAGGAAATGTTGATCGTAATGGAGTAAATATGAAACGAAACGAAGGAAATGTTGAATGTAATTAAGTAAATATTCATCAAAACGTAGAAAATATGCATCGAGACGAAGGAAATATACATCAAAACGAAGTAAATATGCATCAAAATGTATATCAAAATGAAGTGAATATGCTTCGAAACGAAGAAAATGTTGAACGTAATGAAGTAAAATGCATCAAAATGAAGTGAATATGCATCGAAACGAAGGAAATATTGAAATTAATGAAGTAAATATGCATCAAAATGAAGTAAATATACATCGAAACTAAGGAAATGTTGATTGTAATGAAGTAAGTATGCATCAAAATGAAGTACATATGCATCGAAATGAAAGAAATATACGTCGAAACTAAGGAAATGTTATCGTAATGAAGTAAATATGCATCAAAATGAAGGAAATGTGCATTGAAACGAAGGAAATGATGATCGTAATGAAGTAAATATGCATCAAAATTAAGAAAATATGCATCGAAACAAAGGATATATGCATCGAAAAAAGTAAATATACATCAAAATGAAGTAAATATACATCGAAACGAAATAAATATGCATCAAAATGAAGTAAATATGCTTCGAAACGAAGGAAATACGCATCGAAACGAAAGAAATGTTGATCGTAATGAAGTAAATGTACATCAAAATATGCATAAAAAAGAAGTAAATATGCATCGAAATGAAGGAAATATGAATCGAAATGAAGTAAATATGCATCAAAATGAAGTAAATAGGTATCGAAACGAAGGAAATGTTGATCGTAATGAAGTAAATATGCATAAAAATGAAGTAAATATGATCGAAACGAAGGAAATGTTGATTGAAATGGAGTAAATATGCAACGAAACGAAGGAAATGTTGAACATAATGAAGTAAATATGCATCAAAATGAAGTAAATATGCATCGAAATGAAGGAAATGTGGATTGTAATGAAGAAAATTTGCATAAAAATGAAGTACATATGCATCGAAACGAATGAAATATTGATCGAAATGAAGTAAATATGCAACAAAACGAAGGAACTGTTGAATGTAATTAAGTAAATATGTATCAATACGTAGAAAATATGCATCGAAACGAAGGAAATATACATCAAAACAAAGTAAATATGCATCAAAATATACATCAAAATGAAGTGAATATGCTTCGAAACGTAGAAAATATTGATCGTAGTGAAGTAAATATGCATTATAATGATGTAAAAATGCATCGAAACGAAAGAAATATGAATCGAAATGAAGTAAATATGCATCAAAATGAAGTAAATAGGCATCGGAACGAAGGAAATATTGATCGTAATGATGTAAATATGCATCAAAATGAAGTAAATAGGCATCGGAACGAAGGAAATGTTGATCGTAATGAAGTAAATATGCATCAAAATGAAGTAAATATGATCGAAACTAAGGAAATGTTGATTGAAATGGAGTAAATATGCAACGAAACGAAGAAAATGTTGAACGTAATGAAGTAAATATGCATCAAAATATACTTCAAAATGAAAAAAATATACTTCAAAACGAAGGAAATGTTGAACTTAATGAAGTAAATTTGCATCAAAATGAAGTAAATATGCATTGAAACGAAGGAAATGTAGATTGTAATGAAGTAAATTTGCATCAAAATGAAGTACATATGCATCGAAACGAAGGAAATGTTGATCGAAATGAAGTAAATATGCAACGAAACGATGGAAATGTTGAATGTAATTAAGTAAATATGCATCAAAACGAAGGAAATATACATCAAAACTAAGTAAATTTGAATCAAAATATACATCAAAATGAAGTGAATATGCTTCAAAATGAAGAAAATGTTGAACGTAATGAAGTAAATATGCATCAAAATGAAGTAAATATGCATCGAAACGATGGAAATATTGATCATAATGAAGTATATATACATTAAAATGAACTAAATATGCATAGATATGAAGGAAATGTTGATTGTAATGAAGTATATATGCATCAAAATGAAGTACATATGCATCGAAACGAAAGAAATATACATCGAAACGAAGTAAATATTGATCGTAATGACGTAAATATGCATCAAAATGAAGGAAATATGCATTGGAACAATGGAAATGGTGATCGTATTGAAGTAAATATGCATCAAATGAAGTAAATATGGATCGAAACGAAGGAAATATGCATCGAAAAAAATAAATATACATCAAAATGAAGTAAATATATATCGAAACGAAGTAAATATACATCAAAATGAAGTAAATATACCTCGAAACGAAGGAAATATGCATCGAAACGAAGGAAATATTGATCGTAATGAAGTAAATATATATCAAAATATGCATCAAAATATTCATCAAAATGAAGAAAATATGCAACGAAACGAAGGAAATGTTGAATGTAATTAAGTAAATATTCATCAAAACGTAGAAAATATGCATCGAAACGAAGGAAATATACATCGAAACGAAGTAAATATACATCAAAATATATATCAAAATGAAGTGAATATGCTTCGAAACGAAGAAAATGTTGAACATAATGAAGTAAAATGCATCAAAATGAAGTGAATAGGAAATGATTATCGTAATTAAGTAAATATGCATCAAAATGAAGTAAATACACATCGAAACGAAGGAAATGTTTATCGAAATGGAGTAAATATGCAATTAAACGAAGGGAATGTTGAACGTAATGAAGTAAATATGCATCAAAATGAAGAAAATATGCATAGAAACAAAAGAAATATGCATCAAAATATACATCAAAATTAAGAAAATATGTTTCAAAATGAAGGAAATGTTGAACGTAATGAAGTAAATATGCATCAAAATTAAGTAAATATCCATCGAAATGAAGGAAATGTTGATCGTAATGAAGTTAATATGCATCAAAATGAAGTAAATATGCATCGAAAAGAAGGAAATGTTGATTGTAATAAAGTTAATATGCATCAAAATGAAGTAAATATGCAACGAAATAAAAGAAATATACATCGAAACGAAGGAAATGTTGATCGTAATGAAATAAATATGCATCAAAATGAAGTACATATGCATCGAAACAAAAGAAATATACATCAAAACAAAGGAAATGTTGATCGTAATAAAGTAAATATACATCAAAATAAAGAAAATATGCATTGAAACGAAGGAAATGATGATCGTAATGAAGTAAATATGCATCAAAATGAAGTAAATATGCATTGAAACGAAGGAAATATGCATCTAAAAAAATTAAATATACATCAAAATGAAGTGAACTAGGCTTTTATTGCAAAAAGTATAAAGAATATTCTTCAACATGAAGTAAATATACATAGAAATGAAGTAACTATGCATCAAAATGAAGTAAATATGCATCGGAACGAAGGATATGTTGATCGTAATGAAGTAAATATGCATCAAAATGACGTAAATACGCATCGAAATGAAGGAAATGTTGATATAAATGAAGTAAATATGCAATTAAACGAAGGAAATGTTGAACGTAATGAAGTAGATATGCATCAAAATGACGAAAATATGCATAGAAACGAAAGAAATATGCATAGAAACGAAGTAAATATGAATCAAAATATACATCAAAATTAAGAAAATATGCTTCAAAACGAAGAAAATGTTGAACGTAATGAAGTAAATATGCATCAAAATGAAGTAAATATCCATCGAAATGAAGGAAATGTTGATCGTAATGAAGTAAATATGCATCAAAATGAGGTAAATATGCATCGAAACGAAGGAAATGTTGATTGTAATGAAGTTAATATGCATCAAAATGAAGTACATATGCAACGAAATGAAAGAAATATACATCGAAACGAAGGAAATGTTGATCGTAATGTAGTAAATATGCATCAAAATAAAGTACATATGCAACGAAACGAAAGAAATATACATCGAAACAAAGGAAATGTTGATCGTAATGAATCAAAATGAAGGAAATATGCATTGAAACGAAGGAAATGGTGATCGTAATGAAGTAAATATGCATCGAAACGAAGGAAATATGCATCCAAAAAAAGTAAATATACATCAAAATGAAGTGAACTAGGCTTTTATTGAAAAAAGTATAAAGAATATACTTCAACATGAAGTAAATATACATCGAAATGAAGTAAATATGCATCAAAATGAAGTAAATATGTATCGAAACGAAGAAAATATACATCCAAATGAGGGAAATGTTAATCATAATGAAGTAAATATACATCAAAATACGCATCAAAATGAAGTAAATATGCATCGAAACAAAGGAAATATGTATCGAAATGAAGTAAATATGCATCAAAATGAAGTAAATATGCATCGGAACGAAGGAAATGTTGATCATAATGAAGTAAATATGCATCAAAATGATGTAAATATGCATCGAAATGAAGGAAATGTTGATCGTAATGAATTAAATATGCATAAAAAATATAATTATGCAACGAAACGAAGGAAATATTGATCGTAATAAAGTAAATATGCATCAAAATGAGTAAATATGCATCGAAATGAAGGAAATGTTGATCGTAATGATTTAAATATGCATCGAAATGAAGGAAAAGTTGATCATAATGAAGTAAATATGCATCGAAATGAAGGAAATATGAATCGAAATGAAGTAACTATGCATCAAAATGAAGTAAATATGCATCGGAACTAAGGAAATGATTATCGTAATTAAGTAAATATGCATCAAAATGAAGTAAATACACATCGAAACGAAGGAAATGTTTATCGAAATGGAGTAAATATGCAATTAAACGAAGGGAATGTTGAACGTAATGAAGTAAATATGCATCAAAATGAAGAAAATATGCATAGAAACAAAAGAAATATGCATCAAAATATACATAGAAATTAAGAAAATATGTTTCAAAATGAAGGAAATGTTGAACGTAATGAAGTAAATATGCATCAAAATTAAGTAAATATCCATCGAAATGAAGGAAATGTTGATCGTAATGAAGTTAATATGCATCAAAATGAAGTAAATATGCATCGAAAAGAAGGAAATGTTGATTGTAATAAAGTTAATATGCATCAAAATGAAGTAAATATGCAACGAAATAAAAGAAATATACATCGAAACGAAGGAAATGTTGATCGTAATGAAATAAATATGCATCAAAATGAAGTACATATGCATCGAAACAAAGAAATATACATCAAAACAAAGGAAATGTTGATCGTAATGAAGTAAATATACATCAAAATAAAGAAAATATGCATTGAAACAAAGGAAATGATGATCGTAATGAAGTAAATATGCATCAAAATGAAGTAAATATGCATTGAAACGAAGGAAATATGCATCCAAAAAAATTAAATATACATCAAAATGAAGTGAACTAGGCTTTTATTGTAAAAAGTATAAAGAATATTCTTCAACATGAAGTAAATATACATAGAAATGAAGTAAATATGCATCAAAATGAAGTAAATATGCATCGAAACGAAGGAAATATGCATCTAAACGAAAGAAATGTTGATCATAATGAAGTAAATATTCATCATAATGAAGTAAATATGCATCGAAACGAAGGAAATATGAATCGAAATGAAGTAACTATGCATCAAAATGAAGTAAATATGCATCGGAACGAAGGAAATGTTGATGGTAATGAAGTAAATATGCATCAAAATGAAGTAAATACGCATCGAAATGAAGGAAATGTTGATATAAATGTAGTAAATATGCAATTAAACGAAGGAAATGTTGAACGTAATGAAGTAAATATGCATCAAAATAAAGAAAATATGCATAGAAACGAAAGAAATATGCATCAAAATATACATCAAAATTAAAAAAATATGCTTCAAAACGAAGGAAATGTAGAACGTAATGAAGTAAATATGCATCAAAATGAAGTAAATATCCATCAAAATGAAGGAAATGTTGATCGTAATGAAGTAAATATGCATCAAAATGAAGTAAATATGCATCGAAACGAAGGAAATGTTGATCGAAATGATGTTAATATGCATCAAAATGAAGTACATATGCAACGAAATTAAAGAAATATACATCGAAACGAAGGAAATGTTGATCGTAATGAAGTAAATATGCATCAAAATATAGTACATATGCATCAAAACGAAAGAAATATACATCGAAACCAAGGAAATGTTGATCGTAATGAATCAAAATGAAGGAAAAATGCATTGAAACGACGGAAATGGTGATCGTAATGAAGTAAATATACATCAAAATGAAGTAAATATGCATCGAAACGAAGGAAATATGCATCCAAAAAAGTAAATATACATCAAAATGAAGTGAACTAGGCTTTTATGTAAAAAGTATAAAGAATATACTTCAACATGAAGTAAATATACATCGAAATGAAGTAAATATGCATCAAAATGAAGTAAATATGCATCAAAATGAAGGAAATGTTAATCATAAAGAAGTAAATATACATCAAAATATGCATCAAAATGAAGTAAATATGCATCAAAATGAAGTAAATATGCATCGAAATGAAGGAAATGTTGATCGTAATGAATTAAATATGCATCAAAAAGTAATTATGCATCAAAACGAAGGAAATATTGATCGTAATGAAGTAAATATGCATCAAGATGAGTAAATATGCATCGAAATGAAGGAAATGTTGATCGTAATGATTTAAATATGCATCGAAACGAAGGAAATTTTGAACATAATGAAGTAAATATGCATTAAAATGTAGAAAATATGCATCGAAATGAAGGAAATATGCATCGAAACAAAGTAAATATGCTTCAAAATATACATTAAAATGAAGTAAATATGCTTCGAAACGAAGGAATGTTGAACGTAATGAAGTAAATATGCATCGAAACGAAGGAAATATGTATCGAACCGAAGGTAAATATGCATAAAAATGAAGAAACTACGCTTCAAAAGGAAGGAAATGTTGAACGTAATGAAGTAAATATGCATTAAAAAGAAGTAAATATGCATCGAAATGAAAGAAATATTGATCGTAATGAAGTAAATGTGCATCGGAACGAAGGAAATGTTGATCGTAATGAAGTAAATATGCATCAAAATGAAGTAAATACGCATCGAAACGAAGGAAAAATTGATCGAAATGGAGTTAATATGCAATTAAACGAAGGAAATGTTGAACGTAATGAAGTAAATATGCATCAAAATGAAGAAAATATGCATAAAAACGAAAGAAATATGCATAGAAACGAAGTAAATATTAATAAAATATACATCAAAATTAAGAAAATATGCTTCAAAACGAAGGAAATGTTGAACGTAATGTAGTAAATATGCATCAAAATGAAGTAAATATCTATCGAAATAAAAGAAATGTTGATCGTAATGAAGTAAATATGCATAAAAATGAAGTAAATATGCAGCGAAACGAAGGAAATGTTGATTGTAATGAAGTTAATATGCATTAAAATGTAGTAATTATGCAACGAAATGAAAGAAATATACATCGAAACGAAGGAAATGTTGATCGTAATGAAGTAAATATGCGTCAAAATGAAGTACATATGCATCGAAACGAAAGAAATATACATCGAAACAAAGGAAATGTTGATCGTAATGAAGTAAATATGCATCAAAATGAAGGAAATATGCATTGAAATGAAGTAAATGGTGATCGTAATGAAGTAAATATGAATTAAAATGAAGTAAATATGCATCGAAACGAAGGAAATATGCATCCAAAAAAGTAAATATACATCGAAATGAAGTGAAATAGGCTTTTATTGTAAAAAGTATAAAGAATATTCTTCAACATGAAGTAAATATACATAGAAATGAAGTAAATATGCATCAAAATGAAGCAAAGTATTCATCGAAACGAAGGAAATATGCATCTAAACCAAGGAAATGTTGATCATAATGAAGTAAATATGCATCATAATGAAGTACGTATGCATCAAAACAAAAGAAATATACATCAAAACAAAGGAAATGTTGATCGTAATGAAGTAAATATACATCAAAATGAAGAAAATATGCACTGAAACGAAGGAAATGGTGATCGTAATGAAGTAAATATGCATCAAAATGAAGTAAATATGCATCGAAACGAATGAAATATGCATCCAAAAAAATAAATATACATCAAAATGAAGTGAACTAGGCTTTTATTGTAAAAAGTATAATGAATATTCTTCAACATGTAGTAAATATACATAGAAATGAAGTAAATATGCATCAAAATGAAGTAAATATGCATCGAAACGAAGGAAATATGCATCTAAACGAAAAGAAATGTTGATCATAATGAAGTAAATATGCATAATAATGAAGTAAATATGCATCGAATCGAAGGAAATATGAATCGAAAAGAAGTAATTATGCATCAAAATGAAGTAAATATGCATCAGAACGAAGGATATGTTGATCGTAATGAAGTAAATATGCATCAAAATGAAGTAAATACGCATCGAAATGAAGGAAATGTTGATATAAATAGAGTAAATATGCAATTAAACGAAGGAAATGTTGAACGTAATGAAGTAAATATGCATCAAAATGAAGAAAATATGCATAGAAACGAAAGAAATATGCATAGAAACGAAGTAAATATGAATCAAAATATACATCAAAATTAAGAAAATATGCTTCAAAACTAAGGAAATGTTGAACGTAATGAAGTAAATATGCATCAAAATGAAGTAAATACCCATCGAAATGAAGGAAATGTTGATCGTAATGAAGTAAATATGGATCAAAATGAAGTAAATATGCATCGAAACGAAGTAAATATTGATTGTAAAGAAGTTAATATGCATCAAAATAAAGTACATATGCAACGAAATAAAAGAAATATACATCGAAACGAAGGAAATGTTGATCGTAATGTAGAAATATGGATCAAAATAAAGCACATATGCATCGAAACGAAAGAAATACATCGAAACAAAGGAAATGTTGATCGTAATGAATCAAAATGAAGGAAATATGCATTGAAACGAAGGAAATGAAGATCGTAATGAAGTAAATATGCATCGAAACGAAGGAAATATGCATCCAAAAAAAGTAAATATACATCAAAATGAAGTGAACTATGCTTTTATTGAAAAAAGTATAAAGAATATACTTCAACATGAAGTAAATATACATCGAAATGAAGTAAATATGCATAAAATGAGGTAAATATGTATCGAAACGAAGAAAATATGCATCCAAATGTAGGAAATGTTAATCATAATGAAGTAAATATACATCAAAATACGCATCAAAATGAAGTAAATATAAATCGAAACAAAGGAAATATGCATCGAAATGAAGTAAATATGCATCAAAATGAAGTAAATATGCATCGGAACGAAGGAAATATTGATCATAATGAAGTAAATATGCATCAAAATGAAGTAAATATGCATCGAAATGAAGGAAATGTTGATCGTAATGAATTAAATATGCATAAAAAAAGTAATTATGCATCAAAACGAAGGAAATATTGATCGTAATAAAGTAAATATGCATCAAAATGAGTAAATATGAATCGAAATGAAGAAAATGTTGATCGTAATGATTTAAATATGCATCGAAATGAAGGAAATGTTGATCATAATGAAGTAAATATGCATCGAAATGAAGGAAATATGAATCGAAATGAAGTAACTATGCATCAAAATAAAGTAAATATGCATCGGAACAAAGGAAATGTTTATCGTAATTAAGTAAATATGCATCAAAATGAAGTAAATACGCATCGAAACGAAGGAAATGTTTATCGAAATGGAGTAAATATGCAATTAAACGAAGGGAATGTTGAACGTAAAGAAGTAAATATGCATCAAAATGAAGAAAATATGCATAGAAACGAAAGAAATATGCATCAAAATATACATCAAAATTAAGAAAATATGCTTCAAAATGAAGTAAATATGCATTAAAAATGAAGTAAATATCCATCGAAATGAAGGAAATGTTGATCGTAATGAAGTTAATATGCATCAAAATGAAGTAAATATGCATCGAAAAGAAGGAAATGTTGATTGTAATGAAGTTAATATGCATCAAAATGAAGTAAATATGCAACGTAATGAAAGAAATATACATCGAAACAAAGGAAATGTTGATCGTAATGAATCAAAATGAAGGAAATATGCATTGAAACAAAGGAAATGGTGATCGTAATGAAGTAAATATGCATCGAAACGAAGGAAATATGCATCCAAAAAAAGTAAATATACATCAAAATGAAGTGAACTAGGCTTTTATTGAAAAAAGTATAAAGAATATACTTCAACATGAAGTAAATATACATCGAAATGAAGTAAATATGCATCAAAATGAAGTAAATATGTATCGAAACGAAGAAAATATGCATCCAAATGAAGGAAATGTTAATCATAATAAAGTAAATATACATCAAAATACGCATCAAAATTAAGTAAATATGCATCGAAACAAAGGAAATATGCATCGAAATAAAGTAAATATGCATCAAAATGAAGTAAATATGCATCGGAACGAAGGAAATGCTGATCATAATGAAGTAAATATGCATCAAAATGAAGTAGATATGCATCGAAATGAAGGAAATGTTGATCGTAATGAATTAAATATGCATAAAAAAAGTAATTATGCATCGAAACGAAGGAAATATTGATCGTAATAAAGTAAATATGCATCAAAATGAGTAAATATGCATCGAAATGAAGGAAATGTTGATCGTAATGATTTAAATATGCATCGAAATAAAGGAAATGTTGATCATAATGAAGTAAATATGCATCGAAACGAAGGAAATATGAATCGAAATGAAGTAACTATGCATCAAAATGAAGTAAATATGCATCGGAACTAAGGAAATGTTTATCGTAATTAAGTAAATATGCATCAAAATGAAGTAAATAGGCATTGAAACGGAGTAAATATGCAATTAAACGAAGGA
Organism: Pogostemon cablin; assembly: GCA_023678885.1. Classification (NCBI taxonomy): domain Eukaryota; kingdom Viridiplantae; phylum Streptophyta; class Magnoliopsida; order Lamiales; family Lamiaceae; genus Pogostemon; species Pogostemon cablin. The sequence continues at coordinate 15,077,630 of CM042984.1, forward strand.
AATGTTGATCGTAATGAAATAAATATGCATCAAAATGAAGTACATATGCATCGAAACAAAAGAAATACATCAAAACAAAGGAAATGTTGATCGTAATGAAGTAAATATACATTAAAATGAAGAAAATATGCATTGAAACGAAGGAAATGGTGATCGTAAAGAAGTAAATATGCATCAAAATGAAGTAAATATGCATCGAAACGAAGGAAATATGCATCCAAAAAAATTAAATATACATCAAAATGAAGTGAACTAGGCTTTTATTGCAAAAAGTAGAAAGAATATTCTTCAACATGAAGTAAATATACATAGAAATGAAGTAAATATGCATCAAAATGAAGTAAATATGCATCGAAACGACGGAAATATGCATCTAAACGAAAGAAATGTTGATCATAATGAAGTAAATATGCATCATAATGAAGTAAATATGCATCGAAACGAAGGAAATATGAATCGAAATGAAGTAACTATGCATCAAAATGAAGTAAATATGCATCGGAACGAAGGAAATGTTGATCGTAATGAAGTAAATATGCATCAAAATGAAGTAAATACGCATCGAAATGAAGGAAATGTTGATATAAATGAAGTAAATATGCAATTAAATGAAGGAAATGTTGAACGTAATGAAGTAAATATGCATCAAAATGAATAAAATATGCATAGAAACGAAAGAAATATGCATAGAAACGAAGTAAATATGAATCAAAATATACATCAAAATTAAGAAAATATGCTTCAAAACGAAGAAAATGTTGAACGTAATGAAATAAATATACATCAAAATGAAGTAAATATGCATCAAAATGAAGTAAATATGCATCAAAATGAAGTAAATATGCATCAAAATGAAGTAAATATGCATCGAAACGAAGGAAATGTTGATTGTAATGAAGTTAATATGCATCAAATTGAAGTACATATGCAACGAAATGAAAGAAATATACATCGAAATAAAGAAAATGTTGATCGTAATGTAGTAAATATGCATCAAAATAAAGTACATATGCATCGAAACGAAAGAAATATACATCGAAACAAAGGAAATGTTGATCGTAATGAATCAAAATGAAGAAAATATGCATTGAAACGAAGGAAATGGTGATCGTAATGAAGTAAATATGCATCGAAACGAAGGAAATATGCATCCAAAAAAAGTTAATATACATCAAAATGAAGTGAACTAGGCTTTTATTGAAAAAAGTATAAAGAATATACTTCAACATGAAGTAAATATACATCGAAATGAAGTAAATATGCATCAAAATGATGTAAATATGTATCGAAACGAAGAAAATATGCATCCAAATGAAGGAAATGTTAATCATAATAAAGTAAATATACATCAAAATACGCATAAAAATGAAGTAAATATGCATCAGAACGAAGGAAATGTTGATCATAATGAAGTAAATATGCAATAAAATGAAGTAAATATGCATAGAAATGAAGGAAATGCGGATCGTAATGAATTAAATATGCATAAAAAAGTAATTATGCATCGAAACGAGGGAAATATTGATCGTAATAAAGTAAATATGCATCAAAATGAGTAAATATGCATCGAAATGAAGGAATTGTTGATCGTAATGATTTAAATATGCATCGAAATGAAGGAAATGTTGATCATAATGAAGTAAATATGCATCGAAACGAAGGAAGTATGAATCGAAATGAAGTAACTATGCATCAAAATGAAGTAAATATTAATCGGAACTAAGGAAATGTTTATCGTAATTAAGTAAATATGCATCAAAATGAAGTAAATACGCATCGAAACGAAGGAAATGTTTATCGAAATGGAGTAAATATGCAATTAAACGAAGGAAATGTTGAACGTAATGAAGTAAATATGCATCAAAATGAAGAAAATATGCATAGAAACGAAAGAAATATGCATCAAAATATACATCAAAATTAAGAAAATATGCTTCAAAACGAAGGAAATGTTGAACGTAATGAAGTAAATATGCATCAAAATGAAGTAAATATCCATCGAAATGAAGGAAATGTTGATCGTAATGAAGTAAATATGCATCAAAATGAAGTAAATATGCATCGAAAAGAAGGAAATGTTGATTGTAATGAAGTTAATATGCATCAAAATGAAGTAAATATGCAACGAAATGAAAGAAATATACATCGAAACGAAGGAAATGTTGATCGTAATGAAATAAATATGCATCAAAATGAAGTACATATGCATCGAAACAAAAGAAATATACATCAAAACAAAGGAAATGTTGATCGTAATGAAGTAAATATTCATCAAAATGAAGAAAATATGCATTGAAACGAAGGAAATGGTGATCTTAATGAAGTAAATATGCATCAAAATGAAGTAAATATGCATCGAAACGAAGGAAATATGCATCCAAAAAAATTAAATATACATCAAAATGAAGTGAACTAGGCTTTTATTGTAAAAAGTATAAAGAATATTCTTCAACATGAAGTAAATATACATAGAAATGAAGTAAATATGCATCAAAATGAAGTAAAAATGCATCGAAACGAAGGAAATATGCATCTAAACGAAAGAAATGTTTATCATAATGAAGTAAATATGCATCATAATGAAGTAAATATGCATCGAAACGAAGGAAATATGAATTGAAATGAAGTAACTATGCATCAAAATGAAGTAAATATGCATCGTAACGAAGGAAATGTTGATCGTAATGAAGTAAATATGCATCAAAATGAAGTAAATACGCATAGAAATGAAGGAAATGTTGATATAAATGGAGTAAATATGCAGTTAAACGAAGGAAATGTTGAACGTAATGTAGTAAATATGCATCAAAATGAAGAAAATATGCACAGAAACGAAAGAAATATGCATAGAAACGAAGTAAATATGAATCAAAATATACATCAAAATTAAGAAAATATGCTTCAAAACGAAGGAAATGTTGAACGTAATGAAGTAAAAATGCATCAAAATGAATTAAATATCCATCTAAATGAAGGAAATGTTGATCGTAATGAAGTAAATATGCATCAAAATGAAGTAAATATGCATCGAAAAGAAGGAAATGTTGATTGTAATGAAGTTAATATGCATCAAAATGAAGTAAATATGCAACGAAATGAAAGAAATATACATCGAAACGAAGTAAATGTTGATCGTAATGAAATAAATATGCATCAAAATGAAGTACATATGCATCAAAACAAAAGAAATATACATCAAAACAAAGGAAATGTTGATCGTAATGAAGTAAATATACATCAAAATGAAGAAAATATGCATTGAAACGACGGAAATGGTGATAGTAATGAAGTAAATATGCATCAAAATGAAGTAAATATGCATCGAAACGAAGGAAATATGCATCCAAAAAAAGTAAATATACATCCAAATGAAGTGAACTAGGCTTTTATTGTGAAAAGTATAAAGAATATTCTTCAACATGTAGTAAATATACATAGAAATGAAGTAAATATGCATCAAAATGAAGTAAATATGCATTGAAACGAAGGAAATATGCATCTAAACGAAAAGAAATGTTGATCATAATGAAGTAAATATGCATAATAATGAAGTAAATATGCATCGAATCGAAGGATATATGAATCGAAATGAAGTAACTATGCATCAAAATGAAGTAAATATGCATCGGAACGAAGGATATGTTGATCGTAATGAAGTAAATATGCAACAAAATGAAGTAAATACGCATAGAAATGAAGGAAATGTTGATATAAACGGAGTAAATATGCAATTAAACGAAGGAAATGTTGAACGTAATGAAGTAAATATGCATCAAAATGAAGAAAATATGCATAGAAACGAAAGAAATATGCATAGAAACGAAGTAAATATGAATCAAAATATACATCAAAATTAAGAAAATATTCTTCAAAACGAAGGAAATGTTGAACGTATTGAAGTAAATATGCATCAAAATGAAGTAAATATGCATCGAAAAGAAGGAAATGTTCATTGTAATGAAGTTAATATGCGTCAAAATGATGTAAATATGCAACGAAATGAAAGAAATATACATCGAAACGAAGGAAATGTTGATCGTAATGTAGTAAATATGCATCAAAATAAAGCACATATGCATCGAAACGAAAGAAATACATCGAAACAAAGGAAATGTTGATCGTAATGAATCAAAATGAAGGAAATATGCATTGAGACGAAGGAAATGATGATCGTAATGAAGTAAATATGCATCGAAACGAAGGAAATATGCATCCAAAAAAAGTAAATATACATCAAAATGAAGTGAACTAGGCTTTTATTGAAAAAAGTATAAAAAATATACTTCAACATGAAGTAAATATACATCGAAATGAAGTAAATATGCATCAAAATGAAGTAAATATGTATCGAAACGAAGAAAATATGCATCCAAATGAAGGAAATGTTAATCATAATGAAGTAAATATATATCAAAATACGCATCAAAATGAAGTAAATATGCATCGAAACAAAGGAAATATGCATCGAAATGAAGTAAATATGCATCAAAATGAAGTAAATATGCATCGGAACGAAGGAAATGTTGATCATAATGAAGTAAATATGCATCAAAATGAAGTAAATATGCATCGCAATGAAGGAAATGTTGATCGTAATGAATTAAATATGCATAAAAAAAGTAATTATGCATCGAAACGAATGAAATATTGATCGTAATAAAGTAAATATGCATCAAAATGAGTAAATATGCATCGAAATGAAGGAAATGTTGATCTAAATGATTTAAATATGCATCGAAATGAAGGAAATGTTGATCATAATGAAGTAAATATGCATCGAAACGAAGGAAATATGAATCGAAATGAAGTAACTATGCATCAAAATGAAGTAAATATGCATCGGAACTAAGGAAATGTTTATCGTAATTAAGTAAATATGCATCAAAATGAAGTAAATACGCATCGAAACGAAGGAAATGTTTATCGAAATGGAGTAAATATGCAATTAAACGAAGGAAATGTTGAACGTAATGAAGTAAATATGCATCAAAATGAAGAAAATATGCATAGAAACGAAAGAAATATGCATCAAAATATACATCAAAATTAAGAAACTATGTTTCAAAACGAAGGAAATGTTGAACGTAATGAAGTAAATATGCATCAAAATGAAGTAAATATCCATCGAAATGAAGGAAATGTTGATCGTAATGAAGTAAATATGCATCAAAATGAAGTAAATATGCTTCGAAAAGAAGGAAATGTTCATTGTAATGAAGTTAATATGCATCAAAATGAAGTAAATATGCAACGAAATGAAAGAAATATACATCGAAACGAAGGAAATGTTGATCGTAATAAAATAAATATGCATCAAAATGAAGTACATATGCATTGAAACAAAAGAAATACATCAAAACAAAGGAAATGTTGATCGTAATGAAGTAAATATACATCAAAATGAAGAAAATATGCATTGAAACGAAGGAAATGATGATAGTAATGAAGTAAATATGCATCAAAATGAAGTAAATATGCATCGAAACGAAGGAAATATGCATCCAAAAATAGTAAATATACATCAAGATGAAGTGAACTAGGCTTTTATTGTGAAAAGTATAAAGAATATTCTTCAACATGTAGTAAATATACATAGAAATGAAGTAAATATGCATCAAAATGAAGTAAATATGCATCGAAAATGAAGTACATATGCAACGAAACGAAAGAAATATACATCAAAACGAAGGAAATGTTGATCGTAATGCAGTAAATATGCATCATAATAAAGTACATATGCATCGAAACGAAAGAAATATACATCGAAACAAAGGAAATGTTGATCGTAATGAATCAAAATGAAGGAAATATGCATTGAAACGAAGGAAATGGTGATCGTAATGAAGTAAATATGCATCGAAACGATGGAAATATGCATCCAAAAAAAGTAAATATACATCAAAATGAAGTGAACTAGGCTTTTATTGAAAATAGTATAAAGAATATACTTCAATATGAAGTAAATATACATCGAAATGAAGTAAATATGCATAAAAATGAAGTAAATATGTATCGAAACGAAGAAAATATGCATCCAAATGTAGGAAATATTAATCATAATGAAGTAAATATACATCAAAATACGCATCAAAATGAAGTAAATATAAATCGAAACAAAGGAAATATGCATCGAAATGAAGTAAATATGCATCAAAATGAAGTAAATATGCATCGGAACGAAGAAAATGTTGATCATAATAAAGTAAATATGCATCAAAATGATGTAAATATGTATCGAAATGAAGGAAATGTTGATCGTAATGAATTAAATATGCATAAAAAAAGTAATTATGCATCGAAACGAAGGAAATATTAATCGTAATAAAGTAAATATGCATCAAAATGAGTAAATATGCATCGAAATGAAGGAAATGTTGATCGTAATGATTTAAATATGCATCGAAATGAATGAAATGTTGATCATAATGAAGTAAATATGCATCGAAACGAAGGAAATGTGAATCGAAATGAAGTAACTATGCATCAAAATAAAGTAAATATGCATCGGAACTAAGGAAATGTTTATCGTAATTAAGTAATATGCATCAAAATGAAGTAAATACGCATCGAAACGAAGGAAATGTTTATCGAAATGGAGTAAATATGCAATTAAACGAAGGGAATGTTGAACGTAATGAAGTAAATATGAATCAAAATGAAGAAAATATGCATAGAAACGAAAGAAATATGCATCAAAATATACATCAAAATTATGAAAATATGCTTCAAAATGAAGAAATGTTGAACGTAATGAAGTAAATATGCATCAAAATGAAGTAAATATCCATCGAAATGAAGGAAATGTTGATCGTAATGAAGTTAATATGCATCAAAATGAAGTAAATATGCATCGAAAAGAAGGAAATGTTGATTGTAATGAAGTTAATATGCATCAAAATGAAGTAAATATGCAACGAAATGAAAGAAATATACATCGAAACAAAGGAAATGTTGATCGTAATGAATCAAAATGAAGGAAATATGCATTGAAACGAAGGAAATGGTGATCGTAATGAAGTAAATATGCATCGAAACGAAGGAAATATGCATAAAAAAAAAGTAAATATACATCAAAATGAAGTGAACTAGGCTTTTATTGAAAAAAGTATAAAGAATATACTTCAACATGAAGTAAATATATATCGAAATGAAGTAAATATGCATCAAAATGAAGTAAATATGTATCGAAACGAAGAAAATATGCATCCAAATGAAGGAAATGTTAATCATAATGAAGTAAACATACATCAAAATACGCATCAAAATGAAGTAAATATGCATCGAAACAAAGCAAATATGCATCGAAATGAAGTAAATATGCATCAAAATGAAGTAAATATGCATCGGAACGAAGGAAATGTTGATCATAATGAAGTAAATATGCATCAAAATGAAGTAAATATGCATCGAAATGAAGAAAATGTTGATCGTAATGAATTAAATATGCATAAAAAAAGTAATTATGCATCGAAACGAAGGAAATATTGATCGTAATAAAGTAAATATGCATCAAAATGAGTAAATATGCATCGAAATGAAGGAAATGTTGATCGTAATGATTTAAATATGCATCGAAATGAAGGAAATGTTGATCATAATGAAGTAAATATGCATCGAAACGAAGGAAATATGAATAGAAATGAAGTAATTATGCATCAAAATGAAGTAAATATGCATCGGAACTAAGGAAATGTTTATCGTAATTATGTAAATATGCATCAAAATGAAGTAAATACGCATCGAAACGAAGGAAATGTTTATCGAAATGGAGTAAATATGCAATTAAACGAAGGAAATGTTGAACGTAATGAAGTAAATATGCATCAAAATGAAGAAAATATGCATAGAAACGAAAGAAATATGCATCAAAATATATATCAAAATTAAGAAAATATGCTTCAAAACGAAGGAAATGTTGAACGTAATGAAGTAAATATGCATCAAAATGAAGTAAATATCCATCGAAATGAAGGAAATGTTGATCGTAATGAAGTAAATATGCATCAAAATGAAGTAAATATGCATCGAAAAGAAGGAAATGTTCATTGTAATGAAGTTAATATGCATCAAAATGAAGTAAATATGCAACGAAATGAAAGAAATATACATCGAAACGAAGGAAATGTTGATCGTAATGAAATAAATATGCATCAAAATGAAGTACATATGCATCGAAACAAAAGAAATACATCAAAACAAAGGAAATGTTGATCGTAATGAAGTAAATATACATCAAAATGAAGAAAATATGCATTGAAACGAAGGAAATGGTGATCGTAAAGAAGTAAATATGCATCAAAATGAAGTAAATATGCATCGAAACGAAGGAAATATGCATCCAAAAAAATTAAATATACATCAAAATGAAGTGAACTAGGCTTTTATTGTAAAAAGTATAAAGAGTATTCTTCAATATGAAGTAAATATACATAGAAATGAAGTAAATATGCGTCAAAATGAAGTAAATATGCATCGAAATGAAGGAAATATGCATCTAAACGAAAGAAATGTTGATCATAATGAAGTAAATATGCGTCATAATGAAGTAAATATGCATCGAAACGAAGGAAATATGAATCGAAATGAAGTAACTATGCATCAAAATGAAGTAAATATGCATCGGAACGAAGGAAATGTTGATCATAATGAAGTAAATATGCATCAAAATGAAGTAAATACGCATAGAAATGAAGGAAATGTTGATATAAATGGAGTAAATATGCAATTAAACGAAGGAAATGTTGAACGTAATGAAGTAAATATGCATCAAAATGAAGAAAATATGCATAGAAACGAAAGAAATATGCATTGAAACGAAGTAAATATGAATCAAAATATACATCAAAATTAAGAAAATATGCTTCATAACGAAGGAAATGTTGAACGTAATGAAGTAAATATGCATCAAAATGAAGTAAATATCCATCGAAATGAAGGAAATGTTGATCGTAATGAAGTAAATATGCATCAAAATGAAGTTAATATGCATCGAAAAGAAGGAAATGTTGATTGTAATGAAGCTAATATGCATCAAAATGAAGTAAATATGCAACGAAATGAAAGAAATATACATCGAAACGAAGGAAATGTTGATCGTAATGAAAAAATATGCATCAAAATAAAGTACATATGCATCAAAACAAAAGAAATATACATCAAAACAAAGGAAATGTTGATCGTAATGAAGTAAATATACATCAAAATGAAGAAAATATGCATTGAAACGACGGAAATGATGATAGTAATGAAGTAAATATGCATCAAAATGAAGTAAATATGCATCGAAACGAAGGAAATATGCATCCAAAAATAGTAAATATACATCAAAATGAAGTGAACTAGGCTTTTATTGTGAAAAGTATAAAGAATATTCTTCAACATGTAGTAAATATACATAGAAATGAAGTAAATATGCATCAAAATGAAGTAAATATGCATCGAAAATGAAGGAAATGTTGATCGTAATGAAGTAAATATGCATCAAAATGATGTAAATATGCATTGAAACGAAGGAAATGTTGATTGTAATGAAGTTAATATGCATCAAAATGAAGAACATATGCAACGAAATGAAAGAAATATACATCGAAATGAAGGAAATGTTGATCGTATTGTAGTAAATATGCATCAAAATAATGTACATATGCATCGAAACGAAAGAAATATACATCGAAACAAAGGAAATGTTGATCGTAATGAATCAAAATGAAGGAAATATGCATTGAAACGAAGGAAATGGTGATCGTAATGAAGTAAATATGCATCGAAACGAAGGAAATATGCATCCAAAAAAAGTAAATATACATCAAAATGAAGTGAACTAGGCTTTTCTTGAAAAAAGTATAAAGAATATACTTCAACATGAAGTAAATATACATCGAAATGAAGTAAATATGCATCAAAATGAAGTAAATATGTATCGAAACGAAGAAAATATGCATCCAAATGAAGGAAATGTTAATCATAATAAAGTAAATATACATCAAAATACGCATCAAAATGAAGTACATATGCATCTGAATGAAGGAAATGTTGATCATAATGAAGTAAATATGCATCAAAATGAAGTAAATATGCATCGAAATGAAGGAAATGTTGATCGTAATGAATTAAATATGCATAAAAAAAGTGATTATGCATCGAAACGAAGGAAATATTGATCGTAATAAAGTAAATATGCATCAAAATGAGTAAATATGCATCGAAATGAAGGAAATGTTGATCGTAATGATTTAAATATGCATCGAAATGAAGGAAATGTTGATCATAATGAAGTAAATATGCATCGAAACGAAGGAAATATGAATCGAAATGAAGTAACTATGCATCAAAATGAAGTAAATATTAATCGGAACTAAGGAAATGTTTATCGTAATTAAGTAAATATGCATCAAAATGAAGTAAATACGCATCGAAACGAAGGAAATGTTTATCGAAATGGAGTAAATATGCAATTAAACGAAGGAAATGTTGAACGTAATGAAGTAAATATGCATCAAAATGAAGAAAATATGCATAGAAACGAAAGAAATATGCATCAAAATATACATCAAAATTAAGAAAATATGCATCAAAACGAAGGAAATGTTGAACGTAATGAAGTAAATATACATCAAAATGAAGTAAATATCCATCGAAATGAAGGAAATGTTGATCGTAATGAAGTAAATATGCATCAAAATGAAGTAAATATGCATCGAAAAGATGGAAATGTTGATCGTAATGAAGAAAATATGCATAGAAACGAAAGAAATATGCATAGAAACGAAGTAAATATGACTCAAAATATACATCAAAATTAAGAAAATATGCTTCAAAACGAAGAAAATGTTGAACATAATGAAGTAAATATGCATCAAAATGAAGTAAATATCCATTGAAATAAAGAAAATGTCGATCGTAATGAAGTAAATATGCATCAAAATGAAGTAAATATGCATCGAAACGAAGGAAATGTTGATTGTAATGAAGTTAATATGCATCAAAATGAAGTACATATGCAACGAAATGAAAGAAATATACATCAAAACGAAGGAAATGTTGATCGTAATGTAGTAAATATGCATCAAAATAAAGTACATATGCATCGAAACGAAAGAAATATACATCGAAACAAAGGAAATGTTGATCGTAATGAATCAAAATGAAGGAAATATGCATTGAAACGAAGGAAATGGTGATCGTAATGAAGTAAATATGCATCGAAACGAAGGAAATATGCATCCAAAAAAAGTAAATATACGTCAAAATGAAGTGAACTAGGCTTTTATTGAAAAAAGTATAAACAATATACTTCAACATGAAGTAAATATGCATCAAAATGAAGTAAATTTGTATCGAAACGAAGAAAATATGCATCCAAATGAAGGAAATGTTAATCATAATGAAGTAAATATACATCAAAATACGCATCAAAATGAAGTAAATATGCATCGAAACAAAGGAAATATGCATCGAAATGAAGTAAATATGCATCAAAATGAAGTAAATATACATCGGAACGAAGGAAATGTTGATCATAATGAAGTAAATATGCATCGAAATGAAGGAAATGTTGATCGTAATGAATTAAATATGCATAAAAAAAGTAATTATGCATCGAAAAGAAGGAAATATTGATCGTAATAAAGTAAATATGCATCAAAATGAGTAAATATGCATCGAAATGATGGAAATGTTGATCGTAATGATTTAAATATGCATCGAAATGAAGGAAATTTTGATCAAAATGAAGTAAATATGCATCGGAATGAAGGATATGTTGATTGTAATGAAGTAAATATGTATCAAAATGAAGTAAATACGCATCGAAATGAAGGAAATGTTGATATAAATGAAGTAAATATGCAATTAAACGAAGGAAATGTTGAACGTAATGAAGTAAATATATATCAAAATGAAGAAAATATGCATAGAAACGAAAGAAATATGCATAGAAACGAAGTAAATATGAATCAAAATATATATCAAAATTAAGAAAATATGCTTCAAAACGATGAAAATGTTGAACGTAATGAAGTAAATATGCATCAAAATGAAGTAAATATCCATCTAAATGAAAGAAATGTCGATCGTAATGAAGTAAATATGCATCAAAATGAAGTAAATATGCATCGAAACGAAGGAAATGTTGATTGTAATGAAGTTAATATACATCAAAATGAAGTACATATGCAACGAAATGAAAGAAATTTACATCGAAACGAAGGAAATGTTGATCGTAATGAAATAAATATGCATCAAAATGAAGTACATATGCATCGAAACAAAAGAAATATACATCAAAACAAAGGAAATGTTGATCGTAATGAAGTAAATATACATCAAAATGAAGAAAATATGCATTGAAACGAAGGAAATAGTGATCGTAATGAAGTAAATATGCATCAAAATGAAGTAAATATGCATCGAAACGAAGGAAATATGCATCCAAAAAAATTAAATATACATCAAAATGAAGTGAACTTGGCTTTTATTGTGAAAAGTATGAAGAATATTCTTCAACATGTAGTAAATATACATTGAAATGAAGTAATTATGCATCAAAATGAAGTAAATATGCATCGAAACGAAGGAAATATGCATCTAAACGAAAAGAAATGTTGATCATAATGAAGTAAATATGCATAATAATGAAGTAAATATGCATCGAATCGAAGGATATATGAATCGAAATGAAGTAACTATGCATCAAAATGAAGTAAATATGCATCGGAACGAAGGATATGTTGATCGTAATGAAGTAAATATGCATCAAAATGAAGTAAATACGCATCGAAATGAAGGAAATGTTGATATAAATGAAGTAAATATGCAATTAAACGAAGGAAATGTTGAACGTAATAAAGTAAATATGCATCAAAATGAATAAAATATGCACAGAAACGAAAGAAATATGCATATAAACGAAGTAAATATGAATCAAAATATACATCAAAATTAAGAAAATATGCTTCAAAACGAAGAAAATGTTGAACGTAATGAAGTAAATATGCATCAAAAAGAAGTAAATATCCATCGAAATGAAGGAAATGTTGATCGTAATGAAGTAAATATGCATCAAAATGAAGTAAATATGCATCGAAACGAAGGAAATGTTGATTGTAATGAAGTTAATATGCATCAAAATGAAGTACATATGCAACGAAATGAAAGAAATATACATCGAAATGAAGGAAATGTTGATCGTAATGTAGTAAATATGCATCAAAATAAAGTACATATGCATTGAAACGAAAGAAATATACATCGAAACAAAGGAAATGTTGATCGTAATGAATCAAAATGAAGGAAATATGCATTGAAACGAAGGAAATGGTGATCGTAATGAAGTAAATATGCAGCGAAACGAAGGAAATATGCATCCAAAAAAAGTAAATATACATCAAAATGAAGTGAACTAGGCTTTTATTGAAAAAAGTATAAAGAATATACTTCAACGTGAAGTAAATATACATCGAAATGAAGTAAATATGCATCAAAAAGAAGTAAATATGTATCGAAACGAAGAAAATATGCATCCAAATGAAGGAAATATTAATCATAATAAAGTAAATATACATCAAAATACGCATCAAAATGAAGTAAATATGCATCAGAACGAAGGAAATGTTGATCATAATGAAGTAAATATGCATCAAAATGAAGTAAATACGCATCGAAATGAAGGAAATGTTGATATAAATGAAGTAAATATGCAATTAAATGAAGGAAATGTTGAACGTAATGAAGTAAATATGCATCAAAATGAAGAAAATATGCATAGAAACGAAAGAAATATGCATAGAAACGAAGTAAATATGAATCAAAATATACATCAAAATTAAGAAAATATGCTTCAAAACGAAGAAAATGTTGAACGTAATGAAGTAAATATGCATCAAAATGAAGTAAATATCCATCGAAATGAAGGAAATGTCGATCGTAATGAAGTAAATATGCATCAAAATGAAGTAAATATGTATCGAAACGAAGGAAATGTTGATTGTAATGAAGTTAATATGCATCAAAATGAAGTACATATGCAACGAAATGAAAGAAATATACATCGAAACGAAGGAAATGTTGATCGTAATGAAATAAATATGCATCAAAATGAAGTACATATGCATCGAAACAAAAGAAATATACATCAAAACAAAGGAAATGTTGATCGTAATGAAGTAAATATGCATCAAAATGAAGTAAATATGCATCGAAAAGATGGAAATGTTGATCGTAATGAAGAAAATATGCATAGAAACGAAAGAAATATGCATAGAAACGAAGTAAATATGAATCAAAATATACATCAAAATTAAGAAAATATGCTTCAAAACGAAGAAAATGTTGAACATAATGAAGTAAATATGCATCAAAATGAAGTAAATATCCATTGAAATAAAGAAAATGTCGATCGTAATGAAGTAAATATGCATCAAAATGAAGTAAATATGCATCGAAACGAAGGAAATGTTGATTGTAATGAAGTTAATATGCATCAAAATGAAGTACATATGCAACGAAATGAAAGAAATATACATCAAAACGAAGGAAATGTTGATCGTAATGTAGTAAATATGCATCAAAATAAAGTACATATGCATCGAAACGAAAGAAATATACATCGAAACAAAGGAAATGTTGATCGTAATGAATCAAAATGAAGGAAATATGCATTGAAACTAAGGAAATGGTGATCGTAATGAAGTAAATATGCATCGAAACGAAGGAAATATGCATCCAAAAAAAGTAAATATACGTCAAAATGAAGTGAACTAGGCTTTTATTGAAAAAAGTATAAAGAATATACTTCAACATGAAGTAAATATGCATCAAAATGAAGTAAATTTGTATCGAAACGAAGAAAATATGCATCCAAATGAAGGAAATGTTAATCATAATGAAGTAAATATACATCAAAATACGCATCAAAATGAAGTAAATATGCATCGAAACAAAGGAAATATGCATCGAAATGAAGTAAATATGCATCAAAATGAAGTAAATATACATCGGAACGAAGGAAATGTTGATCATAATGAAGTAAATATGCATCGAAATGAAGGAAATGTTGATCGTAATAAAGTAAATATGCATCAAAATGAGTAAATATGCATCGAAATGATGGAAATGTTGATCGTAATGATTTAAATATGCATCGAAATGAAGGAAATGTTGATCAAAATGAAGTAAATATGCATCGGAATGAAGGATATGTTGATTGTAATGAAGTAAATATGCATCAAAATGAAGTAAATACGCATCGAAATGAAGGAAATGTTGATATAAATGAAGTAAATATGCAATTAAACGAAGGAAATGTTGAACGTAATGAAGTAAATATGCATCAAAATGAAGAAAATATGCATAGAAACGAAAGAAATATGCATAGAAACGAAGTAAATATGAATCAAAATATATATCAAAATTAAGAAAATATGCTTCAAAACGATGAAAATGTTGAACGTAATGAAGTAAATATGCATCAAAATGAAGTAAATATCCATCTAAATGAAAGAAATGTCGATCGTAATGAAGTAAATATGCATCAAAATGAAGTAAATATGCATCGAAACGAAGGAAATGTTGATTGTAATGAAGTTAATATACATCAAAATGAAGTACATATGCAACGAAATGAAAGAAATTTACATCGAAACGAAGGAAATGTTGATCGTAATGTAGTAAATATGCATCAAAATAAAGTACATATGCTACGAAACGAAAGAAATATACATCGAAACAAAGGAAATGTTGATCGTAATGAATCAAAATGAAGGAAATATGCATTGAAACGAAGGAAATGGTGATCGTAATGAAGTAAATATGCATCGAAACGAAGGAAATATGCATCCAAAAAAAGTAAATATACATCAAAATGAAGTGAACTAGGCTTTTATTGAAAAAAGTATAAAGAATATACTTCAACATGAAGTAAATATACATCGAAATAAAGTAAATATGCATCAAAATGAAGTAAATATGCATCGAAACGAAGAAAATATGCATCCAAATGAAGGAAATGTTAATCATAATGAAGTAAATATACATCAAAATACGCATCAAAATGATATAAATATGCATCGAAACAAAGTAAATATTCATCGAAATGAAGTAAATATGCATCAAAATGAAGTAAATATGCATCGGAACGAAGGAAATGTTGATCATAATGAAGTAAATATGCATCAAAATGAAGTAAATATGCATCGAAATGAAGGAAATGTTGATCGTAATGAATTAAATATGCATAAAAAAGTAATTATGCATCCTAACGAAGGAAATATTGATCGTAATAAAGTAAATATGCATCAAAATGAGTAAATATGCATCGAAATGAAGGAAATGTTGATCGTAATGATTTAAATATGCATCGAAATGAAGGAAATGTTGATCATAATGAAGTAAACATGCATCGAAAAGAAGGAAATATGAATCGAAATGAAGTAACTATGCATCAAAATGAAGTAAATATGCATCGGAACTAAGGAAATGTTTATCGTAATTAAGTAAATATGCATCAAAATGAAGTAAATACGCATCGAAACGAAGGAAATGTTTATCGAAATGGAGTAAATATGCAATTAAACGAAGGAAATGTTGAACGTAATGAAGTAAATATGCATCAAAATGAAGAAAATATGCATAGAAACGAAAGAAATATGCATAGAAACGAAGTAAATATGAATCAAAATATACATCAAAATTAAGAAAATATGCTTCAAAACGAAGAAAATGTTGAACGTAATGAAGTAAATATGCATCAAAATGAAGTAAATATCCATCGAAATGAAGGAAATGTCGATCGTAATGAAGTAAATATGCATCAAAATGAAGTAAATATGCATCGAAACGAAGGAAATGTTGATTGTAATGAAGTTAATATGCATCAAAATGAAGTACATATGCAACGAAATGAAAGAAATATACATCGAAACGAAGGAAATGTTGATCGTAATGAAATAAATATGCATTAAAATGAAGTACATATGCATTGAAACAAAAGAAATATACATCAAAACAAAGGAAATGTTGATCGTAATGAAGTAAATATACATCAAAATGAAGAAAATATGCATTGAAACGAAGGAAATAGTGATCGTGATGAAGTAAATATGCATCAAAATGAAGTAAATATGCATCGAAACGAAGGAAATATGCATCCAAAAAAATTAAATATACATCAAAATGAAGTGAACTTGGCTTTTATTGTGAAAAGTATGAAGAATATTCTTCAACATGTAGTAAATATACATTGAAATGAAGTAATTATGCATCAAAATGAAGTAAATATGCATCGAAACGAAGGAAATATGCATCTAAACGAAAAGAAATGTTGATCATAATGAAGTAAATATGCATAATAATGAAGTAAATATGCATCGAATCGAAGGATATATGAATCGAAATGAAGTAACTATGCATCAAAATGAAGTAAATATGCATCGGAACGAAGGATATGTTGATCGTAATGAAGTAAATATGCATCACAATGAAGTAAATACGCATCGAAATGAAGGAAATGTTGATATAAATGAAGTAAATATGCAATTAAACGAAGGAAATGTTGAACGTAATAAAGTAAATATGCATCAAAATGAATAAAATATGCACAGAAACGAAAGAAATATGCATATAAACGAAGTAAATATGAATCAAAATATACATCAAAATTAAGAAAATATGCTTCAAAACGAAGAAAATGTTGAACGTAATGAAGTAAATATGCATCAAAATGAAGTAAATATCCATCGAAATGAAGGAAATGTTGATCGTAATGAAGTAAATATGCATCAAAATGAAGTAAATATGCATCGAAACGAAGGAAATGTTGATTGTAATGAAGTTAATATGCATCAAAATGAAGTACATATGCAACGAAATGAAAGAAATATACATCGAAATGAAGGAAATGTTGATCGTAATGTAGTAAATATGCATCAAAATAAAGTACATATGCATTGA
This sequence comes from Pogostemon cablin, assembly GCA_023678885.1. Taxonomy (NCBI): domain Eukaryota; kingdom Viridiplantae; phylum Streptophyta; class Magnoliopsida; order Lamiales; family Lamiaceae; genus Pogostemon; species Pogostemon cablin. Next base: position 15,095,576 of record CM042984.1, read on the forward strand.
AACGAAAGAAATATACATCGAAACAAAGGAAATGTTGATCGTAATGAATCAAAATGAAGGAAATATGCATTGAAACGAAGGAAATGGTGATCGTAATGAAGTAAATATGCAGCGAAACGAAGGAAATATGCATCCAAAAAAAGTAAATATACGTCAAAATGAAGTGAACTAGGCTTTTATTGAAAAAAGTATAAAGAATATACTTCAACGTGAAGTAAATATACATCGAAATGAAGTAAATATTCATCAAAAAGAAGTAAATATGTATCGAAACGAAGAAAATATGCATCCAAATGAAGGAAATGTTAATCATAATAAAGTAAATATACATCAAAATACGCATCAAAATGAAGTAAATATGCATCAGAACGAAGGAAATGTTGATCATAACGTAGTAAATATGCATCAAAATGAAGTAAATATGCATCGAAATGAAGGAAATGTTGATCGTAATGAATTAAATATGCATAAAAAAAGTAATTATTCAACAAAACGAAGGAAATATTGATCGTAATATTGTAAATATGCATCAAAATGAGTAAATATGCATCGAAATGAAGGAAATGTTGATCATAATGAAGTAAATATGCATCGAAACGAAGGAAATATGAATCGAAATGAAGTAACTATGCATCAAAATGAAGTAAATATTAATCGGAACTAAGGAAATGTTTATCGTAATTAAGTAAATATGCATCAAAATTAAGTAAATACGAATCGAAACGAAGGAAATGTTTATCGAAATGGAGTAAATATGCAATTAAACGAAGGAAATGTTGAACGTAATGAAGTAAATATGCATCAAAATGAAAAATATGCATAGAAACGAAAGAAATATGCATCAAAATATACATCAAAATTAAGAAAATATGCTTCAAAATGAAGGAAATGTTGAACATAATGAAGTAAATATGCATCAAAATGAAGTAAATATCCATCGAAATGAAGGAAATGTTGATCGTAATGAAGTAAATATGCATCAAAATGAAGTAAATATGCATCGAAAAGAAGGAAATGTTGATTGTAATGAAGTTAATATGCATCAAAATGAAGTAAATATGCAACGAAATGAAAGAAATATACATCGAAACGAAGGAAATGTTGATCATAATGAAATAAATATGCGTCAAAATGAAGTACATATGCATCAAAACAAAAGAAATATACATCAAAACAAAGGAAATGTTGATCGTAATGAAGTAAATATACATCAAAATGAAGAAAATATGCATTGAAACAACGGAAATGATGATAGTAATGAAGTAAATATGCATCAAAATGAAGTAAATATGCATCGAAACGAAGGAAATATGCATCCAAAAAAAGTAAATATACATCAAAATGAAGTGAACTAGGCTTTTATTGTGAAAAGTATAAAGAATATTCTTCAACATGTAGTAAATATACATAGAAATGAAGTAAATATGCATCAAAATGAAGTAAATATGCATCGAAAATGAAGTACATATGCAACGGAAAGAAATATACATCGAAACGAAGGAAATGTTGATCGTAATGTAGTAAATATGCATCAAAATAAAGTACATATGCATCGAAACGAAAGAAATATACATCGAAACAAAGGAAATGTTGATCGTAATGAATCAAAATGAAGGAAATATGCATTGAAACGAAGGAAATGGTGATCGTAATGAAGTAAATATGCATCGAAACGAAGGAAATATGCATCCAAAAAAAGTAAATATACATCAAAATGAAGTGAACTAGGCTTTTATTGAAAAAAGTATAAAGAATATACTTCAACATGAAGTAAATATATATCAAAATGAAGTAAATATGCATCAAAATGAAGTAAATATGTATCGAAACGAAGAAAATATGCATCCAAATGAAGGAAATGTTAATCATATTGAAGTAAATATAAATCAAAATACGCATCAAAATGAAGTAAATATGCATCGAAACAAAGGAAATATTCATCGAAATGAAGTAAATATGCATCAAAATGAAGTAAATATGCATCAGAACGAAGGAAATGTTGATCATAATGAAGTAAATATGCATCAAAATGAAGTAAATATGCATCGAAATGAATGAAATGTTGATCGTAATGAGTTAAATATGCATAAAAAAAGTAATTATGCATCGAAACGAAGGAAATATTGATCGTAATAAAGTAAATATGCATCAAAATTAGTAAATATGCATCGTAATGAAGGAAATGTTGATCGTAATGATTTAAATATGCATCGAAGTGAAGGAAATGTTGATCATAATGAATTAAATATGCATCGAAATGAAGGAAATATGAATCGAAATGAAGTAACTATGCATCAAAATGAAGTAAATATTCATAGGAACTAAGGAAATGTTTATCGTAATTAAGTAAATATGCATCAAAATGAAGTAAATACGCATCGAAACGAAGGAAATGTTTATCGAAATGGAGTAAATATGCAATTAAACGAAGGAAATGTTGAACGTAATGAAGTAAATATGCATCAAAATGAAGAAAATATGCATAGAAATGAAAGAAATATGCATCAAAATATACATCAAAATTAAGAAAATATGCTTCAAAACGAAGGAAATGTTGAACGTAATGAAGTAAATATGCATCAAAATGAAGTAAATATCCATCGAAATGAAGGAAATGTTGATCGTAATGAAGTAAATATGCATCAAAATGAAGTAAATATGCATCGAAACGAAGGAAATGTTGATTGTAATGAAGTTAATATGCATCAAAATGAAGTACATATGCAACGAAATGAAAGAAATATACATCGAAACGAAGGAAATATTGATCGTAATGTAGTAAATATGCATCAAAATAAAGTACATATGCATCGAAACGAAAGAAATATACATCGAAACAAAGGAAATGTTGATCGTAATGAATCAAAATGAAGGAAATATGCATTGAAACGAAGGAAATGGTGATCGTAATGAAGTAAATATGCATCGAAACGAAGGAAATATGCATCCAAAAAAGTAAATATACATCAAAATGAAGTGAACTAGGCTTTTATTGAAAAAAGTATAAAGAATATACTTCAACATGAAGTAAATATACATCGAAATGAAGTAAATATGCATCAAAATGAAGTAAATATGTATCGAAACGAAGAAAATATGCTTCCAAATGAAGGAAATGTTAATCGTAATGAAGTAAATATACATCAAAATACGCATCAAAATGAAGTAAATATGCATCGAAACAAAGGAAATATGCATCGAAATGAAGTAAATATGCATCAAAATAAAGTAAATATGCATCGGAACAAAGGAAATGTTGATCATAATGAAGTAAATATGTATCAAAATGAAGTAAATATGCATCGAAATGAAGGAAATGTTGATCGTAATGAATTAAATATGCATAAAAAAAGTAATTATGCATCGAAACGAAGGAAATATTGATCGTAATATAGTAAATATGCATCAAAATGAGTAAATATGCATCGAAATGAAGGAAATGTTGATCGTAATGAATTAAATATGCATCGAAATGAAAGAAATGTTGATCATAATGAAGTAAATATGCATCAAAAAGAAGGAAATATGAATCGAAATGAAGTAACTATGCATCAAAATGAAGTAAATATGCATCAGAACTAAGGAAATGTTTATCGTAATTAAGTAAATATGCATCAAAATGAAGTAAATACGCATCGAAACGAAGGAAATGTTTATCGAAATGGAGTAAATATGCAATTAAACGAAGGAAATGTTGAACGTAATGAAGTAAATATGCATCAAAATGAAGAAAATATGCATAGAAATGAAAGAAAAATGCATCAAAATATACATCAAAATTAAGAAAATATGCTTCAAAACGAAGGAAATGTTGAACGTAATGAAGTAAATATGCATCAAAATGAAGTAAATATCCATCGAAATGAAGGAAATGTTGATCGTAATGAAGTAAATATGCATCAAAATGAAGTAAATATGCATCGAAAAGAAGGAAATGTTCATTGTAATGAAGTTAATATGCATCAAAATGAAGTAAATATGCAACGAAATGAAAGAAATATACATCGAAACAAAAGAAATACATCAAAACAAAGGAAATGTTAATCGTAATGAAGTAAATATACATCAAAATGAAGAAAATATGCATTGAAACGAAGGAAATGGTGATCGTAATGAAGTAAATATGCATCAAAATGAAGTAAATATGCATCGAAACGAAAGAAATATGCATCCAAAAAAATTAAATATACATCAAAATGAAGTGAACTAGGCTTTTATTGTAAAAAGTATAAAGAATATTCTTCAACATGAAGTAAATATACATAGAAATGAAGTAAATATGCATAAAAATGAAGTAAATATGCATCGAAACGAAGGAAATATGTATCTAAACGAAAGAAATGTTGATCATAATGAAGTAAATATGCATCATAATGAAGTAAATATGCATCGAAACGAAGGAAATATTAATCGAAATGAAGTAACTATGCATCAAAATGAAGTAAATATGCATCGGAACGAAGGAAATATTGATCGTAATGAAGTAAATATGCATCAAAATGAAGTAAATACGCATAAAAATGAAGGAAATGTTGACATAAATGGAGTAAATATGCAATTAAACGAAGGAAATGTTGAAAGTAATGAAGTAAATATGCATTAAAATGAAGAAAATATGCATAGAAACGAAAGAAATATGCATAGAAACGAAGTAAATATGAATCAAAATATATATCAAAATTAAGAAAATATGCTTCATAACGAAGGAAATGTTGAACGTAATGAAGTAAATATGCATCAAAATGAAGTAAATATCCATCGAAATGAAGGAAATGTTGAACGTAATGAAGTAAATATGCATCAAAATGAAGTAAATATGCATCGAAAAGAAGAAAATGTTGATTGTAATGAAGTTAATATGCATCAAAATGAAGTAAATATGCAACGAAATGAAAGAAATATACATCGAAACGAAGGAAATGTTGATCGTAATGAAATAAATATGCATCAAAATGAAGTACATATGCATCAAAACAAAAGAAATATGCATCAAAACAAAGGAAATGTTGATCGTAATGAAGTAAATATACATCAAAATGAAGAAAATATGCATTGAAACGACGGAAATGGTGATCGTAATGAAGTAAATATGCATCAAAATTAAGTAAATATGCATCGAAACGAAGGAAATATGCATCCAAAAAAATTAAATATACATCAAAATGAAGTGAACTAGGCTTTTATTGTAAAAAGTATAAAGAATATTCTTCAACATGAAGTAAATATACATTGAAACGAAGTAAATATGCATCAAAATGAAGTAAATATGCATCGAAACGAAGGAAATATGTATCTAAACGAAAGAAATGTTGATCATAATGAAGTAAATATGCATCATAATGAAGTAAATATGCATCGAAACGAAGGAAATATGAATCGAAATGAAGTAACTATGCATCAAAATGAAGTAAATACGCATCGAAATGAAGGAAATGTTGATCGTAATGAAGTAAATATGCATCAAAATGAAGTAAATACGCATAAAAATGAGGGAAATGTTGACATAAATGGAGTAAATATGCAATTAAACGAAGGAAATGTTGAAAGTAATGAAGTAAATATGCATTAAAATGAAGAAAATATGCATAGAAACGAAAGAAATATGCATAGAAACGAAGTAAATATGAATCAAAATATATATCAAAATTAAGAAAATATGCTTCATAACGAAGGAAATGTTGAACGTAATGAAGTAAATATGCATCAAAATGAAGTAAATATCCATCGAAATGAAGGAAATGTTGAACGTAATGAAGTAAATATGCATCAAAATGAAGTAAATATGCATCGAAAAGAAGAAAATGTTGATTGTAATGAAGTTAATATGCATCAAAATGAAGTAAATATGCAACGAAATGAAAGAAATATACATCGAAACGAAGGAAATGTTGATCGTAATGAAATAAATATGCATCAAAATGAAGTACATATGCATCAAAACAAAAGAAATATGCATCAAAACAAAGGAAATGTTGATCGTAATGAAGTAAATATACATCAAAATGAAGAAAATATGCATTGAAACGACGGAAATGGTGATCGTAATGAAGTAAATATGCATCAAAATTAAGTAAATATGCATCGAAACGAAGGAAATATGCATCCAAAAAAATTAAATATACATCAAAATGAAGTGAACTAGGCTTTTATTGTAAAAAGTATAAAGAATATTCTTCAACATGAAGTAAATATACATTGAAACGAAGTAAATATGCATCAAAATGAAGTAAATATGCATCGAAACGAAGGAAATATGTATCTAAACGAAAGAAATGTTGATCATAATGAAGTAAATATGCATCATAATGAAGTAAATATGCATCGAAACGAAGGAAATATGAATCGAAATGAAGTAACTATGCATCAAAATGAAGTAAATACGCATCGAAATGAAGGAAATGTTGATCGTAATGAAGTAAATATGCATCAAAATGAAGTAAATACGCATAAAAATGAGGGAAATGTTGACATAAATGGAGTAAATATGCAATTAAACGAAGGAAATGTTGAAAGTAATGAAGTAAATATGCATTAAAATGAAGAAAATATGCATAGAAACGAAAGAAATATGCATAGAAACGAAGTAAATATGAATCAAAATATATATCAAAATTAAGAAAATATGCTTCATAACGAAGGAAATGTTGAACGTAATGAAGTAAATATGCATCAAAATGAAGTAAATATCCATCGAAATGAAGGAAATGTTGAACGTAATGAAGTAAATATGCATCAAAATGAAGTAAATATGCATCGAAAAGAAGAAAATGTTGATTGTAATGAAGTTAATATGCATCAAAATGAAGTAAATATGCAACGAAATGAAAGAAATATACATCGAAACGAAGGAAATGTTGATCGTAATGAAATAAATATGCATCAAAATGAAGTACATATGCATCAAAACAAAAGAAATATGCATCAAAACAAAGGAAATGTTGATCGTAATGAAGTAAATATACATCAAAATGAAGAAAATATGCATTGAAACGACGGAAATGGTGATCGTAATGAAGTAAATATGCATCAAAATTAAGTAAATATGCATCGAAACGAAGGAAATATGCATCCAAAAAAATTAAATATACATCAAAATGAAGTGAACTAGGCTCTTATTGTAAAAAGTATAAAGAATATTCTTCAACATGAAGTAAATATACATTGAAACGAAGTAAATATGCATCGAAATGAAGTAAATATGCATCGAAACGAAGGAAATATGCATCTAAACGAAAGAAATGTTGATCATAATGAAGTAAATATGTATCATAATGAAGTAAATATGCATCGAAACGAAGGAAATATGAATCGAAATGAAGTAACTATGCATCAAAATGAAGAAAATATGCATCAGAACGAAGGAAATGTTGATAGTAATGAAGTAAATATGCATCAAAATGAAGTAAATACGCATAAATGAAGGAAATGTTGATACAAATGGAGTAAATATGCAATTAATCGAAGGAAATGTTGAACGTAATGAAGTAAATATGCATCAAAATGAAGAAAATATGCATAGAAACGAAAGAAATATGCATATAAACGAAGTAAATATGAATAAAAATATACATCAAAATTAAGAAAATATGCTTCAAAACGAAGAAAATGTTGAACGTAATGAAGTAAATATGCATCAAAATGAAGTAAATATCCATCGAAATGAAGGAAATGTTGATCGTAATGAAGTAAATATGTATCAAAATGAAGTAAATATGCATCGAAACGAAGGAAATGTTGATTGTAATGAAGTTAATATGCATCAAAATGAAGTACATATGCAACGAATTGAAAGAAATATACATCGAAACGAAGGAAATGTTGATCATAATGTAGTAAACATGCATCAAAATAAAGTACATATGCATCGAAACGAAAGAAATATACATCGAAACAAAGGAAATGTTGATCGTAATTAATCAAAATGAAGGAAATATGCATTGAAACGAAGGAAATGGTGATCGTAATGAAGTAAATATGCATCGAAACGAAGAAATATGCATCCAAAAAAAGTATAAAGAATATACTTCAACATGAAGTAAATATACATCGAAATGAAGTAAATATGCATCAAAATGAAGTAAATATGTATCGAAACGAAGAAAATATGCATCCAAATGAAGGAAATGTTAATCATAATGAAGTAAATATACATCAAAATACGCATCAAAATGAAGTAAATATGCATCAGAACGAAGGAAATGTTGATCATAATGAAGTAAATATGCATCGAAATGAAGGAAATGTTGATCGTAATGAATTAAATATGCATAAAAAAAGTAATTATGCATCGAAACGAAGGAAATATTGATCGTAATAAAGTAAATATGCATCAAAATGAGTAAATATGCATCGAAATGAAGGAAATGTTGATCGTAATGATTTAAATATGCATCGAAATGAAGGAAACGTTGATCATAATCAAGAAAATATGCATCGAAACGAAGGAAATATGAATCGAAATGAAGTAACTATGCATCAAAATGAAGTAAATATGCATCGGAACTAAGGAAATGTTTATCGTAATTAAGTAAATATGCATCAAAATGAAGTAAATACGCATCGAAACGAAGGAAATGTTTATCGAAATGGAGTAAATATGCAATTAAACGAAGGAAATGTTGAACGTAATGAAGTAAATATGCATCAAAATGAAGAAAATATGCATAGAAACGAAAGAAATATGCATCAAAATATACATCAAAATTAAGAAAATATGCTTCAAAACGAAGGAAATGTTGAACGTAATGAAGTAAATATGCATCAAAATGAAGTAAATATCCATCGAAATGAAGGAAATGTTGATCGTAATGAAGTAAATATGCATCAAAATGAAGTAAATATGCATCGAAAAGAAGGAAATGTTGATTGTAATGAAGTTAATATGCCTCAAAATGAAGTAAATATGCAACGAAATAAAAGAAATATACATTGAAACGAAGGAAATGTTGATCGTAATGAAATAAATATGCATCAAAATGAAGTACATATGCATCGAAACAAAAGAAATATACATCAAAACAAAGGAAATGTTAATCGTAATGAAGTAAATATACATCAAAATGAATAAAATATGCATTGAAACGAAGGAAATGGTGATCGTAATGAAGTAAATATGCATCAAAATGAAGTAAATATGCATCGAAACGAAGGAAATATGCATCCAAAATAATTAAATATACATCAAAATGAAGTGAACTAGTCTTTTATTGTAAAAAGTATAAAGAATATTCTTCAACATGAAGTAAATATACAAAGAAATGAAGTAAATATGCATCAAAATGAAGTAAATATGCATCGAAACGAAGGAAATATGCATCTAAACGAAAGAAATGTTGATCATAATGAAGTAAATATGCATCATAATGAAGTAAATATGCATCGAAACGAAGGAAATATGAATCGAAATGAAGTAACTATGCATCAAAATGAAGTAAATATGCATCGGAACGAAGGAAATGTTGATCGTAATGAAGTAAATATACATCAAAATGATGTAAATACGCATAGAAATGAAGGAAATGTTGATATAAATGGAGTAAATATGCAATTAAACGAAGGAAATGTTGAACGTAATGAAGTAAATATGCATCAAAATGAAGAAAATATGCATAGAAACGAAAGAAATATGCATAGAAACGAAGTAAATATGAATCAAAATATACATCAAAATTAAGAAGATATGCTTCATAACGAAGGAAATGTTGAACGCAATGAAGTAAATATGCATCAAAATGAAGTAAATATCCATCGAAATGAAGGAAATGTTGATCGTAATGAAGTAAATATGCATCAAAATGAAGTAAATATGCATCGAAAAGAAGAAAATGTTGATTGTAATAAAGTTAATATGCATCAAAATGAAGTAAATATGCAACGAAATGAAAGAAATATACATCGAAACGAAGGAAATGTTGATCGTAATGAAATAAATATGCATCAAAATGAAGTACATGTGCATCAAAACAAAAGAAATATGCATCAAAACAAAGGAAATGTTGATCGTAATGAAGTAAATATACATCAAAATAAAGAAAATATGCATTGAAACGACGGAAATGGTGATCGTAATGAAGTAAATATGCATCAAAATGAAGTAAATATGAATCGAAACGAAGGAAATATGCATCCAAAAAAATTAAATATACATCAAAATGAAGTGAACTAGGCTTTTATTGTAAAAAGTATAAAGAATATTCTTCAACATGAAGTAAATATACATTGAAACGAAGTAAATATGCATCAAAATGAAGTAAATATGCATCGAAAGGAAGGAAATATGCATCTAAACGAAAGAAATGTTGATCATAATGAAGTAAATATGCATCATAATGAGGTAAATATGCATCGAAACGAAGGAAATATGAATCAAAATGAAGTAACTATGCATCAAAATGAAGAAAATATGCATCGGAACGAAGGAAATGTTGATGGTAATGAAGTAAATATGCATCAAAATAAAGTAAATACGCATAAATGAAGGAAATGTTGATACAAATGGAGTAAATATGCAATTAATCGAAGGAAATGTAGAACGTAATGAAGTAAATATGCATCAAAATGAAGAAAATATTCATAGAAACGAAAGAAATATGCATAGAAACGAAGTAAATATGAATCAAAATATACATCAAAATTAAGAAAATATGCTTCAAAACGAAGAAAATGTTGAACGTAATGAAGTAAATATGCTTCAAAATGAAGTAAATATCCATCGAAATGAAGGAAATGTTGATCGTAATGAAGTAAATATGCATCAAAATGAAGTAAATATGCATCGAAACTAAGGAAATGTTGATTGTAATGAAGTTAATATGCATCAAAATGAAGTACATAGGCAACGAAATGAAAGAAATATACATCGAAACGAAGGAAATGTTGATCATAATGTAGTAAATATGCATCAAAATAAAGTACATATGCATCGAAACGAAAGAAATATACATCGAAACAAAGGAAATGTTGATTGTAATGAATCAAAATGAAGGAAATATGCATTGAAACGAAGGAAATGGTGATTGCAATTAAGTAAATATGCATCGAAACGAAGAAATATGCATCCAAAAAAAGTAAATATACATCAAAATGAAGTGAACTAGGCTTTTATTGAAAAAAGTATAAAGAATATACTTCAACATGAAGTAAATATACATCGAAATGAAGTAAATATGCATCAAAATGAAGTAAATATGTATCGAAACAAAGAAAATATGCATCCAAACGAAGAAAATGTTAATCATAATGAAGTAAATATACATCAAAATACGCATCAAAATGAAGTAAATATGCATCAGAACGAAGGAAATGTTGATCATAATGAAGTAAATATGCATCAAAATGAAGTAAATATGCATCGAAATGAAGGAAATGTTGATCGTAATGAATTAAATATGCATAAAAAAAGTAATTATGCATCGAAACGAAGGAAATATTGATCGTAATAAAGTAAATATGCATCAAAATGAGTAAATATGCATCGAAATGAAGGAAATGTTGATCGTAATGATTTAAATATGCATCGAAATGAAAGAAACGTTGATCATAATGAAGTAAATATGCATCGAAACGAAGGAAATATGAATCGAAATGAAGTAACTATGCATCAAAATGAAGTAAATATGCATCGGAACTAAGGAAATGTTTATCGTAATTAAGTAAATATGCATCAAAATGAAGTAAATACGCATCGAAACGAAGGAAATGTTTATCGAAATGGAGTAAATATGCAATTAAACGAAGGAAATGTTGAATGTAATGAAGTAAATATGCATCAAAATGAAGAAAATATGCATAGAAACGAAAGAAATATGCATAAAAATATACATCAAAATTAAGAAAATATGCTTCAAAACGAAGGAAATGTTGAACGTAATGAAGTAAATATGCATCAAAATGAAGTAAATATCCATCGAAATGAAGGAAATGTTGATCATAATGAAGTAAATATGCATCAAAATGAAGTAAATATGCATCAAAATGAAGTAAATATGCATCGAAAAGAAGGAAATTTTGATTGCAATGAAGTTAATATGCATCAAAATGAAGTAAATATGCAACGAAATAAAAGAAATATACATCGAAACGAAGGAAATGTTGATCGTAATGAAATAAATATGCATAAAAATGAAGTACATATGCATCGAAACAAAAGAAATATACATCAAAACAAAGGAAATGTTGATCGTAATGAAGTAAATATACATCAAAATGAAGAAAATATGCATTGAAACGAAGGAAATGGTGATCGTAATGAAGTAAATATGCATCAAAATGAAGTAAATATGCATCGAAACGAAGGAAATATGCATCCAAAAAAATTAAATATACATCAAAATGAAGTGAACTAGGCTTTTATTGTAAAAAGTATAAAGAATATTCTTCAACATGAAGTAAATATAAATTGAAACGAAGTAAATATGCATCAAAATGAAGTAAATATGCATCGAAACGAAGGAAATATGCATCTAAACGAAAGAAATGTTGATCATAATGAAGTAAATATGCATCATAATGAAGTAAATATGCATCGAAACGAAGGAAATTTGAATCGAAATGAAGTAACTATGCATCAAAATGAAGAAAATATGCATCTGAACGAAGGAAATGTTGATGGTAATGAAGTAAATATGCATCAAAATGAAGTAAATACGCATAAATGAAGGAAATGTTGATACAAATGGAGTAAATATGCAATTAATCGAAGGAAATGTTGAACGTAATGAAGTAAATATGCATCAAAATGAAGAAAATATGCATAGAAACGAAAGAAATATGCATAGAAACGAAGTAAATATGAATCAAAATATACATCAAAATTAAGAAAATATGCTTCAAAATGAAGAAAACGTTGAACGTAATGAAGTAAATATGCATCAAAATGAAGTAAATATCCATCGAAATGAAGGAAATGTTGGTCGTAATGAAGTAAATATGCATCAAAATGAAGTAAATATGCATCGAAACTAAGGAAATGTTGATTGTAATGAAGTTAATATGCATCAAAATGAAGTACATATGCAACGAAATGAAAGAAATATACATCGAAACGAAGGAAATGTTGATCATAATGTAGTAAATATGCATCAAAATAAAGTACATATGCATCGAAACGAAAGAAATATACATCGAAACAAAGGAAATATTGATCGTAATGAATCAAAATGAAGGAAATATGCATTGAAACGAAGGAAATGGTGATCGTAATGTAGTAAATATGCATCGAAACGAAGAAATATGCATCCAAAAAAGTAAATATACATCAAAATGAAGTGAACTAGGCTTTTATTGAAAAAAGTATAAAGAATATACTTCAACATGAAGTAAATATACATCGAAATGAAGTAAATATGCATCAAAATGAAGTAAATATGTATCGAAACAAAGAAAATATGCATCCAAATGAAGGAAATGTTAATCATAATGAAGTAAATATACATCAAAATACGCAACAAAATGAAGTAAATATGCATCAGATCGAAGGAAATGTTGATCATAATGAAGTAAATATGCATCAAAATGAAGTAAATATGCATCGAAATGAAGGAAATGTTGATCGTAATGAATTAAATATGCATAAAAAAAGTAATTATGCATCGAAACGAAGGAAATATTGATCGTAATAAAGTAAATATGCATCAAAATGAGTAAATATGCATAGAAATTAAGGAAATGTTGATCGTAATGATTTAAATATGCATCGAAATGAATGAAACGTTGATTATAATGAAGTAAATATGCATCGAAACGAAGGAAATATGAATCGAAATGAAGTAACTATGCATCAAAATGAAGTAAATATGCATCGGAACTAAGGAAATGTTTATCGTAATTAAGTAAATATGCATCAAAATGAAGTAAATACGCATCGAAACGAAGGAAATGTTTATCGAAATGGAGTAAATATGCAATTAAACGAAGGAAATGTTGAACGTAATGAAGTAAATATGCATCAAAATGAAGAAAATATGCATAGAAACGAAAGAAATATGCATCAAAATATACATCAAAATTAAGAAAATATTCTTCAAAATGAAGGAAATGTTGAACGTAAGAAGTAAATATGCATCAAAATGAAGTAAATATCCATCGAAATGAAGGAAATGTTGATCGTAATGAAGTAAATATGCATCAAAATGAAGTAAATATGCATTGAAAAGATGGAAATGTTGATTGTAATGAAATTAATATGCATCAAAATGAAGTAAATATGCAACGAAATAAAAGAAATATACATCGAAACGAAGGAAATGTTGATCGTAATGAAATAAAAATGCATCAAAATGAAGTACATATGCATCGAAACAAAAGAAATATACATCAAAACAAAGGAAATGTTGATGGTAATGAACTAAATATACATCAAAATGAAGAAAATATGCATTGAAACGAAGGAAATGGTGATCGTAATGAAGTAAATTTGCATCAAAATGAAGTAAATATGCATCGAAACGAAGGAAATATGCATCCAAAAAAATTAAATATACATCAAAATGAAGTGAACTAGGCTTTTATTGTAAAAAGTATAAAGAATATTCTTCAACATGAAGTAAATATACATAGAAATGAAGTAAATATGCATCAAAATGAAGTAAATATGCATCAAAACGAAGGAAATATGCATCTAAACGAAGGAAATGTTTATCATAATGAAGTAAATATGCATCATAATGAAGTAAATATTCATCGAAACGAAGGAAATATGAATCGAAATGAATTAACTATGCATCAAAATGAAGTAAATATGCATCGGAACGAAGGAAATGTTGATCGTAATGAAGTAAATATACATCAAAATGATGTAAATACGCATAGAAATGAAGGAAATGTTGATATAAATGGAGTAAATATGCAATTAAACGAAGGAAATGTTGAACGTAATGTAGTAAATATGCATCAAAATGAAGAAAATATGCATAGAAACGAAGAAATATGCATAGAAACGAAGTAAATATGAATCAAAATATACATCAAAATTAAGAAAATATGCTTCAAAACGAAGGAAATGTTGAACGTAATGAAGTAAATATGCATCAAAATGAAGTAAATATCCATCGAAATGAAGGAAATGTCGATCGTAATGAAGTAAATATGCATCAAAATGAAGTAAATATGCATCGAAAAGAAGGAAATGTTGATTGTAATGAAGTTAATATGCATCAAAATGAAGTAAATATGCAACGAAATAAAAGAAATATACATCGAAACGAAGGAAATGTTGTTCGTAAAGAAATAAATATACATCAAAATGAAGTACATATGCATCAAAACAAAAGAAATATACATCAAAACAAAGGAAATGTTGATCGTAATGAAGTAAATATACATCAAAATGAAGAAAATATGCATTGAAACGACGGAAATGGTGATCGTAATGAAGTAAATATGCATCAAAATGAAGTAAATATGCATCGAAACGAAGGAAATATGCATCCAAAAAAAGTAAATATACATCAAAATGAAGTGAACTTGGCTTTTATTGTGAAAAGTATAAAGAATATTCTTCAACATGTAGTAAATATACATAGAAATGAAGTAATTATGCATCAAAATGAAGTAAATATGTATCGAAACGAAGGAAATATGCATCTAAACGAAAAGAAATGTTGATCATAATGAAGTAAATATGCATAATAATGAAGTAAATATGCATCAAATCGAAGGAAATATGAATCGAAATGAAGTAACTATGTAACAAAATGAAGTAAATATGCATCGGAACAAAGGATATGTTGATCGTAATGAAGTAAATATGCATCAAAATGAAGTAAATACGCATCGAAATGAAGGAAATGTTGATATAAATGAAGTAAATATGCAATTAAACGAAGGAAATGTTGAACGTAATGAAGTAAATATGCATCAAAATGAAGAAAATATGCATAGAAACGAAAGAAATATGCATAGAAACGAAGTAAATATGAATCAAAATATATATCAAAATTAAGAAAATATGCTTCAAAACGAAGAAAATGTTGAACGTAATGAAGTAAATATGCATCAAAATGAAATAAAATCCATCGAAATGAAGGAAATATTGATCGTAATGAAGTAAATATGCATCAAAATGAAGTAAATATGCATCGAAACGAAGGAAATGTTGATTGTAATGAAGTTAATATGCATCAAAATGAAGTACATATGCAACGAAATGAAAGAAATATACATCGAAACGGAGGAAATGTTGATCGTAATGTAGTAAATATGCATCAAAATAAAGTACATATGCATCGAAATGAAAGAAATATACATCGAAACAAAGGAAATGTTGATCGTAATGAATCAAAATGAAGGAAATATGCATTGAAACGAAGGAAATGGTGATCGTAATAAAGTAAATATGCATCGAAACGAAGGAAATATGCATCCAAAAATAGTAAATATACATCAAAATGAAGTGAACTAGGCTTTTATTGAAAAAAGTATAAAGAATATACTTCAACATGGAGTAAATATACATTGAAATGAAGTAAATATGCATCAAAATGATGTAAATATGTATCAAAACGAAGAAAATATGCATCCAAATGAAGGAAATGTTAATCATAATGAAGTAAATATACATCAAAATACGCATCAAAATGAAGTACATATGCATCGAAACAAAGGAAATATGCATTGAAATGAAGTAAATATGCATCGAAACAAAGGAAATATGCATCTAAATGAAGTAAATATGCATCAAAATGAAGTAAATATGCATCGGAACGAAGGAAATGTTGATCATAATGAAGTAAATTGCATCAAAATGAACTAAATATGCATCGAATTGAAGGAAATGTTGATCGTAATGAATTAAATATGCATAAAAAAAGTAATTATGCATCGAAACGAAGGAAATATTGATCGTAATAAAGTAAATATGCATCAAAATGAGTAAATATGCATCGAAATGAAGGAAATGTTGATCGTAATGATTTAAATATGCATCGAAATGAAGGAAATGTTGATCATAATGAAGTAAATATGCATCGAAACAAAGGAAATATGAATCGAAATGAAGTAACTATTCATCAAAATGAAGTAAATATGCATCGAACTAAGGAAA